>OY754964.1:27694032-28042032 GCA_963576475.1 Molanna angustata | reverse complement strand
GTTAGAATTTGTATTAAAAGCAGCCCAAATAAACACCCCCAACATATCATCGCACTGCAACTAGTGGTGTAAACAATGTTGTAGGTAGTCAGGGGTCCCCAACGTATATTGCAAGCAACACAAAATATGATTTTTTTTATTTTTTCATCTGTTTTATTTTTCTTTTATTTTTCAAAACAACCTTTATCTTTAGAAATTGCTTAAAATTGTTCAAAATTAGTAATAATTACTAAAATGAAGCTTAAAAATATGTATAAATGTACTGGAAATGAGATCGTTAAGAAGAATTTGTAATAGAACGATGTATGATAGAGTTAGAAATGAGGTCACTAGGAAAGAATGTAAGATGAAGAAAGATGTACATAGTTACTAGAATGAAAGTTAACACACTTAGATGGTTTGGTCACGTGGAAAGAATGAATGAAGAACACTAGACGAAAAAAATATATAAGGCTGACAGGAATGGAAAAAGAGGTCGGGGGCGCCCAAGAAAAGGATGGCACGACCATGTGAACGATATCCTGAAAGAAGGAAATGTTAGAAGTCTGAACAATAGAAGAACATGCATGAGACGTAGCATAAATGTTGACGAGGCGGTGAATGTATGTCAAGATAGAATAGTGTTGCGTTCTGTTCTCTCTGCCTACCCCGCGAGGGACATGGCGTGATGGTATATGTATATGTATGTATGTAAAAATATGTAAATCAAAATACATTTCTTTATTTATTGTAATCTGTCGGATATATGTAAATGATGTATACATATATGTAGTTTACAAAAACAAATAACTAAGAATTCGGAGTAGAACATTAAGAACATTATGCTCATTAACAGTTTAATGTTACAATATTATTTTTACAGTGCTAGAGCCAAAAAATATATAAACAAATAACAGTTAACAAGCCAAAAACATTCATACACACACCTTCATACACACACTCATACACACCCTCACATACACATACATGCACACATGATCGGATCCGATTGAACCGATTCATGCACAGAGCCCAAAATTTCAGAAATATAAAAAAGTTTAGGCCTTAAAAACTTTTACACTCAGAATTTCGAAATTTCTTCCCGATCAGGGGATATCAAGTTCTAAATTTTTATTTTATTTTTCCATGTATCTCAAAAACCATAATAGAACGCTGAAAATATGTAATTGAAATATAACGTCAATATTAAATCACAAAGAAATCCAAATATATTTCACATAGGGTTCTGTAAATCTAACATAATATATATTTTAATCCATTCTTTCGCATGTGTCACAGCAACTCCAACATAGTTGTTGACATCTTCTGTAACACAAAATAGTTTTTTTTTTTTTAAACAATGCTCTTGATTCTGAGTGGAGAGGAGAATAATTGCTGTTGATGTGTTGTTTATAGTATAGGTTTATTTCATTACTTTTTATTGTTACATATATATGTGCTTCTATGTGTTAACTTTGTATAGGTTTTGTATAATTATGTCTTCTTTAAACGTTTTTATTTAAAAAAAATTAACTCGGATTCTTTAATATGTTTGTGTGAATTATTGATGAACTTTGCATGTCGTGTTTAGGATATTGACAATATATAAAATTTCTAAGATATACTTTCTTGTATGCCATTGTCAATGTCATTGTCAGTGTCCCCAATAAAATAAAATAAGCCTGAATAAATTCTGTAATGTTTGCAGATGTTTTAGTAACTGAGTTCATTAGATTTTTATGCTATACTTTATTAAAAATAATATTTATGGACGAACAGCAGCTGACACAATTAAAAAAGGTTGTCGGTCGTCACGAAGCCTACGGCCGCATCGCACCGTTGAGTTTGCGACCACTGCACTAAACAATAATTCTTTCGCCACGCTGAGAGAACCACTCATAAAAGCCCATTATACGATGCCTTTAGTGAAAGATTAGAACAGGTACTTACGTATTGAAACTAGACGAAAACAAAAATAATAATAATGGTTTTAGTTACCCGAAACAAATATTTCTGAATACTTATAGCTTATAGCATACGAGACTGCGTACTATAATATTTTTTTTGAAGAATAATTATTATGTCTTTGTACATTTCCCTATTTGGGAAGGCAGAGGGATCCGATTACCATACTTTTTTTAACATGGCTACGTAGGGGACACCAGCTATTAGGATTTGGGTCTATCATACTCTTCAGAAAAAGTGAACTACGTAGCGTTGGGGAGGGTTTGCAATCTGCTCAGGAAAATATTAATTCGTAGACTCATCCCTCTTTACATACATTTAACGCTTATACGCACTCTTCTATTATTTTTACCTCTAATACCTATAATTTCATCTTTCAAAATTCCATTTATGTGATCGTGCAAACTTTTCCTTGGCCGACCTCTACTTTTCGTTCCTCTTTTATCAGCCTTATGTTTTTTTTGTCAGACGGTCATCACTCATTCATTCTTTGTGGCCAAACCGCCTTAGGGTATTTTTTTTATTTTTGTGGTTCCAAAGTATTAATATTCATTTTAATTTATAATTAAAAATCATTTAAAATATTTATGCTTCCTAAGTATAAATATTCATATACTTGTTCTAATTATACATTCTCGACTTGAATCTTGCATTTTGTTCGTCTTTCGCTCTTCTCAAAAGTCTTGCAGTATTAGTCTTGGTCATGCGAGATTTGCAAGACTTAGACAATATTATTCACTACAAGAACAAGACCAAGACCAAGACTGTGCTTGTAGACTCTTGCGGTCTTGCAGTTTTTAATGTTTAAATTTTTATTCGATAATTGCATTGGAACGACAATAAATATCCTAGAATAGGAAAATAATATGTATGTATGACTCAAATAAAAATAACATCCATCAGCCCCATAACAGAACGGAGAGCGGGTGGTGGTGAGAGTTGCGAAAATAAATAAATAAATAATAAATTTGGATAATTTATACAGCGCCGTTTTTGTGAATATCTCACCTCAAGGGCGCTGAAAAAATGATTACGTTGTATCATATCGGCTCTGGTAAGATTTGCGAAAAAGGTGCGTTTTGAGTTTTTTTAGTTTTGAAATTTGAAAATGTATAAAAAAATTTGAAAGTTTTGAAATTTGAAATTGGTAGGACTTAAAACAAATGTTTTTTTTTTGAGTTTTGAAAATGTATAGGTAGGTACTTAAAACAAAAATAGTAAAATATAAAAAATAAAAAGCATAGGCCGTCGTGGCTTAGTAGGTTAGGTATCTGACTACAAATCCAAAAGTGCCGGGTTCGATTTGCGGTGGAGACAGTTATTAATTATATATTCAGTCTCTTATGAGACCATAAATATCACAAGTCTCTGTAATGTGGCAACTTGTAATTGGGAGGGTGTTATATTAATATTTGACATAGTAGAAATCTGTTAGTTGCCCGAGAAGTAGGTGATGTAAAAATAAAAAAAATGTTGGTATCATAAATCATTGGTATACAATAGTAATACAATACCTACTCTGTGGTTATACCTGAACTGAATATCCGAACGCTTTCGAAGCCCGTAGCCGTCTCGTCGATGGTTTCAAGATAGTAAAGTAAAATTTAAAAACTTCATAAAAAGGAATTCACAACGTCGTATATAAATAATAACTGTAACACAAATGGGTATTCCATTTTTATAATTTCTATCCAAATATTATTTAAAGTGGATAGGTAAGAATTGTTTGTTTACATTGTGATCTGTTGGTATTTGTAAAATAAAAACAGTACCTACCGAGTTAACATCTACAAGTGGCAGCTGCCGGTGCAATGTGCACTCTCGCGTATTATAACTACGTTAGTATTTATCACTCGAAGAAAATGAAAAAGAAATGGATTTATTGAAGATTTTATTGAAGCTTCTTTTTTTCTACAGTAGCCCCTGTATGTAGCAAAAAGTGAATCTTTTTTTTCTTCAATTCTCCTACGGATATATCTAAGGTGTCCTGGATACACACCCAAGCATCATTAATTTTCTTCTCGTCCTTGTGACCACTTTCATTTGGGTTCCAAATAATTAGCTCAACTTGCAATGTTTCCAGGAACAACAGAATTTGCTCCTGCGACCATGCACCTACATAGAATAAGATGCAAAAATAAAAAACTCAGTCCTACGGAATCAATCCTTTGAATATTTCAATGCCGTTTCAAAAACATTAACTTGCAAGAGACAAACACGGCATTATGATAGGTATTTACTGCAAGAATAGGATTCTAATATTTTTTTATACTTGCTTGATAATAAAATGATGATGTATGTATCAATACTTTCATTTTCGGAATGTGGCATATTTACTATCACCGCATAAGTAAATAAAATAAGTACTGACACCTTAGATTACTTAGACAAATAAGAACTTGCACACCAATAAATATTATAATAAATATTATAATATTACTATTACATAATATACTTACTATCTATTATTTTAGTTGCAACGTGTAAAATAATCACGCTCGTCAAAAATGTCGTGGGACTAAGTTTGCCACAGAAGAATTGGTTGACGGAAATTTTCGTTCTATGCACCGATGTATGGTATCACATATAGTAAGAAAAAAATATGTAGTTATGGATTCCGACAAAAAATATTTTTTCAGTAAATGACCTATGAATGTGTCTATCAATTTTTTTACCGCTCGTCAAAAATCTCGTGGGACTAGGTTGGCCACAGAAGAAAAGATTGACGGAAATTTTCGTTCTATGCACCGATGTATGGTATCACATATAGTATGAAAAAAATATGTAGTTATGGATTCCGACAAAAAATATTTTTTCAGTAAATGACCTATGAATGTGTCTATCAATTTTTTTACCGCTCGTCAAAAATATCGTGGGACTAGGTTGGCCACAGAAGAAATGATTGACGGAAATTTTTGTTCTATGCACCGATGTATGGTATCACATATAGTATTAAAAAAATATGTAGTTTTGGATTCCGACAAAAAATATTTTTTCAGTAAATGACGAATGAATGTGTCTATCAATTTTTTTACCGCTCGTCAAAAATCTCGTGGGACTAGGTTGGCCACAGAAGAAATGATTGACGGAAATTTTCTTCATATTCACTGATGTATGGTATCACATATAGTATGAAAAAAATATGTAGTTATGAATTCCGACAAAAAATATTTTTTTTGTTAATGACTTATGAATGTGTCTATCATTTTTTTTACAGCTCGTCAAAAATCTCGTGGGACTAGGTTGGCCACAGAAGAAATTATTGACCGAAATTTTCGTTCTATGCACCGATGTATGGTATCACATATAGTATGAAAAAAATATGTAGTTATGGATTCCGACAAAAAATATTTTTTCAGTAAATGACCTATGAATGTGTCTATCAATTTTTTTACCGCTCGTCAAAAATCTCGTGGGACTAGGTTGGCCACAGAAGAAATGATATACGAAAATTTTCTTCATATTCACCGATATATGGTATCACATATAGTATGAAAAAAATATGTAGTTATGGATTCCGACAAAAAATATTTTTTCAGTAAATGACCTATGAATTTGTCTATCAATTTTTTTACCGCTCGTCAAAAATCTCGTGGGAATAGGTTGCCACAGAAGAAATGATTGACGGAAATTTTCTTCATATTCACCGATGTATGGTATCACATATAGTATGAAAAAACATGTAGTTATGGATTCCGACAAAAAATATTTTTTCAGTAAATGACATATGAATGTGCCTATCAATTTTTTTACCGCTCGTCAAAAATCTCGTGGGACTAGGTTGGCCACAGAAGAAATGATTGACGAAAATTTTCTTCATATTCACCGATGTATGGTATCACATATAGTATGAAAAAAAATATGTAGTTATGGATACCGACAAAAACTATTTTTACAGTAAATGACCAATGCATATATCTATCAATTTTTTAACCGCTCGTCAAAAATCTCGTGGGACTAAGTTGGCCACAGAAGAAATGATTGACGGAATTTTTCGTTCTATGCACCGATGTATGGTATCACATATAGTATGAAAAAAATATGTAGTTACGGATTCCGACAAAAAATATTTTTTCAGTAAATGACCTATGAATGTATCTATCAATTTTTTAACCGCTCGTCAAAAATCTCGTGGGACTAAGTTGGCCACAGAAGAAATGATTGACGGAAATTTTTTTCATATTCACCGATGTATGGTATCATATATAGTAAGAAAAAAATATGTAGTTATAGATTCCGACAAAAAATATTTTTTCAGTAAATGACCTATGAATGTATCTATCAATTTTTTAACCGGTCGTCAAAAATCTCGTGGGACTAAGTTGGCCACAGAAGAAATGATTGACGGAAATTTTCATTCTATTCACCGATGTATGGTATCACATATAGTATGAAAAAAATATGTAGTTATGAATTCCGACAAAAAATATTTTTACAGTAAATGAACTATGCATATATCTATCAATTTTTTAACCGCTCGTCAAAAATCTCGTGGGACTAAGTTGGCCACAGAAGAAATGATTGACGGAAATTTTCGTTCTATGCACCGATGTATGGTATCACATTTAGTATGAAAAAAAAATGTAGTTATGGATTCCGACAAAAAATATTTTTACAGTTAATGACCTATAAATGTGTCTATCAATTTTTTTACCGTTCGTCAAAAATCTTGTGGGACTAAGTTGGCCACAGAAGAAATGATTGACGGAAATTTTCGTTCTATGCACCGATATATGGTATCACATATAGTATGAAAAAAATATGTAGTTATGGATTCCGACAAAAAATATTTTTACAGTAAATGACCTATGAATGTATCTATCAATTTTTTAACCGCTCGTCAAAAATCTTGTGGGACTAAGTTGGCCACAGAAGAAATGATTGACGGAATTTTTCGTTCTATGCACCGATGTATGGTATCACATATAGTATGAAAAAAATATGTAGTTATGGATTCCGACCAAAAATATTTTTACAGTAAATGACCTATGCATATATCTATCAATTTTTTAACCGCTCGTCAAAAATCTCGTGGGACTAAGTTGGCCACAGAAGAAATGATTGACGGAATTTTTCGTTCTATGCACCGATGTATGGTATCACATATAGTATGAAAAAAATATGTAGTTATGGATTCCGACCAAAAATATTTTTACAGTAAATGACCTATGCATATATCTATCAATTTTTTAACCGCTCGTCAAAAATCTCGTGGGACTAAGTTGGCCACAGAAGAAATGATTGACGGAATTTTTCGTTCTATGCACCGATGTATGGTATCACATATAGTATGAAAAAAGTTATGGATTCCGACAAAAAATATTTTTACAGTAAATGACCTATGCATATATCTATCAATTTTTTAACCGCTCGTCAAAAATCTTGTGGGACTAAGTTGGCCACAGAAGAAATGATTGACGGAATTTTTCGTTCTATGCACCGATGTATGGTATCACATATAGTATGAAAAAAATATGTAGTTATGGATTCCGACCAAAAATATTTTTACAGTAAATGACCTATGCATATATCTATCAATTTTTTAACCGCTCGTCAAAAATCTCGTGGGACTAAGTTGGCCACAGAAGAAATGATTGACGGAATTTTTCGTTCTATGCACCGATGTATGGTATCACATATAGTATGAAAAAAGTTATGGATTCCGACAAAAAATATTTTTACAGTAAATGACCTATGCATATATCTATCAATTTTTTAACCGCTCGTCAAAAATCTTGTGGGACTAAGTTGGCCACAGAAGAAATGATTGACGGAATTTTTCGTTCTATGCACCGATGTATGGTATCACATTTAGTATGAAAAAAATATGTAGTTATGGATTCCGACAAAAAATATTTTTACAGTAAATGACCTATGCATATATCTATCAATTTTTTAACCGCTCGTCAAAAATCTCGTGGGACTAAGTTGGCCACAGAAGAAATGATTGACGGAATTTTTCGTTCTATGCACCGATGTATGGTATCACATATAGTATGAAAAAAATATGTAGTTATGGATTCCGACCAAAAATATTTTTACAGTAAATGACCTATGCATATATCTATCAATTTTTTAACCGCTCGTCAAAAATCTCGTGGGACTAAGTTGGCCACAGAAGAAATGATTGACGGAATTTTTCGTTCTATGCACCGATGTATGGTATCACATATAGTATGAAAAAAGTTATGGATTCCGACAAAAAATATTTTTACAGTAAATGACCTATGCATATATCTATCAATTTTTTAACCGCTCGTCAAAAATCTTGTGGGACTAAGTTGGCCACAGAAGAAATGATTGACGGAATTTTTCGTTCTATGCACCGATGTATGGTATCACATTTAGTATGAAAAAAAAATGTAGTTATGGATTCCGACAAAAAATATTTTTACAGTTAATGACCTATGAATGTGTCTATCAATTTTTTTACCGTTCGTCAAAAATCTTGTGGGACTAAGTTGGCCACAGAAGAAATGATTGACGGAAATTTTCGTTCTATGCACCGATATATGGTATCACATATAGTATGAAAAAAATATGTAGTTATGGATTCCGACAAAAAATATTTTTACAGTAAATGACCTATAAATGTATCTATCAATTTTGTAACCGCTCGTCAAAAATCTTGTGGGACTAAGTTGGCCACAGAAGAAATGATTGACGGAATTTTTCGTTCTATGCACCGATGTATGGTATCACATATAGTATGAAAAAAATATGTAGTTATGGATTCCGACAAAAAATATTTTTACAGTAAATGAACTATGCATATATCTATCAATTTTTTAACCGCTCGTCAAAAATCTCGTGGGACTAAGTTGGCCACAGAAGACATGATTGACGGAAATTTTCGTTCTATTCACCGATGTATGGTATCACATATAGTATGAAAAAAATATGTAGTTATGGATTCCGACAAAAAATATTTTTACAGTAAATGACCTATGAATGTATCTATCAATTTTTTAACCGCTCGTCAAAAATCTTGTGAGACTAAGTTGGCCACAGAAGAAATGATTGACGGAATTTTTCGTTCTATGCACCGATGTATGGTATCACATATAGTATGAAAAAAATATGTAGTTATGGATTCCGACAAAAAATATTTTTACAGTAAATGACCTATAAATGTATCTATCAATTTTGTAACGGCTCGTCAAAAATCTTGTGGGACTAAGTTGGCCACAGAAGAAATGATTGACGGAATTTTTCGTTCTATGCACCGATGTATGGTATCACATATAGTATGAAAAAAATATGTAGTTATGGATTCCGACAAAAAATATTTTTACAGTAAATGAACTATGCATATATCTATCAATTTTTTAACCGCTCGTCAAACATCTCGTGGGACTAAGTTGGCCACAGAAGAAATGATTGACGGAAATTTTCGTTCTATGCACTGATGTATGATATCACATATAGTATGAAAAAAATATGTAGTTATGGATTCCGACAAAAAATATTTTTTCAGTAAATGACCTATGAATGTATCTATCAATTTTTTTACCGCTCGTCAAAAATCTCGTGGGACTAAGTTGGCCACAGAAGAAATGATTGACGGAAATTTTCGTTCTATTCACCGATGTATGGTATCACATATAGTATGAAAAAAATATGTAGTTATAGATTCCGACAAAAAATATTTTTAGAGTAAATGACCTATGAATGTATCTATCAATTTTTTAACCGCTCGTCAAAAATCTTGTGGGACTAAGTTGGCCACAGAAGAAATGATTGACGGAAATTTTCGTTCTATGCACCGATGTATGGTATCACATATAGTATGAAAAAAATATGTAGTTATGGATTCCGACAAAAAATATTTTTACAGTAAATGACCTATAAATGTATCTATCAATTTTTTAACCGCTCGTCAAAAATCTTGTGGGACTAAGTTGGCCACAGAAGAAATGATTGACGGAATTTTTCGTTCTATGCACCGATGTATGGTATCACATTTAGTATGAAAAAAAAATGTAGTTATGGATTCCGACAAAAAATATTTTTTCATTAAATGACCTATGAATGTATCTATCAATTTTTTAACCGCTCGTCAAAAATCTCGTGGGACTAAGTTGGCCACAGAAGAAATGATTGACGGAAATTTTTTTCATATTCACCGATGTATGGTATCATATATAGTAAGAAAAAAATATGTAGTTATAGATTCCGACAAAAAATATTTTTTCAGTAAATGACCTATGAATGTATCTATCAATTTTTTAACCGGTCGTCAAAAATCTCGTGGGACTAAGTTGGCCACAGAAGAAATGATTGACGGAAATTTTCGTTCTATTCACCGATGTATGGTATAACATATAGTATGAAAAAAATATGTAGTTATGAATTCCGACAAAAAATATTTTTACAGTAAATGAACTATGCATATATCTATCAATTTTTTAACCGGTCGTCAAAAATCTCGTGGGACTAAGTTGGCCACAGAAGAAATGATTGACGGAAATTTTCGTTCTATTCACCGATGTATGGTATCACATATAGTATGAAAAAAATATGTAGTTATGAATTCCGACAAAAAATATTTTTACAGTAAATGAACTATGCATATATCTATCAATTTTTTAACCGCTCGTCAAAAATCTCGTGGGACTAAGTTGGCCACAGAAGAAATGATTGACGGAAATTTTCGTTCTATGCACCGATGTATGGTATCACATATTGTATGAAAAAAATATGTAGTTATGGATTCCGACAAAAAATATTTTTTCAGTAAATGACCTATGAATGTATCTATCAATTTTTTTACCGCTCGTCAAAAATCTCGTGGGACTAAGTTGGCCACAGAAGAAATGATTGACGGAAATTTTCGTTCTATTCACCGATGTATGGTATCACATATAGTATGAAAAAAATATGTAGTTATAGATTCCGACAAAAAATATTTTTAGAGTAAATGACCTATGAATGTATCTATCAATTTTTTAACCGCTCGTCAAAAATCTTGTGGGACTAAGTTGGCCACAGAAGAAATGATTGACGGAAATTTTCGTTCTATGCACCGATGTATGGTATCACATATTGTATGAAAAAAATATGTAGTTATGGATTCCGACAACAAATATTTTTACAGTAAATGACCTATGCATATATCTATCAATTTTTTAACCGCTCGTCAAAAATTTTGTGGGACTAAGTTGGCCACAGAAGAAATGATTGACGGAATTTTTCGTTCTATGCACCGATGTATGGTATCACATATAGTATGAAAAAAATATGTAGGTAGTTATGGATTCCGACAAAAAATATTTTTTCAGTAAATGAACTATGAATGTATCTATCAATTTTTTTACCGCACGTCAAAAATCTCGTGGGACTAAGTTGGCCACAGAAGAAATGATTGACGGAAATTTTCGTTCTATGCACCGATGTATGGTATCACATATCGTATGAAAAAAATATGTAGTTATGGATACCGACAAAAAACTAATAGGTACATACCATGATGCAACTTATTTATGTATGTGTCTGTGTTTGTGTTAGGTATCCTATGCATTTTTGTATAAATTTGAATTAATCGTATATGGCGCTCAGTTTTCTCTGCCAACCCCAATAACAGGTACAAAACATGATGGAATGTACCTCTGTATTCATGTGTTCATGTTTATGAAATCCAATTGTGACTTTTATCTAAATTTGAATTAATCGTGTATGGCGCTCGGTTTTATCTGCCTACCCTAATAACAGGTACATAACATGATGGAATGTTTCTCTGTATTTATATGTTTATGTTTATGAAATCCAATTGTGGCTTTTATCTAAATTTGAATTAATCGTGTATGGCGCTCGGTTTTATCTGCCTACCCCAATAACAGGTACATAACATGATGGAATTTATCTCTGTATTCATATGTTTATGTTTATGAAATCCAATTGTGGCTTTTATCTAAATTTGAATTAATCGTGTATGGCGCTCGGTTTTATCTGCCTACCCCAATAACAGGTACATAACATGATGGAATGTATCTCTGTATTCATGTGATTATGTTTGTGAAATCCAATTGTGGCTTTTATCTAAATTTGAATTAATCGTGTATGGCGCTCGGTTTTATCTGCCTACCCCAATAACAGGTACATAACATGATGGAATGTATCTCTGTATTCATATGTTTATGTTTATGAAATCCAATTGTGGCTTTTATCTAAATTTGAATTAATCGTGTATGGCGCTCGGTTTTATCTGCCTACCCCAATAACAGGTACATAACATGATGGAATGTATCTCTGTATTCATGTGATTATGTTTGTGAAATCCAATTGTGGCTTTTATCTAAATTTGAATTAATCGTGTATGGCGCTCGGTTTTATCTGCCTACCCCAATAACAGGTACATAACATGATGGAATGTATCTCTGTATTCATGTGATTATGTTTGTGAAATCCAATTGTGGCTTTTATCTAAATTTGAATTAATCGTGTATGGCGCTCGGTTTTATCTGCCTACCCCAATAACAGGTACATAACATGATGGAATGTATCTCTGTATTCATATGTTTATGTTTATGAAATCCAATTGTGGCTTTTATCTAAATTTGAATTAATCGTGTATGGCGCTCGGTTTTATCTGCCTACCCCAATAACAGGTACATAACATGATGGAATGTATCTCTGTATTCATATGTTTATGTTTATGAAATCCAATTGTGGCTTTTATCTAAATTTGAATTAATCGTGTATGGCGCTCGGTTTTATCTGCCTACCCCAATAACAGGTACATAACATGATGGAATGTATCTCTGTATTCATATGTTTATGTTTATGAAATCCAATTGTGGCTTTTATCTAAATTTGAATTAATCGTGTATGGCGCTCGGTTTTATCTGCCTACCCCAATAACAGGTACATAACATGATGGAATGTATCTCTGTATTCATGTGATTATGTTTGTGAAATCCAATTGTGGCTTTTATCTAAATTTGAATTAATCGTGTATGGCGCTCGGTTTTATCTGCCTACCCCAATAACAGGTACATAACATGATGGAATGTATCTCTGTATTCATATGTTTATGTTTATGAAATCCAATTGTGGCTTTTATCTAAATTTGAATTAATCGTGTATGGCGCTCGGTTTTATCTGCCTACCCCAATAACAGGTACATAACATGATGGAATGTATCTCTGTATTCATATGTTTATGTTTATGAAATCCAATTGTGGCTTTTATCTAAATTTGAATTAATCGTGTATGGCGCTCGGTTTTATCTGCCTACCCCAATAACAGGTACATAACATGATGGAATGTATCTCTGTATTCATATATTTATGTTTATGAAATCCAATTGTGGCTTTTATCTAAATTTGAATTAATCGTGTATGGCGCTCGGTTTTATCTGCCTACCCCAATAACAGGTACATAACATGATGGAATGTATCTCTGTATTCATATGTTTATGTTTATGAAATCCAATTGTGGCTTTTATCTAAATTTGAATTAATCGTGTATGGCGCTCGGTTTTATCTGCCTACCCCAATAACAGGTACATAACATGATGGAATGTATCTCTGTATTCATGTGATTATGTTTGTGAAATCCAATTGTGGCTTTTATCTAAATTTGAATTAATCGTGTATGGCGCTCGGTTTTATCTGCCTACCCCAATAACAGGTACATAACATGATGGAATGTATCTCTGTATTCATGTGATTATGTTTGTGAAATCCAATTGTGGCTTTTATCTAAATTTGAATTAATCGTGTATGGCGCTCGGTTTTATCTGCCTACCCCAATAACAGGTACATAACATGATGGAATGTATCTCTGTATTCATATGTTTATGTTTATGAAATCCAATTGTGGCTTTTATCTTAATTTGAATTAATCGTGTATGGCGCTCGGTATTCTCTGCCTACCCCATTAATATGTACGTAATATTGATGATATGTATGAATAATAAAAAAAAAATATTTTGTATTTTAGACCTTCCCGCTTTTTGCGAATATGGTTCGTTATAACGGGGTACGAACGTTTTTCAATCGTTCCAAGAACGTTCCAAACTTCAGCCACCTTCATTTTTGAGTATCGTACACCCTAGATTTAAATTGTATTAAAATTTTAACTAAATACCCAGTTATATGTTATATTTTTTCCGCCTTATTTATAGCCATTAATTAATTAATAAATTAGATGGGTAACATTTAGTGAACAGCTGGGTTACACCACTAAGTATTGTGTTTGTATACCACAAGAGTTTATTTTGTATGTGCTGTTGTACCTATGTACAGTGTATATACCCAGTACCTATCTGTATATACCACAACCTGTAATATGTTTATTTTCACAGCTTTCAAATGAATGCACACAATGTCTTCATAAAAACCACCAAAATTGTAATTTAAGTATCCGACGAATGAGTATTGTTTACAGAAGGTGAAGCTATAAAAATGTACATTAAAAATAAACAACAAAATACTTAACAAGCGAAGGATATTATTTGTGGAAAAAATATGAACTTAAATACAAACAAAGAATATAATATATTTATGTAATTACTGAATATACATGGTATGAATTCATCAGTCGATAAATTAAATATTCTTTGTTTAAAACTATTTAAATAAAGAATATTTAAATTGTGGAATAACTGAATATAGTATAAATGTATCAGTCGATAAACAAATGGTATATTCTTTGTTTAAAGTTTTTAAATAAAGAATATTTAATTTGTGTAACAAATTATATGAATGTTAGTAGGTATGAATCCTTATCTACTTATCGAATTATTTATTTGTGTATAGGAAGCTTTGTTTTATTTGGTCCCACTTGATTTTCGTAAACTTTATGTAGTTTTTTGTGTGCCGACCTTAATTACCGGTTAGTGGTTCTTTTATACACTCCAGAAATTGGCTTAAACCAAACCATGTTTTCGTTTTATTTTTATAGCCAAGTCGAAATGAGGATGGTAATATTATATACATATCTACTACTTACATGCAGTAAGAGGGGAATATATTTTTCTTGATATAATTGACATGATGTTTTTATCATACCTACAGCATTTATTGAAACTTTTACACAACGTTATGTCCATAGCACAAATTATTTTTTTGATTTCATCATCATCATAAGCTCGACAGCCCTGGGTGGGCCTTGGCTGAATCCAGGAGTCTCCTCCATTCCCGTCTATCCGTTGCCTTTGTTCTCCAGTTTCTAAGTAATTATTGTGGAAGCATCGGCATCGACACTGTCCGTCCATCGAGTCCTTGTTCTTCCTGGTCTCCTTCGACCTTGTGGCACAGAAAGTGTGAGGCGTTTTGTGGGGTTGTCGTCGTCCATTCGTATTATGTGACCAGCCCATCTTAAGCGCCTTATTTTTTTTAAATGAATATTTCCATGTTAAACAAGTATTACATGTTCACCTTCCTACGTTTCATAAAATAAGCATAAATGCTTGTGCTATAGGTAAACGAAATCGGTAGAGGCAGGATTCGAAATCGCGACCACTGGATTGCTAGCCCAGCGCGCTAACAGCTCTGCCATCGTTGTGTAAATAATGAATTAACGTACAGTTATATAATATAATAATATTCTATATTATCCCTGATGAATTCTTTATCCATGCATTAATCTAGGATAGTTCAAGATAAGACATCTACCATTATCAAAATAGATAATTGTAAATATATGCATTATAGTTAATAAGTATGTAAGTACTATACTTGTAGAGTTTTATTATAGTGCATATTGTATATAAACACTATTTAATATAAAAAAATGTTTATTTTATGTTACCAACTCGTGATGTACATATGTATAATGAGGTGAAAGTGATTTAAAATAAGCAAGGGCTTGAACTGTGGAAAATATAATAGGTCAGGACTGTAATTAGTTTCGAGGTCGTTAAACTCGCGAGCTCATAATGGAAACCGCTTACTTTTTCGTCTTCAGTCCATATTTCAATTGTATAATATTATTAGATAATCTTTTTGGCTCTCGCATTGAATGCTTCTTTAATTCTCCGATTCTCAGAATCAACTTGTGGTAGGTTGTCATGATTAATCGTTTTTAAAGTTTTGTTCAACACCATATAGTTTAATAACATCACAACTTATTTTGAAAGAGTTGTCTTTTTTATATATTTGCAAATTAACTTATTAATTTTAATCTTAAGTGTGGATAATTTAAGGTAAAATTTTAATGTCATCGAAATATTTTATTTATACATAGTTCCCTTTACCTGAAATATGTTTATGCACCAAGATTAAAAAAAAAGTATTAATATCACAAGATATTTATTATCTCATCTGTTTCTGCCATGATAATAGTATGTATACTTTATATATTTTGGACTGAACTTGTCTAAAAATAGGTTTGGATACTTACTTATCTGCTTATATTCGGTTTCACCGATAATATTTGCATTTATATCGGTTGAAAAAAATTAAAAAAGCGAAACATGAGTATTTGACTTGAAAAATGAAGTTATTTAAAAAATAATGTTAAAGATTATAAGTAGGTACTTACCAATAAAACCAATCAACAAAAATGCAATTTGTTAGAATAGCATTGACTTTGGACTCTGGGGGTTTAGGATTAAGGCGATTTTTATATTAACACAGAATTTAAACTGTAAAACATTTAAGATTATATATCAATTGTTTCAAAATATACAAGTATTTAGTATACCCGTAAAAGGATAATTTAATACAAATGAATACTAAAATTACACTGAAGATTTGTGATGTACTTTTTTAACTGACATCCCAAAATAGTGCATTTGAGGCTCGTTCTTAACCACTACATCGCTTAAGAATATAATCAACTTAGAGGCTTCGCAGCATATATATGTTCTTTATACGGATTTACTCAGAATTCGGAGTAGAACATTTAGTGTGTCTGTATGTGTATGTGTGTGTGTGTGTGTGTGTGTGTGTGTGTGTGTGTGTGTGTGTGTGTGTGTGTGTGTGTGTGTGTGTGTGTGTGTGTGTGTGTGTGTGTGTGTGTGTATGTGTGTGTGTGTGTGTATCCGTCTCCCCCTTATAACTTTTGATCCGCTCAATTTTCATAGCCCAAAATTTCAGATTATATAGATATTTATAGATTTTTATACTCAGAATTTTGAATTTTTATTTCAGGCAGGGGTTATCAACTGTTTAATTTTTACTATATTTTTTCATATTATATTTCAAAAAACATTAAAGCTAAAACGCTGAAAATTTCTAAAAATATGGAAAAATAAAAAACCTCAATTTTTTTTTTCAAAAAAGAGTTTCACAAACATCTTTTTATTAAGATATTTTTTTTAATTTATGTGTTCAACTGCCTATATATATTTCCAAAGTTTTAAAATATATCGAAAAATGCCAAAACACCCCAACTAGATAATTTAATTTGCTATAAAAAATATTATCACTGTAGCAGTACATCTCAAACTTTTTAGCTGAAAATTTGTAAAAATATGGACAAATAAAAAACCTCATTTTTTTTTTTCAAAAAAGAGTTCCTCAAACATATTTTTATTAAGATATTTTTTTTAAAATTTATGTGTTCAACTGCCCATATTTCCAAAGTTTTTAAATATATCGAAAAAAGCCAAAACACTCAACTAGATAATTTAATTTGCTATAAAAAATATTATCACTGTAGCAGTATATCTCAAACTTTTCTCAAATTTAATGGCGACATTGATTCATACAATTTGTATGGCAGTGGCCTATAGACAATATCTGATAAGACTCAATAATTTGATACATAATCTTCAAACATACATACATACTATCATGCTGTTTTCATATTCTGGGTAGGAAAACAGACTGACCTCCATGCTATCCTATCCTGACATATATACCTATATGTTATATATAGAAAACAGACTGACCTCCATGCTATCCTATCCTGACATATATACCTATATGTTATATATAGAAAACAGACTGACCTCCATGCTATCCTATCCTGACATATATACCTATATGTTATATATAGAAAACAGACTGACCTCCATGCTATCCTATCCTGACATATATACCTATATGTTATATATAGAAAACAGACTGACCTCCATGCTATCCTATCCTGACATATATACCTATATGTTATATATAGAAAACAGACTGACCTCCATGCTATCCTATCCTGACATATATACCTATATGTTATATATAGAAAACAGACTGACCTCCATGCTATCCTATCCTGACATATATACCTATATGTTATATATAGAAAACAGACTGACCTCCATGCTATCCTATCCTGACATATATACCTATATGTTATATATAGAAAACAGACTGACCTCCATGCTATCCTATCCTGACATATATACCTATATGTTATATATAGAAAACAGACTGACCTCCATGCTATCCTATCCTGACATATATACCTATATGTTATATATAGAAAACAGACTGACCTCCATGCTATCCTATCCTGACATATATACCTATATGTTATATATAGAAAACAGACTGACCTCCATGCTATCCTATCCTGACATATATACCTATATGTTATATATAGAAAACAGACTGACCTCCATGCTATCCTATCCTGACATATATACCTATATGTTATATATAGAAAACAGACTGACCTCCATGCTATCCTATCCTGACATATATACCTATATGTTATATATAGAAAACAGACTGACCTCCATGCTATCCTATCCTGACATATATACCTATATGTTATATATAGAAAACAGACTGACCTCCATGCTATCCTATCCTGACATATATACCTATATGTTATATATAGAAAACAGACTGACCTCCATGCTATCCTATCCTGACATATATACCTATATGTTATATATAGAAAACAGACTGACCTCCATGCTATCCTATCCTGACATATATACCTATATGTTATATATAGAAAACAGACTGACCTCCATGCTATCCTATCCTGACATATATACCTATATGTTATATATAGAAAACAGACTGACCTCCATGCTATCCTATCCTGACATATATACCTATATGTTATATATAGAAAACAGACTGACCTCCATGCTATCCTATCCTGACATATATACCTATATGTTATATATAGAAAACAGACTGACCTCCATGCTATCCTATCCTGACATATATACCTATATGTTATATATAGAAAACAGACTGACCTCCATGCTATCCTATCCTGACATATATACCTATATGTTATATATAGAAAACAGACTGACCTCCATGCTATCCTATCCTGACATATATACCTATATGTTATATATAGAAAACAGACTGACCTCCATGCTATCCTATCCTGACATATATACCTATATGTTATATATAGAAAACAGACTGACCTCCATGCTATCCTATCCTGACATATATACCTATATGTTATATATAGAAAACAGACTGACCTCCATGCTATCCTATCCTGACATATATACCTATATGTTATATATAGAAAACAGACTGACCTCCATGCTATCCTATCCTGACATATATACCTATATGTTATATATAGAAAACAGACTGACCTCCATGCTATCCTATCCTGACATATATACCTATATGTTATATATAGAAAACAGACTGACCTCCATGCTATCCTATCCTGACATATATACCTATATGTTATATATAGAAAACAGACTGACCTCCATGCTATCCTATCCTGACATATATACCTATATGTTATATATAGAAAACAGACTGACCTCCATGCTATCCTATCCTGACATATATACCTATATGTTATATATAGAAAACAGACTGACCTCCATGCTATCCTATCCTGACATATATACCTATATGTTATATATAGAAAACAAAATATCTTAAAATATTTATTAATTTGTGTTTATTGTTTGGTATGTATTCTTAAATTATGCATACTATCGCAATCGACAATTGGATCTCATGTGTTACATGCAACTACTTTATAAATACATAGAAATAGATGCAACTAAGTTTTTGTGTGATCATTTGTCTCTAATTATTCTTTGCTTTTACTTACATTTATGGCAAATTTACACACGTTTTTTTCCCAGTTCGTTTCTTATATTGACTATAGTAAAATACCTATGAAAGTAAAAATAACTATGCACAATGCACAATGTTATATGAAACAGATACATTTTTGTTTGTTTGATGGTAGACTTTTGTGATTCGTTGATACTTCTTTTACTATCGTTACTAAATAGTCATTAAAAATATCCATGTATTTCTTCAGCGTTTTGCAAAGGGCCGTAATTAGTCTCCATAGGTATTAGAAGAATGATTTCTTTCATATTTATATATTTCCTAAATTGCTATTGTAGAACCAATTATTACTTCACTGGGTAAGTGTATTTGGCTGTACCATTTACACAATAAGAAAATAGTTACCATTTCGCAATATACTCGTATATAACGTAATGTACATAGGTACCTAATAGAAACATGGCTTTTGTTGATTCTGTTTTTTTTTTCAATTTTTATAGAAATTTTCTCTGTTGTTTGTATAATCATCACTGTCAATTTCTTTAATAGTATTTTTTTTAATTTCAAAATATTATTCCATTATAAGTCTGTATTGGTCTGTACCACTTAAAAACAGGAAATATTAACCAATATCAAACGTCTATTGAAAAGAATTACGAAAATAATATATCAGCGTGTGTTTAATTAGCTTCTGGTTATTTTTTTGCTATTGTGTTGTTTACTTCTACAAATCCACGTTAATTCCGCTTTTTCCAAATAAGAAAATTGTTAGGTACTACTTAGATAGAATATGACATGTACCTATTCAAAATATTCAGCAATATTATGCTATAGTCTAAGTCCGGATATAGCGTCGTCAAACTCAGTTTGTAAAAAAAGCTATAGAAGGAATATTTTATCCGTAAACACCTGATCCCGATATCCTCTCATTTGCTTTTATCTTAGAAAAATAAAATGGGTAAGTATTTATGTTTTCACTGTCAATCATTTTCTTGCTATGCATGTGTATATATTTTGTTGTCTTACTTTGTAATTTGGTTGATTGGAAGACTTTGTCTAATGGTAATTATCCCGCCAGTGTATTTGTTTGTTTATGTTATGCATTAAAGGATACCTAAATATTAACGAAAATTATAACCAGAAATCAGCAGTTGATATGTTATTTGAAATGTTTAATTGGACACTGGTGATTCTTTGCTGTTGCTTTGTTTACTGGCTTCGATGGAAATTTTGCATACACATTGAGACCAGAACCAGCACAAACACGACTACCAACATCCATATTATTATAATACAGTGTTGCGTGTTGAATGTGTGTGTTTGTGTATGATATAGGTACATAGATATATTATAGAGTTAGGTAAGTGCGTGGTGGTAGTGTATGGCCAAGCGAGTTGTGTAGTGGGTTAATGTTCTCGCTACCGCGTTTACACATAAAACTAGGGATGTCAAAATCAAATATATACAATTATATTAAATTATTTTTATACATCCATCTAACATCCAAGAGGACGATCAAAGAGGTGGAGGGACTGCTCTTGATTCATATCCCAGAAACAGGAGACGCGAACAACAGGACGTTTAGTCCTAACACAAGTGGAAAAGAAGGTTTTTTTTATCAAAGATTTATTGTTGAATTACTTGACTGAGTGCTAAAAACTAATTGAATTAAAATATGTTTTTTTTTATTTATTCATTTATTTATGCACTTTCACTTTCTTGCACCGTGTGTAAATGAGTTTACTGTCAAAATGACAATCAGTTGATTTAGGGTCCTACAAAAATTGTGTAATTGAAAGAGTTTCCTTAGTAATTATTTTTAATTGAGTTCCCTTAGTGATTCAATTTTGGAACATACGTACATTAATTTCATTTCTAGTAAGTAATTGTTTGGAAATAATTAAGATAATATTAACAGCATTTAAAAAGTCTCTATCGCATAGGATAGTAGATATAATGGATATCGTACTGCTACATTTTACAATCTTGTTCTAATAGTGTAAGATCCCGCCATCCTAGACTTATTATAAGTCATAGTATAAAGCGTGATTTTATATTTACTACGGAAAGCTATTAGAAATCACGACTTTCAATTGACAGACACTTTGATTGGTGGAAACCCCTTGAGAGAAATCTTTAAGTTTAATAAAGGGGGTTTCCACCAACCAAAGAAAATATAAAAAAAGACACGCATTTTGGTATTACGCTTCATATTATAACTGACGTTTTTAAATAGCAATTTTCAACACTTTGAAAGCTGTTATCTCAGAAAGCCACCACTACTCAGGGTTCATATTATCCCTGGCCCTTGGTGTATAGTAATGAATTTATTAATCATTAATTAATCGTGATTAATGTATTAATGTATCATTCAAGATATAACATATGATTCTTGATAAACTTTTTAATGGGATGATTTCGGTGTGATATATAAATTTATTTCTTTGAATTGAATAATATAAAGAGCACCTAGCAAATTTTATGTTATCAAAGATGTTTGTAAAAAACATAATTGAAGTGAATTATATACTTTTGTGGGTTCAGTACAAAAACAATATTATGTTTTTCATAGCTACCGCATGAATTGGCGTCAAATTGAAACAAAATTTAAAAAATACACACAGAAGCCGTCTTGTGGTTCGCTGGACGAAAAGAAAAAAGAAAAAAGTTTATTACGCCTACTTTTATTTATTGTTCTTGTAACCAACCCTACTTATAGCGGATGGTACTCAGCGCTTAGCGACCAAAGAACAAAAGTTGTTTTGCTAGTTTCACGTACCCTCAACTCCCGAGAGGTTAAATCAAACGCGACTATTCCAACATGGCTTTCTGGTCGTATTTTGTTTAATTCCACATGTCAAATCATTCTTATTTCTCCCGGCTGAGCTATCGAAATCCAACTTTGGGAAGCTCCAAGGTTGATTTTCCCCAGCAACCTCTACGCTACTACATACCGCACTTTGATATAACTTACCGTTTGAAGCGCACGGAAAAACGGAACGGAATGTAAAGAGTTGGTTACATTTTGTCAATTTGTATCGCGCGCACCAGAACGGCCAAAAGTTGGACTGATCCGAAATACAATCTCTTTATGTTCTGTTTATTCTGAAATACATAAACAGGTTTTCTCCGATGTACACGGCTATGGAAGAGTGGAAGACGGAAGGTCTGTGAAGAGTGCGAGTGAATCTATTTGGACCATTGATTTAGGTACGTCCACGTTGAACTGGGAATACTAACTTGTTATGTACCTACCTTCTAGTATGAACTATTAAATAGAGTATTAGTTCATGTTTATGAAAAAAATTGTTTTTATCTTGCAAGATTAGAAGATTATTTGAATTTCAGAGTATTTGAGATTATATTGAGACATTGTGGTATTTTTCATATATACCTAGGAAACCTCGCTGACCGCCGTGGCACAGTTGGTAAGCCGTTCAGTTTCTGTGCGGTCGTCCTGGGTTCGATTCCCAGCAGAGGAGAAATTTATTTAAATTCATTTCTCCCGCAAATATTGCTTCTCAGTGCTGGAAACACTGGTTAGTTGGAAGAAATTGCCATAGGTACGGCAATAAAATCGCTACTTGAAAGGAAGTGTTCATTATTATTAAGGGCTTGTAACTTCTATAATGTCAACCTCTCAGCCAGTATCACACATTCTGATATATTCACCGCTAGTAATAACGCATACAATAATTCTCTCTATAAGTGCATAGCATGAACTCGTATGTTGAATTTTTTTTTTGTTAGTTATTTTTGTTTTTTCTAATATTATCTTTTGTATACTTTTATTTACATTTTGAGTTGTTGTTTGTAACAAAAATATAACAATTTAACTGTCACAATCCTTTTCCCATCCTTTTCATTTCCCATCACAGGCAAACATACATATTCTTAGTTATATTTAAATTTATGATGTTTGAAATGTTTTATATTTAATATCTGTGGACATATGAAATTGGTCTGTTTGTTTTTATTTTATAGTGTATTATTCCATTTTAGTATTTTAAGACTGTATTTGTCCCTAAATAAATAAATAAATAAATAAATAATAATTATTATTAAACCTACCGGAACTTATTATATCGTGCTGTGTCACTTTCTTTATGCATGCATTATCGCTCAATGTGTTTTATCTTAATTTATTTTATTTATCCACCCTTCTTATCTATGTGTACTTCATTTAAAGTTTAACTTTCTAACATAGAACTGTAAACAGAAAGAAAAAAACACATTTTGATTAAGATGGTTGTATATTGCAAGTATTCACTAAAAATACTATTTTTTATTTAGATTATATATGATTATTTATAAAGACTTGTTAAGAAAAAAAACACGTATACACATCATAAAAATAAATCTTTAGAGATAGGAGGATGTAAGATGAATGTATATTATTGAATAAATATCATCGAAGTTTTATGATTACTTACTTCAAGAGTGCGATTTTTTTTGCTTTTATTGTAACAATACCTGTCGCGTATATGAAAATATTTTCTTATTTTGTATCGTCTAAACGGATGCCCATCTGTTTTTGTACCCACATCGTATATGTATATCAATAAATATAAGTCTCCATCATTTCATTTTACTCATTGGCCATCTCTCTCATCGCCCATTAACATAGCCACTATACGACAGAGACGGATGGGGTGTGATCTAATGTTCACAGGTTACTACAAAAAAAAGCACGAAAAAATCACAACAAAAAATATGGGTGAGACTGGTTTAGACACGTGCAATTCATAAAGGATGAAATATTGATGGAAAAAATAAATTATATGTGTTTACAGAATATGTTTGTAAGTGTTAGTTGGAGATAATTATATACTTGCAAGTATACAGACTTATCTATGTACTATATACCAAGTGAAAACATAGACATAATGTCTAGAGTGGTCTCAACAACAATGAGTGGGAGAATAGTAAGTTATAGGTATACATAATATTGTTTGTACAGAGGATATAATATGTACTTACTGTAATGTAGTATGTAGGTATATACTTTGATATAATGGTGTAAATTACATATATACCTATATATCGCCAAGTAACTAAGTATAAATGGATAGGTACATAATATATACCTAAATTGGACTTGTTTACATAATATAAGCACTTACACGAGTTATATATACTTTAAATATGGTAATATGTGTAATAATGTGCTAATAAATAAGGATTATTGATACTTTATAGCATTGCAAACACATTACAATGCTGAGATTATCCATGTTAGATGTTGAATAAAAATAGTCACGAAAAATAGATGTCAACAAAAGTCAATTTTTTTAGTATTCCTAAATATTATTTTATCCGGTTGTTTGGAAGAAATTGACTGATGGCAACAAGCCCGTTAGTGTACGCAAAATATATTTTTGTCTATATTATAAACAAATAAAATAGTTAACACATCAAAATAATCGGTGCTTCAACTTGCAATGCAAACGGTCGAATGTGTTCCATAGATACCTAAATGTCATATTCATAGCCATAGAATCTTCTCTTTACAATATTGTCAATATTGTGAACAAATAGATGAATAAATAAATTTTCTAAACATGCAATAAAACTATCTGTTGTGATTTTAGTAAATATTTATTTCTATAATATATCTACCTACCTACATTGCGCTGAACTATCCCCAATCGCAATTAAATTAAGTGGTAGGTACTATAAAGTGTTTTTATTAGTAACCAGTGTTTCCAGCCCAGAGAAGCAATATTTGCGTGAGAAATAAATTTAATTAAATTTCTCCTCTTCTGGGAATCGAACCCAGGACGCCCGCACAGAAACCAAACGGCTTACCAACTGTGCCACGGCGGTCGGCATTTATTTCTCGTTATTTTATCACAGTCTTGTAGTTTTGCAGCAACCAGGCTTTGCAAGACCAAGAATCTTGTATGACTTAATACAAGAGTCTTGCAGTCTCGCAAAATTTTACTGACGTATTTGTTTTAAATTAAAAAGTAGGAAATCAACTACGTGCCATCGACATTATACATAAATTGGCGTTTTTTTGTTATATTTCATTGTCTTGGTTTCGCATTTGCTCATCACTAATTTTTTACTAACCCTTCTTTGTATCAAGTCAAACCACTTTGTTTTTACTAACCGTTCTTTGTATCAAGTCAAACCACTTTGTTTTTACTAACCGTTCTTTGTATCAAGTCAAACCACTTTGTTTTTACTAACCGTTCTTTGTATCAAGTCAAACCACTTTGTTTTTTTTTGTTTAATCATTTTGTTTACTACATTTTTTATATCGTGTTTATAATATCATTTTGTAATCTTGTTTATCGCTAATTCTTTTCATAAATTATATATTATAATCGCCGGTGAGGATATTTCAATAAACAATAATATTTAAATAGCTTTTCGAAATAATATTATATCCTTTATATGGAACTACAAAGGCTTTGATTGGATTCTTATTTTTTAAATCATGGCCAGAGACGATTCAGGACGTGACAAAAAATATTTTTCTCACTACTCCAAGGGGATATAATTTTCGCAATTTTAAAGGTTATTTTTTTCATTGCAGATTATCAACAAGTATCATGCTGAGATTTTATTCTGAAATTTTCCTCACAATGTATCTGTGTGTGCTGTGTAGTATGTGCTGTATACTATAAAGGGCGTGTTTATTCTTCTTTATCTATTATAGCAGGGATGGCTAACCTAAGGCACGCGTGCCACAGGTGGCACGCGAGACGATTTTTCATGACACGCGAATGTAGAGAAAAAATAGTGATTATACTAAAAATTCAAAAAAAATTGAGAAATAGTAAAAAAAAAATTCAAAATATATTTAAATAGCCGTATTTTCTTCGTTCGTCGATAGTTTCCCGAACGACAGAAACGAAGGATATGACGACATTCATGCATAAATAGATCGCATTGTTTAATACCCGCACGGTGCTAGTCCCCCGAGGTGATTTTTTTTTGTACTAAACATCGCTATTTTAAGTCTATTTTTTATTTATTTCTTTTATTTTGCAATTAATAAGTACAAAATTACTTTTTTATGTAGGTATTAATGCTTTGTTTGTATTAAAAATCTGAACATACACAAACATTTGATGCATTTTTATTTGCATGGCATGTGACACGCGAGATATTATTATATGAAAAAAAAATTTCATTCAGGCTCAAAAAGGTTCGCCATCCCTGGATTACAGACTGAAGTACTCATTCGATTATTTTAAAATTTAGCAAATTTTTATATTTTTTAACAGATTTTTAATTATCTCAATAGAGACGAAGTTGGAATATTTATTGTAGGAGAACCGGGAAATCAAGGCACCTACAGGGCTTACGACCTGTCATCGGCTGGACAGCCGATCCAGCTAAACCAGCCGATGACAGGTCGTAAGCCCTGTAGGTGCCTTGATTTCCCGGTTCTCCTACAATAAATATTCCAACTTCGTCTCTATTGAGATAATTAAAAATCTGTTAAAAAATATCTTTGACTCCCGACAGGGAAAAAAATCCAATGTTTGCGCATATGCAATAATAAAAATATTCGAAATTTTTATATCTAATGCTCGCTTAGACCTCATTAGATGTTGAAGGACATCTGAATAGTGCTTCTCATTTTTTTTAACTGTCAAATATTTCAAAGTGACTTCAAGATCAGGAAACTTATATTTTCAGGAATTTTATATTTTTATTTTCAAATTGCTGAAATGGGACATCACATTCATAAAATGGCATTGAAGAATTATCAAGTGTTCATAATAATATATTTACATAAAAAATAATTTATCGAACTAATGAAAACGCTGCGTAGTGAGTAGTATAGCGTTGGCCAAGACCCACTCGTTTTTATATTGTCTTTCATTTTGTTTCATTAAATGCATCTCTATATTGATATCAAAATTGAGGTGTTAAATTAATTACGATAGTATATTTTGCCTTTGTTTATAATAAATTAATTTAATATGTAAAAACTTGTTCTGGGACAGCGAGCAGTGAGCAATGAGCAATACTGTGATTTACAAATTAATCTCGATTTTAATTATAAAATGACTCACATGATTTACATTTTAAAAACAACAACAGAGAAAAACAAGGTGAATTAATTATCTATGTACCTCATAACATAATGCTGGCCAATAATAAACCAACTAGAGAATTAATATACCTATATGCCAGTTGTAATTTATTGTATTGTTATTTGATATTAGGTATTGAATAATGAACACATTTAGATGTAAGTATACCTACCTACATTAATACGATAACTATCAATCTACGTACCTATTCCCGTTATGATCTGGTATTGTATAGATACATAGCATAATATATAATGACATCATTTTGCATCTGCAGCTAATTTATACATGCATTTCACATCTATTGTATAATTTAATATCATTTTAAATAATTATATCTTCTTTTTCTTCCTTACTTAACGTGTTCGGACAAACAAATATTAGGCTTCTCGACTCCAATACCATGCAGCAGCAATTGCCACGTCATTTGTCACAACCAAGTCTTCCTCGTTACATCCCTGTACCATGTTTCGCCGTTTCGGAAGTTAAGAAGATGCTTATCATATTGGATCCCCCCGCAATCGCATGCTACATCCTCTTCTCGACCAATAGGTACAAGTTATTTTTACACCTTGTGATACTCTCCTTCTTGAACTGACTGAAAGCCGCTAGGGCTTATTTCTGCTGTTTGCGGCGTTCCGGAATATTAACTTGCAGTTGTGATGTTTTGGGGTGTCTTCCGGGTTTTCTTATTCCTCTGGTTTCCTACGTTGTGGTAGTCTTTGGGAGATCATTATATCCACGTGGTCTCTCCACTACTTTCTCATTTGTCTCCCCATCTGACAACTTCCTGGATGTTACATATTTCTCTGAATGTGGTATTTCTTACTTTGTCACGTAGAGTTTTGTCTGCTTTCTTCCTGAGGGTTTTCATCGCTAAAGTTCTAAGAAGTATCGGCTTCCGTTTCAATGACATATCTGTTTAACGTAGTTATTTAACCGATAGGATGTAATCATTGTCCAATATGGAAGACTAATAAACACATTCAGTGTTATTCATAAACGTGGTTCAAATATTGAACCCCATTTTGATCACTTTTCTTATTTATAAACATGGATCAAGAGTTGAACCGTGATTCAACTCATATGTCAAATTGAACCGGTGACAGGGGTAGTTTAACACTGGTTCAACTTGACATTTCACATTTGTGAAGCAATTATGATTTTTTTAAGCAATACCGAAAGCTTTTATTCAACATAAGATATGGGAAAAATATATAAAAGCGATTAATTCCGTTGTAATTATTGATTTACGTTGTTTTTAAACAAACATATCCAATGATAAAAAGTACAAAAGCTAGAGTTTGACAGAACTATTGTGTGGCGCGTACTTGTTCCATGTCGCGCATACTATTCTGTGTTCATGACAATCAACTTGGCAAAACTAAATTCGGTGCTGTCGTATGAAATAGAACTGCGGTTTAAATATTTTTATAAGCAAGGTTTCAGTTGGACGTGGAATAAGACAAGACTTTGAACCGGGTTCAATTGAACCATGATTCAAGGATTTTTTTGGTACACACTGAAAGGATGAATGAATAACGTCTGATGGAGAAATTATACAAAGCGTACAGAGGCCGGGGTCGTCCAAGTAATGGATGGCTCAGCTATGTGAACAATACATATTATATCGAAAGACGGAAACGTTAGAAACTGAAGATAGACGAGCATGTATAAGAAGATGTTTGAACGCAGGTGAGTCGATGGATACTTACGAAAATAAAAAAAAATGTGGCGGTTGGGGATATGGCGTGATGGTTTGTAAATTTAATATGCAAGGAATTTAAAAGTCCTAAATTTATATTCATATTGACCTGTTTTTTGTACACACGATTATATAAAAATTTATGAGTGCACATTCTATGAAGATTTAAATATTTGTGGATCAAGGACAAGTTTTATATGTTTTAGTTCGCTTTTAAAATTTATATTAACGGTAAATCTATGTTATTTTGTACGCAAGATTATTCAAATAGTGATTTTAAAGACAATTGATTTAATTTTTTCTCTCCTCTACTATGTGACAGTGAAGTAATGACTTCGAATTTTATATGTCTATATTCCTTTATATCAAATTCTAACGATCCAACGGGTGTCATGTCCAGAGTGTAGAGTGAGTTTTATATAGACAGCATTTCATTTAACCTCCATGTTTTCATATGTGGAAGCATTGAAAATGTTCTCGCGTTCTGTAAAATTGTATTCGAAAACAGTCGTTAAGTTTTGTTTCTGAAAATTTTTAGAAATCAAACAATTATATTCATTTGGTTTTGAAAAAGAGCTAACAGCTAGGTACACAAATTAAAATAAAAAAATCCATACAAAAGGATTATTTTCAAATTAAAATGACGAAATGCTAAAAAATGTAAAAAGATATTTGATTGATATAAACTAAAACCAATCTACTGCCCCAGAACAAACTCGATCGTCTATACTCACTATAGTGAGGCAGTTCAAATAGGATCAATTGTACAAAATATATTTTATATATGTCTTTTTTTTAATATAGTTACTTTTTATTATTGTAATATGTAAAAAAAAATAATTTTATTTCAAATAAGATATTTATGATCGTAATTTTCAGTGGGAAAAGTCTTCCTTAAAAGGTTAATAAATTTGTGAGTACCTACCTACCTATATCTTATCAAATAATATTAATAAATTAATAATGAAGTTTATCAATTGCTGAGTCTTCATTTCTATATTTAGATCAGTCACACATGGTAACAAATAATTTTTCGAAGGTATATTTTTGTATTTCCTTATCATTGTTATCATTTTGATAAGAAGTGATAACCTCGTGGATAAATAAAACATGGATAAAGAACTTTATTTATTATTTGTATGGATAATGATTGCCAACTTCAAGTATTAATTGATATGAAATGTCTTGAAAACCATAATTTCAATCTGTGTTATCATTTTTTTTGGAGATATTTTCCAAGCGTTGCAAAAATGTGCGTTCTTCATGTGTGGCTCTTTATTTTCTGATGAGTAGGTATTGCAAATACTTGCACGAATTAATATTTGATGTTTTCAGCTTTGTTTTTTTCAACAGGAATAGATAACTGTCTGTAGGTACTATTAGTAAACATGAGTTTGAAGACATCTGCTGTTTACTGTAATTCAAAACACACAGGAGTATAATGATTAAAGTATAATGATATTAATAAATAAATAAAACCTAGTTCAAAACCAGGAAAGATCCCTGATGCGTTCCCTAATGTACAATCCAGAACAATCAAATTATCAAATTGATTGGTAATACGAGTACTTACCGACCTTTACATACAAATGTAGGTACCTACTTACATAAAATAAAGAAATAAAAATGAAATTAAAAACGAGTGGGTTGTGGCCAACACTAAACTCTCCACTACACAATGAAGCTTCCCTGCTAATATTACACTCTAATATCAATATGAAATCAAATATGTAACTAAACATTGCTAAACATAAAAATTCTCCTATATATTTTTCATACAAAATATCGATTAATAGAAACATACCTAATTATTGAAAGGATATATATTTTTCTTTTAAGGTTGGCAAACTCTGAATGCAGTTTTGTGAAAATTCTTTTTTTTGCATAAATAATTCAAATAAAATGAAAATATCTCAAATTTCCAGGTCGTGAGAGCATTTTTAAAGTTTTAACAGATGAAATCATAGAGAAATAATTAACTGTTGTCTATGGAAAACTAATCAGCTCTAAGTTTATGTACTTCACACATATGGTATCAATATGAAGTTCATCAGTAATTTGGTTTGGGCTGTACAGAGGACACAAATTTTCAAATTTGTGTACGGCATACGGCATACACACAAAAACATCACGATGAAACTCAAAGTATACACTCTCTACATGATACCCATTGAGAAATTGATGTAAAAAAATACGCTTAAAAATTGTGAAATCATGACTCTCCACTATTCCATAGTTGGTAGTGGAGAGTAAAAACATTATAAATAGAGATACGACAGCAATCTAAAAATAGAAAATTAATTCTGCAAAGTAATTATTTTACCAAAAACATATTTGCTACTTTGATGAGTGGGTAGGTATTCAACTTAATTTTAAATTGTAATTTTAAACCTAATTTACTCGAATGTGCGATAAAACAGTAATAACCCAGCTTGGAGCGGGTCGATAATCACAGTAATTACTTCCATACACTGAAATAAACATTACCAAACCCTCAGACACATATCACTTTATAACATCCACAGCGGTGAATTGGATACCTTGAGATGCAAAAAAACATTTATTTTTATAAACCGAATGTTGAAGATTGATCATCTTGGAACTAAATGCTTTGTCAGAAATTAGACGTGATTGCATATTAAATGTAATTTAATTATTTTAATACTTGGCAGGCGCAATAAAATTAACACACTGAAAAACTGCAGAAAATATATGTTTATACTACTTACTTACTTTCCGTGTCCGGGCTAAATTCTGCCACTTCAGTCTATACTTATAAGTATAAACTAGTTGCATGTAACACATGAGATCCAACTGTCGAAAGCGATATTATGTATAGTTAAAGAATAAGTACCAAACTATAAACCCATAAATCCAAATTATTGAATATTTTAAGATATTTTGTTTTTCTATGCAACACAAGATAGGATAGTATAGATAGGATAGTACAGTCCTCTTTTCCTACCCAGAATATGAAAACAGCATGATGGTATGTATGTTTGGAGATCAAGTATCAAACTATTAAGTCTTCTTAGATATTGTGTATAGGCAACTGCCATACAAATTGTATGAAGCGATGTCGTCACTAAATTCAATTTTTATAAAAATTTAAAAAAAAAAATTGATTTATGCTAATACCTACAATTTTAATATTTTTTATAGAAAATTAAATTATCTAGTTCTGGTGTTTCGGCTTTTTTCGATATTTTTAAAAAAAATTGGAAATATAGGCAGTTAAATTCATAAATTTATCATAAAAAAAATATTTTTCTTAATAAAAAATGTTTGAGTATCTCTGAAATTATTTTGAAAAAATAAATTTGAGATTTTGTATATTCATACCAATTTTCAGCGCTTTAGCTTTTATGGTTTCTGAGATATATGGAAAAATAAAGTAAATATTCAAAAGTTGATAACCCCTGACTGAAACAAAAATTTAAAATTAACAATATAAAAGTTTTGTAGGCCTATAACTATTTATATATTCTGAAATTTTGGGCACTGAAAATTGAGCGGATCAAAAGTTATAAGGGGGGGGGACGACACAGACACACTAATGTTCTACTCCGAATTCTTAGTAAATTCGTATATGGAATATATATGCTGCGAAGCCTCTAAGTTGTTTTTTTTTAACTTCAAAGTTAGAAAAAGCGTGAAAAATGTACCTACAGTGCATACAATACTCGCGTATCCTGGCTTGAAACTTTGTCGATTTGTTCAAGAGAACTTTGTTTGACAGTTGGACAACGAAAGAGTTAGACAGTCGTCTTTTGCTGGGGATTACCATCTTTGCATCTTTTATTATAGCTACGTAGATCCTTTGACAAACTCTCACTAGTTCTTATTTTGTTATAACGTTCTTATTTTGTTATAACAAAAGCCATGTGGTGGGAGAAGCGAAAGCCACATAAATCCAAGTAGTGAAATAACTTGTGTCACCGTACTTATTACTCTTTTCGGGCCCTTGGTTTATGAGTTTTATGCACCCTCTTTTTATGTTCTTAAGGTTCTATAGTAGTCCAAATAGGAAAAAAATGAAAATCTTTTCCCCAGTACCCTCAAAAGATAATATCTTTGAAATAAAGAACAGTTTATTTTAACAGTTTAAGTTTATTCAATTGAGCAAGTTTTATTGAAATACGAATTTATTAAATACTTTTCGTAAATTAGTTTTACCATAAAACCCTTTTTAAAACATTAAGGCTTAAAAATATAAGGCTTACAAAGAAGATTTTTACAGAAAGAGAAGGTTTTTACTTTTTACTCCTCACTAACCCAAGGGGATATAGTGGGGAGTTATGATTTTGCAATTTTTTAGATTATTTACAGATTTGGTAGTAATTGTGCAAATTAGTGTACATCCCGTATGCCTAAGGTCATAGACGTCAAGAAGGGCCTTAATATGTTAAAAGTCTTCTCTAATGGGCCCTTATGATCTAAACGGGTGGTGATGTAAGAAGACCAAAAAAAACGTATATGTAATACTCCTTGGATGGAATACAAACGTGGTCCAAATTTAACACGTGTTAAATAGGATATTGCGTCGTCATACTCTTAAACTCCGTGGTTCTGATCAACATTTAAAATATAAACGATTTGTATCTAGCACGAGTAGTTGAAAGCAGCGATGATCGGGGCGATAATAATAACAAATAGATGCCAAATAATAATGCAAAGCCAAAAGGTATATATTTAAACACTACTCCGAGCCAATAGACGCTCCGTGAGGTAAGCTATGCAATTGTATATTACTTGGTTAATATGGAACGTGCAATACACGGGTATGAAACAAATTCAAAGACTGAAGCCAATGTAAAAATCAAGGTTCGTTGGAACACATGGGCTACGTGTTAAAGAGGACTCAATAACTCAATGTATACCTACTTTGCTTATCTAACAATGAAGAGTATATAGATCTTGGAATATCTACCTTATGATATGCACAAATGACATTGTTATAAATTGTGTCTAATCACAGAGTATAAATCATGTTAGTTTCAGGTGAGAGCATAATGGATTCACGTGAGAACTTCTTGTACATATAATTTGTACACTGACGGGTTTATTACAAAACGTCAATTTCTTCCAACCAACCAGAGTTAATGTTAATATACAATACAATGTGCATGTACTATGGCAAAAAGGTTGTGACATGACAAAAATAAAAAAATAAAGATAAAAAAGATAACAGAAGAAAAGTAAAAAAAGATATAACATAACAGTCGGCCTTCGTGGCTCGTAGCTCTAAGTCTAGTTGGTTAGGTATCTGACTGTTGACTGTTTTTTTATTTTATTAAATTTCGTAGGTATATTATATAAATGGACATTGTTGCGATTTGTCAATTAATTATATACCCTCGATTACTATAAAATGATGAGTAGATAACGAAGAAAAAATTAAACTTCAGAAGCCGTGCAAACTTTCTTTCCAAGATGGTTATTATGTACATACATCGAGGTATTGAAAATTATTTATAATACAACACAAACAGGTATAGTTAGGTAGTTAAAACCAGTCTGTAAAATAACATTTCTCTATTGACTATCCAAATTGGCTTTAGATATCAGTTATCATTTAGCGTGACATTTCCGTTAGAGGTTAGTGAGACTTCACAAGATTATAAATCAACAATTTGGCAGTATTTTAGTATATATTATATTTGTATATAACTTCGAAGTAACGCAGGTTATAGAACATTGTGTAGATTATAGATAAGTAGATGCAAAACTGCTTGTGAAAGCTGACTGCCCTTCGTTGGCTTCACTCGATTGATAAAGGTATATAATATATATTATATTATGTTGTGTATCAATGGTTCAATCAATACATTGGAGCTTAGCAACATCGAGGCGGAAAGTCGAGTAGGAATATACCTAACTATAAATAAAGGTGGTTAATATACCTGACTGTTGTTAGAAGCTACCGGCCAAGCTTGTTTACTCAACATAGACTTGATTCAACAAACTCATGTGGATAAGCTGTGATGTACACCTATCCTATCCATATACCTAAAATAAAACGTTAACAAACCAAATAATATCTCTCGTGAAAATAACACAATCATCGCATGTTTGCACAAAAGCAAAGAAACACATGTCCAAAAATACACCGATCAGGACAGCTAGAAGGTGTTTCATCGCCAAGGGCAATTATTTTAATACATATACACCAAAATGCAGGGACAGAAGGGGTTTAAAGGGACGGGAGGGTCTGATGGGACAGAAGATTCTGAAGAGATGAGAGGATCTGAAGAGATGGAAAGGTCTAAAAAAACGGATAGATCTGAAGGGACGGAGGGACTGAAGAGAGAGAGATAGATTGCCGGTGGATTTTGAAAGGAATGAATTATAATGAATTCATTCCCCTATAATAATTAATTAATTACATTTTATAATACACAGGCAGGATAACGTCTGTTGGGAATATGCTTGTGTATAAATCATATACTCTGGTGGGCTTATTGCCATTTGTAAATTTCTTTCAACTAACCAGGACAGCTGAAACTGGTAATACAAGGTAAAATACAGCGTAGAAGAGGAATAGAAAGATGACCTTCCTATGACAAAATATGTGAGCAATATTAAGATTAAGTATTTTTACAAAATGACAAAAATGTTATTAATAAAATTAGTGTTGTAAGACTCGATATTACCTATACTCAAAATCTTAAAAACACCTACCATGCAATATTGTGAATTTAGACTGAAACGTCACTTCTTATTTTTCAGAAAAGTTTATTTCGCGAAAACCAAAATACTATCGCATGTTTGTATGTTGAATAGATGAAATAATATAATGCCATATTATAATATAATGGATTGTGAGGAACTATTAATTACATTATGTCATTTACATTTTATTACATGGTTGGATTGTTTGTTTGTTTTGGTCCCTGGTCCATTTTGGGAAGCATCCATTGTTCCGGCACCCCGGGGGTCTTATGCTTTTTGGAGTCACTCGGTATACTGTGTCCTAAAACCGTCACTGATCACAATACAATGAGATATAAGTACCTAGGTATATAATATTATGTAGTGTGCATGTATGTACCGAGATTGTTTTTGTGAAATTCTTAATTTTGTCGGGTCGCTCTGACATTGAATTAAAAATAACAATTGTTTTTTTTACGTTGATTACATTTGTTTGGTATTAAAGTTCATCGGGTTAAATAAAATATACCTATTTATTTATTAACACTTCTGACATTGGCGTACCTACTAATCCTCAAGGTAAAACGATTCGATTGAGGTTTCATATTTACATAATAATTACCTTTTAAGTACCTATCTACATAAGGTAACTACATTATATACCAACCAGCATTTAAATCCATACGGAGATTTCGTTTCGAACTTGTACCAAGTGGAATAGGAACCCACATATTTTAGCCCGAACGTTCTTAATAAGTTAAAGAATCGAACGTAATGCATACATTGAATTGTTTTTGTATCAGGCTTTGCTTTAGTGATGAGCAAATAATAACCTGGGTGGGTCAAGTCTTTGTCTTGCGTTTATAGGTGCAGTCTTGACTGTCTCAATCGTGTTTAAAAGATCGTTGATTCCAATAAAACCATCTATATAATTATTATTATTATGATATCCGCTTATAATCAAAACACCTCTTCATAATTCAACAAAATATTTAATGTAAATAACCACTTTTGATATAAACAAGTACTACATTAAAAAACATCGATTTTAAGAGGACATATAACGCTAAATCTAGTGACTGAAAACATGATATATTAAAACCGCCTAATGCACTATGAAGTTACGTGTTAGTAGGGGTAACTATCGCGTGCATTAAAAAAGATTTTTACGTGATTTAAATTATCGAAAAACTAAAATTTGTTGATTTTTTGCATTTTAAGAACAAACCTTACATGAAATGAAAAAAAAATATCGGTCAATCACTTTGATTTTATGCACTCTTTAAGCACACAAAATATTTATTTCTCTACGACACATAGTTATGGAGTAATTTTAAAAAAATGCTGTAAAAAGTATATTTTTAATATCTTTTTAAGGTAATTAAGGCTGAATTTTGAAATTGTGTGGCGAACATTCACTAGAAAAATGTCGAAAACACATGATATATTTTCTAGAAACACACTGATTCACATATTTGAGGAATTTGATTTGAAATTGGGGTATTTAGGTTTATATGGCTCCTTAATGGTTTATTGAATCATTAAAAATAACAGATAATATTCAATATTTTGCACCAGACTCATACATTTGAATCTTGTGAGACTCTTAGTATTACAACTCCGGGTTTGGTCTTGGTCTTTCAATGATGCATGCGATCTTGATTTTGGATATTACGTAAGACCGAGACTGAAAACAGGTTTCGCTCATCACTTTTTCATTTCTTTGATTATGAGAAGTACTTTGCTTCTCATCATCAAATAAATCATTGGAAGTTAACAAAATTATAAGTAATAAATATAGATATATTTAAACCCTTGTAACTTACTGTTTGCAACGTTTTTCCTGTTCTATATTGCCACCGATTTGACTATTTAAATCTTTGTTTGAACCTGCTATTCTTCATTACGTATATACTCTGAAGAGTTTGTCATAAAAACTCAAAGTAAATCAGGATTATTTTTGTTTTGTTAAATTCTAAAACAGTTTTCCTTGAAATCAGAATAGAAAGTATTTACCTGCACCATCGATCTCAAGGGCCAAATGTTTCAACAGCGATTCAAGTAAGTATGTACTTAATACAACTTTGAGAGCTAAAATTCTTTAGAACTGTTTAGTAGGTAGGTGCAATGTACATTTAGCATCAACTCGCTTTAATTGATGTATAATAATGGTATCATTATGTGAGTTTAATTATTATTTAAAAAGTTATTTTTAATGTGCAAGTATGTAGATACATAGTAGATACCTACATTAAAATATTGATTAAAAAATAATCATTATATCCTCCAGCAGAAATCGAACCTAGATCTCTGTGCCATTGGTTCATGACTACGATATTAAACCATGATGACTTCAGCACACAAAAAATGATTGTATAGATATTACTTGCTTAATATATACTTATCCGTTCCTAAGACGGGAATGAATAATTCATTTTGTTTTAAAAACAGCATAGGTATTAATTTTATTACGCCTTATTTGCATACATATGTATATTACTTGGGATGGTTTCGAATATTCGAGTGTTGTTAAAACCCTTTGAGGTTGCAACTTACCACTATTTCAGCATTCTATCTCTAACTAAATCTATTACAAAAAATAAAATAATTCTTTATTTCTCTCAATTAACAAAATAAAATATCGCTATAAAAAGACGTTGAAAAATAAGAACAAAATGACAAAAAAGAAGTATAAAAAAATAATAATAATTAAAGTAAATAAACAAAAAGAAGTCCCACCAGGCAATGCCTGTTTGTGAGTAGTAGGTATTGCAAAAAGAAGTCCCACCAGGCAATGCCTGTTTGTGAGTAGTAGGTATTGCAAAAAGAAGTCCCACCAGGCAATGCCTGTTTGTGAGTAGTAGGTATTGCAAAAAGAAGTCCCACCAGGCAATGCCTGTTTGTGAGTAGTAGGTATTGCAAAAAGAAGTCCCACCAGGCAATGCCTGTTTGTGACTAGTAGGTATTGCAAAAAGAAGTCCCACCAGGCAATGCCTGTTTGTGACTAGTAGGTATTGCAAAAATCATTTATTTAAAGAAAGTTATTCTATCTACAGTTCAAAATTAATTTATAATGAAACAAAAGATAAAACAACAACAGTATTTAAAATAAAGAATAAACAAAAAAGCCGTCGCTCGGTTTAGGTACTCAATGTTTGCTAATAACATTTCCGCAACTGTGGTTCGTGTCTTTGATTATTTCACATACCTACCTATATGGCACATTTTTTCTAAACCAAAGATAGGTAGATTATATTTAAAAAAATGTATAAAGTAAAGAATTCAAAATAATTATAAAATACGATACTTACCAAAAATTAGAAATACGAAAAGATTTAAGGCCGCACAGGCACTGAGAATTTTAAACAAGTTGTACCCCACATCTCGTACTGAAGAAAAAATGGTGGAGTTCGTCCCGCCATACATTGAATAGCTGCAATATGAATTTAACATTTTTTTAAATCAATATACAAATTTTAAATTTAAGACCGTCAAAGGGTTTACATCATATTATTTAACAATATTTTTGTAAAATTATAATTTAACAACTAACAAATTTGACGAATAACGAGAGAACCGCGCAAATTTCAGGATACTTTCGGAATTATTTTATATAAGGGGAGAGTTTTTAAATATTATGATTCTGGAAATGTCAAGCTGTAGGTATAGACAATATTCTATAGTCTATCTCTCTCTTTCATTTCAAGACGATCAGTAAACGAGGAATCGACAATGCAACTAATCACATTTGATAAGCTATTTAACAGAATATAACTGTTACGTGGCATATTAATCTGTATAGTCTTCTTCTTCTACTAGCATCCTTACCTCCACTGCAGAATGTAGGTCTGTATCATTCTCCTCTACTCATCTTTGACTTTCCTCCGTTTATATACAAGTTCACTTTTACAAATATCACAAAAAAAAGAATAAAAATACCTAATTGCAGGGAATACTCAATTTTAAAATATAACAACACCAAATATAAAAATGTATTTTGTAATTAAATTATATTGCTGTATATATTCAAATTGACAGCCCCAGAACAGGTAATACCTAGTGGGGCGTTTTTGATCAATTTATATATATGCATGTATTGTGAGAAAGAAAGAATAAATAAATAAATAAATTATTGTATTGTAACAGGCTTCGCCTAGTGAGGTAATAAATTAAATTGTATTATTTGAATATTGTATTAGGTTGCGATATTAAATGAAACGCACTCTAAGGACTGTTACAGTTTGAAAATCGAGCAGGTAAATATATCATAATATTATGTAAGACAGACAGACGCGATATTAAATGAAACGCACTCAAAGGACTAAGGTACAGTTTGAAAATCGAACAAATAATACATAGATATTGACAACAAAAGTAATATTATGTAAGACAGACATACACGATATTAAATGAAACGCACTCAAAGGACTTAGGTACACTTTGAAAATCGAACAGATAATAGATATTGACAACAAAAGTAAATATATCATAATCCAACTGTCGATTCGTTCAAGAGAATGAAATTCTATTGAAGGAAGAGGCAGTTTAAATACAAGATGCGTGTACGAAGGAACATTTTGTATGGCGTAGTGGACTTTTTGCATGCTAAAAACACCAACTTAGAGGCTTCGCAGCATATATGTTCCCATACATGGATTTACTCAGAATTCGAATTAGAACATTTTGTGTGAGTTTTGTGTGTGTGTGTCTGTGTGTGTGTGTCCCCCCTTCTAACTTTTGATCCGCTCAATTTACTAATTTACTTTGAATTTTTGTTTCAGTCAGGGGTTATCAACTTTTGAATTTTGACTCTATTTTTCCATATATTATCTCAGAAACCATAAAAGAACGCTGAAATTTGGTACAAACATAAACAAATACAAAATCTCAAATTAATTTTTACAAAAAAATTCCAGGAATTCTCAAACATTTTTTATTGAGAAAAATATTTTTTTATGATAAATGTATGAGTTTAACGGCCTATATTTCCAAATATTTTAAAAATATTGAAAAAAGCCGAAACACCCCAACTAGATAATTTAATTTTCTATAAAAAATATTAATATTGTAGAAGTACATCTCAATTTTTTTTAACAATTTTTATAAAAATTGAATTTACTGACATTGCTTCATACAATTTGTATGGCAGTCGCCTATACACAATATGTAAGAAGACTTAATAGTTTGATACTTAATCTCCAAACATACATACAGAACCATCATGCTGTTTTCATATTCCGGGTAGGAAAAGAGGACTGACCTCCATACTGTCCTATCTTGACATACATAGGTACCAACATGTGTAAATATTTTCAATAATTTGGATTTATGGGTTTATAGTTTGATTCTTATTCTTCAACTATTACTATATAAGACAGACAGACACGATATTAAAAATATTCTTCACTGTAGATATACCAAAAACTTGATTGTGATGTGACAAAAAAAGTATGAAACGTCTTTACACCTACATACGATAGTAACGATGTTTTTTTGTCATTTCCTTATTCTGCCGATTATTATATTGTTATTATGGCGTCATTCAGCCATTTTATAAGTTGTTATAAAGATGAGACACATAATATTTTCTGCTGTTGCTATGTCACGCCTTGTTTCCCCCATGTTGCTATCTACCTGTCATCTCCCTCTGCTGTCTTCTCCCTCTAAATCTAATATCCTCTCCTAACCCCTCCCAATGTTCGTGCTCCCAATAAATGTTTAGTTGTATACTGCCAGTGTATATTTACCTACAGGCAATAGGTACAATAATAATAATAACGTTCCTACCCAATATTAGATGGAGGTAATAACGAGAATCATTCTTTGTTTGTCTTCAAATATATTTATACTTATTACCTACATATTACCTACTATATATGTACTTAATAATTATTTTATTGTTTAATATTGATATTATATTATCACTTAATTCTTCGCTGCGAGGCACCGGCTTTGAATAGTGCATCCACTCTTTTCTATTGTCGTTTTCGGGAACCCACAAGAACAGAGTAATAACATCTCACATACCTAGTTCAGCAATGAGGTTCTCCACTAATTCTGAACGTACTTATTCACTTTATAGGTGAGACGAGACTGGTGTGTGGGAATACACACGTAATACACATCTGCACTGGTCCTGATCCTGTCGCTGGTTACCCCACATTGTGGCATATGCCGTGAAGGAATGAATATAATTTCGGTTCTTAATGGTACTTATGAAATTTACACGTTTACCTATGTCAAATTATATTATGATGATTATATGTAGGTATATAATTAAAAAATAAATACAAAATACTTTTCGTGGGTACTTGATTAAAAGCACCTGTACTTGGTTGACTCTTAACCAAGTACAGGTGCCAGAACAGCGCAGCAACCAATCATCTCAGTAGTCCAGAACCGCAGATTGAGCTGGTTTGGTCATGTGCTTCGTATGTCCCCCGAGAGTGTTGATTATGCAAGCCTTTTTTTCACCTCCGGACGGGACGAGAAGACGAGGCAGGCCAAAACTCACCATCAAGCGAGCATTCTCTGCGGACCTGCATGATGCTGGCTTAAGCTGGGATGAAGCTGTCCATCTGGCGCAAGATAGAGGCTTGGAGAAATTTCGTGGCGTCCACACCACATGCTCCACACTGGGAGCGAAAGTGGATTTAGTACGTAAGTACTTGGCTGACACTTTATTTTGAATACTTTAATTCATTTCATGAGCACTCAAAGGTTGTTATGAAACTATAAGTGTAGCATATCAAGTATGGAATTTAAAATGTTCATACTTCATTGAACCCTGCGAAAAAAGCACCTTAATTAATTTCCTAAAAGGCATTAGTTTCCAATAACCTGTGTTTCCAGCCCAGAGAAGCAACAACTGCAATATTAAAAAATCCTCCCATGTTGGGAAGCCAAATACAGAAGTCAACGACTTACCTACCGAAATGAATCGAAATGAAAATGTCGAATGTAAAAGATGTAGATAAAAGAAGAGATGGTTGAAGAAACCCATTATAGGGAATTATTCGGCTACTATAGATGTGAATAAATCAAAAAGGGCTGTAAAGGTTATTGTTGTGTGTATACTCCTTCTACAGAATTGATCTTAGACCTAATGAGAGTCTTCCCCCGGGCCGCACCGTAGAGTGGCGTACGTGGAAGTCACTAAACAGACTGAGGACGGGCGTTGGGAGAACGTTAGATAACCTGTCTACATGGGGGTTCCTGCAACAGGGAATACCAACGACATGTGAATGTGGAGAGCAGCAGACCACCGCACATCTGTGCAGCTGGCCTTCAAGTCCAGTCAACTGCACCAAAGTAGTGGGCAATGATTGTGCTATTGACGTTGCTAGGCACTGGGAGAAGATTATTTAAATGCGTTGCTGATACGATAGAAGAAGAAGATCTTAGACCACTTCACAAGTCATAAGACACATCACTGTGTTTTAAAGGCTCGTATTTCGGTCAAAACACAAAAATCTCTAAGATGATACAATTGTATAAAGATAATCTACACTTCTTCGACAAAAGTGGCGGTAATGACACGCCATTGAAGAGATGAAAGTACTAACACGAAGTATCTGTATCTAATTACAGTTTTAAAGTTCATTTCTAGGGCGTTCGTGATGCTACAAATTCCAAATAATAGTGGATTTACATACACTAGATACTTTCAACAATGTATTATAATTTCCCTTTGTATACAAAACTGTTCACAGCCTAGTTTATATGACCATACTTACCATATAATATATTATGTAGGTACTATTTATGTGAAGTCAAAAATATATATGTAGATATTCTGATGTTAAAAGAAGCATACTTTTTATGCTATAAGGCACCAACTTAGAATAGTGCTTCCACATTCTATTTTCCTTGTTTTCTAGTGTCCCGAAAGAGATCGGAAATACTTATAAAAGGCAAAATAACATCTCACGGTAAAGCAATAAGGTTTACCGCCCATTCTGAATATTCTGAATGACTTTTTAAGTGTGAAAAGACTAGTATGTGGTATACATACGAGCATACCTGTCGCTGGTTACCAAAAATTGTGGGGATGCCGTGATGGTATATATTTAAAAATAAATCGTTTTATGTCACGTATAGAGTTATAAAAATATACTGACCGCTTTCGAAAAAAAATGAAATTACAATATAGATAAATGTGATGTTCGGTTCTCTTTGCCTACCCCCTAATATATATGGCGTTATGGCATGTAGGGATGTATGGATATTTGGTTTAAGGTTTATGTTATATATGAATCAAATAGATCGGAGTTGAATTTGAACCGGAGTCTTTTGAGTATAAAGCAATCATTTTAACCATTATGCCACTGACCTATAAAATTATATAAAAATATCAACAGTCATGGTTTAGGTTATATGCAAAAAAGGTAATAATATAATATACCAATATAAATTGAGTATTATGTATAAATTAAGCATTATGTATCTTGTATATTTGACACTTGAAAAGCCTATTAAAAATATACAACGATTTCGTCATACTACAAATTAAAGTACCCACATACTGTGTGATTATATCTTTTTTTATTTTTCGTTGAACCCTGCAAGCGATTGTGAAAACTGGATTTTGCTTCGTCAAAAGTGTATAAGGTGACCAATGTTTTCAGTTCAAAGGGACAATAAGTTTAAATAAATATTCGGTTAAAAATATTATTTAGTTTTTCATTATTATGTGCATAATTGTGCTCTGTTATCATCTCTTAAAAACAGATATAGAAATGTTTTATGTTATAAAATATAGGTACTGTTTTATAAGAAAAACATTTATTTATTGTCCTTTAAAATATTTAACCTAGTGATTAATTTTTGGTTTGGGAGTCTGGAAATCCATTATTCAGGAAGCTTATAAGCTCTACCGGAGTTATACGGCCATCGAGTGGAAGTAAAAACCTATTATTTAAAAAAATACATTTTAACAAAATTTTAAATATTTTTTTCGTTGATACAAAAATAAACTATCTTGGATAAATAGTAATTGGGAAAATAATAACTACACTGTGAATTATTATGTAGGTACATTGTTTTTATAATGTTGTCAATAACTATATATTCTCAAAATATTCCAGATGGCTTGCGGTAGAACGGTGAGAGCACTAGATAATTAAGCCAGAAGATGTGGGTTCGAATCATTACCCGACCGATTTCATCAAGTATTCAAGTATTTTTTTTAGTTAGGGTATTTATTTTGATGTACATACCGACTCATATATTCTAACAAAGATATACTAATTCATTTTTAAAAAAAAGTTAATGTACCGTTCCAAAAAGCTTGCAATGGTACATGGTCACCCGCAATAATTGCAGGAGTGGCGGATTTAAATCGTTTATATTATATTATATATCTACCTACATTGTGATTATTATGATTTTGATACATGTCACTCATTTCTTTATCCACCATATAACCACCTCGTGACCCCCATACGATGATCTATAGATCTCTGTAGATCACTATAGATCCACGTACAGATCTCTAGAGCCGCGGTGCTATATAACGGAGTAACCGGATTCGCTACCTACTGACGAGGTCAACGTACGTTTTTTGTTCCATTATGGTGAGACACAATAGAAATGAATGGGTGAGGTACTTTGACGAGAATTATTATTATCATTCAATTTCATTTGCATCAGAGAATATATTATATGTAATAGCAAAGATCACAGTTGTTTTGTTACATACCTAAATACATACATACATACTATCATGTGGCTATTTCTCTTGTTGTTGATGTGTTGCCTGCCTTATTTAAATATTCTAATTTACTTATAATATGAAGGTACTGATGTGTACGAGACCAACCGTGGAGGTAAATGAGGCAATGGCGAAAAGAAAGACACGACATGATGGTACATACAGTAGAATGAATCCATAGATTTCTTTGTGTTACATTTGGGAAATATCAGTTCTAAATTTTAGACAAAGCTACTGAAATTCAAAAAAATATATTAAAAAAAAAATGAAAACATATCCATGTATTACGCAAATTTCCTGACCTAGTAAGGTGATATAAACCAAAAAGAATGTTATTTAAGATTTGTTGTAATTGGTTCATTTCTTATTAATTAAACCAGTGGGTTATGGCCAACGCTATACTCTTGACTACCAAGTCACTCCACAATTTATTCAAATTTTGTTTGTAAAATATTCAGCATTTTCATGAAATGAGTTTGTTGAATTATTTTTTATTTGAATATTTTATTAGAAAAACTTGATAATTCATCAATGCCATTTTATGAAAGTTCTTCTTCTTTCGTGTCAGCAACGCATTGTTGCGTTGCTGTGGTGGAAGGATTGGCCAGAGAATTTCTGTTATGAAAGAAGAAGAAAATAATTATATTATAATTTTTTAATTTTATGAAAGTGATTCAAATTTACCAATTTGAAAAATAAATATCATATTACAAGTTTCTTGACCTTGGGGATATTTGACAGTAAAAAAATAAGAAGCACTATTCAGATATCTTTCATAATCAAATGGGATCTAAGCGAGTATTAGATATACAAATTCGCAAAATTTGAAAATAAACGAATGAGTAGGTACTTAAGTCTATAATCTATATTTAGTCTATGATTCTATAGGCGTACATAGCACATAGTTGCTGATACATTGTGATGAAACTTTCAGAATACAATCTCAGCATGATATTAGTTGCTAATCTGCAATAAAAAATAGCCTGAAAAATTGTGAATTCATAACTATTTCCCAATATTTCCCTTTGGATTAGTAAGGAGTAAAAATATGGAAATTTGTGTTTGGTTGTTATATTAGGTATATGCCAATATTAAAATATATAAATATATGTATATATAGGTACCTAACCGTAAAGGTTGAAAATAGTTTCAATATGAAATATGTTTCAGGTATTGCTAGAAAGCGACACAGAAATTATCAGGGAGGCAAATCTGGTCCAATCGGTGAAATCAAAACCCTCACGATTATCCATATCATGGATATAATTATAATATGGAGTTCTATTTCAATAATATCTTTAGATGTTATAGAACTCCATATGATAATTATATCCATGATATGGGTAATCACGAGGGTTTTGATTTCGCCGATTGGACCAGACTTGCCCCCCTGGTCCCAGTAGTGACTTAGTCCCAGACAGTGGGCAGATCGTAGAGCTTCGCTTATAATGTCACTCCATTGGATAGCCGAGCATCGCGTATAGCATCCTCTGGATCTTTAACCCTCGACGCTTCCTATTACGAATGGCTTCTCGAGGTTTTAGAAGCCCTTGTGATAATATATATCTATGTACATATAATAGTAAACATTAAAAGTCTCCAAAAAGTGGCATCTTGGTAATGGGTGCCAGTTTAATTTATATTTGTCATTGTATATGCTAAATGTCTGTTAGGTGGACGGTTAAAAAATACAAAACACACGAGTAATTTTATTAATAAGACTGAATAGTGATACCTAAGTCAACAATTAGACTGTATTTGAAACCATATGGGTCAGGTATAGTAATCATATTCCAAACTACAAAATAAATACAACAGAAGGTGTTCTATGTGTAGACAGCAATCGATAGTAATGATTTATTAACCAGTTTGTGTATATAGGTACATATACTGTATACATATGTTGACTTTCAAATTTTATCAAAAGAAGCCTTCAGGTGACTAGATATGTATCTACATATTAAAAATACGTATTCAATCAACTTTGAACGGAAATGTGAAAACTCCGTTAATTTACAATACGTTTGAATAAACGAAAATATCAAAATATAATAGTAAACACATTCAAATACATATATAATTTGTATACCTAATTGTATTTGTTGAACAAGTGATGAGATTTAAGTACTTAGGCATAGAAATATCCAGCAGCAATGATCTTTATAACGAAGTACGGTACATGAACAAGCAACCAAGGCTGCTGTAGTGGCTGGATGCCTGAGAAGTGCTGTGTGGAGAAATAGGGATATGCTGAGGGAGAGTAAAATCTGGATCTACAAGACTTGCATAAGACCAATCATGACATACGCCATAGAGACAAGAACTGACACCACCGGCACAAAAAGTCTCCTTATAGAACCACGGAGATGAAGACTCTACGGCCCATCGCAGGAGTAACCCTCCGAGATCAAATGAGGAGCTCCGAAATAAGGAAAATTTGTGACGGGGTAGAACAAGAAGACGTTTCTGGAGTGATCACGTGGGGAGAGCAAGCTCAGACCGAGTAATGAGGATATCAGCTGATGAACATCCTACAGGTAGCAGACCTCCAGGAAGACGGCTCAAACGATGGACGTCCTCCTCCCAGGAGCAGGTGCCGAGAACTATAGGACATAGTCCTAGCTGACTAAGAAGAAGAAGATATTGTATAGGTGAATTCGCTGGTTTGAATTGAATACATATGTACATGTCCGTGATCAAAACGAGAATTTGCAAAAAAACTTTCATTATTAATGAACGCATATAAAAAGTTTAGGCTGCATATTTTTTTTAATACGTTTTCTTTGGATTACTTATCCAAAGCAGTGTAAAGAAGCGTTAGTTACAAACTGTTTAAAATAGCCAGTAAAAAATAATATGTAATTCTAAATAATATGAAATGAAATGAAATTATTTATTTCCATTTTTTACACATATAAATAACAATAACAAAAAATAACCATATTTTAAAAATACTTATAAACATAGTATGTACAATTGTTCCTATTTGGAAATTTACTGCCTCACTAGACAAGTCTGATCTGAGGCAGTACTCTTTCAATTTGCCCTGTGGTTACATGTTTTGGATGCAAAATAATTAACAGAGATAATTAAACATAAACAGAAAAGAAAAAAATATAATCATAAAATATACCGTGAACTGCAATGTTAATGTCTTGCAAAGTAACTCTACCCAAAATAATTAAACAAACACCAGTAACATAATATAAAATGAAGGTAAAAACCGATGCACATCAGTTCCCAAAACATAAATATGATTTTTCTGTCTTATGTCAGATATGTTTTTTTTCTGTCTTATGTCGGGGACACGGAAGGAGCCTCCCCGTAGATTGCGCTATACCAAATAGAGCTATCGGGCGTCCCTGGAAACGACACCATATCGGCCAATCCTTCCACCACCGAAGAATCAAAATCAAAAGAACTAAAGTCTGTCTTATGTCAGAAAATAATAAAATAAACAACAGTACCATAAATTATGAAATTAAAAACAGATGTACATCAACTCTCAAGACAGTAACATAACATTTTTGCCTTAAGTCTATCAAGGTAGCTCTGTCACAAAATAATAAAATTATTATTATCAATAGTACTATAGAAAATGAAAGTAAAAATAAAAATAGAAGCTGATGTACATCAGCTCCCAGTGCATAAATATGAAATTTCTGTCCTTTGTCTAACGAAGTAGCTTTATCACAAAATAGTAAATGAAACATTAGTACTATAAAAAATGAAATTAAAAATATATGTTAATAAGTTACATTTTTCCTTATTAGTGTAAATCTGATGAATCTTCTGCTTATTGTGATGTATACAGAGCCAATATATATATATATTTTATTTAATTTTATACTACTTCTCGAGCAACTAACAGGTACTATGTCAAATATTAATTTAACACGCACCTAATAACAAGTTGCCATATTCTGGAGACTTACGATATTAATCGTCTCACAGATCCAGACTGAAAACATACCCGGGACCTTTGGATCAGCAGTCAGATACCCAACCAACTGAGCTACTAAGGCCGGCATTATACTTTTGATCTATTTGTTTTTTGAACTTTTGATTTGCGTTGATCAGTTTCAGTAGAAAGCTACTTATCGCTCTGTCATCGAAACATCTAGACTTAATTTGACAATATAAGATGAATATTCACATCTGAAAAAGTACAAGCTTTATTCACATAATTTTGGCAACTATCCCTTTTCATTTGGAGAATAACCTTTCGTCGATGTAGTCTGTGATTAGTAACAATAATACTAAATTACAAGTGTCTGAGTGGCTGGCCATTCGTTGCACGACTTTCTGATTTCTACAAAATTAGATGTTAGAACATGACCCGAAACCTTGAAACCCTTATAACCCTTATTATATGATATTTTATTTCTCCTTTGGCATTAAATAAGATAACGCCAGGGTCGGCTTATAGACCAATAAATAAAGACTTTGTATTTGTTTATCATAGTACCCATGTACGGAACACAATGACGTCACAATTAATTAGGTACATATTTAAAATTTCTCTTTTTTTTAAAAACACCTAGTCAATAAATTTATATTTATTTTGATTATTGATGTTATCCATCTGCTTATTGAAAATATTGTAACTAGAGCTTGTTAAACGCACATGTCAATTTTACCAATGTCAATGTCAAAGTTGACATTAAACGCGAAAATTTAAACATGAAAAATAAGAAATAGTGTTTAAAATGATAGAAATAGGTATAAAAATTTGTTGAAATATATATAATTTATTTGAAAAATGTGATCAAATGGCTCGACAAATACGAATTAACACTAAAATTAATCCTAACATCAAATGGCGAAGGCATTGATAAAAATTTTCCTGCAATCAATTTCAAAGAAACTCGCTCGTGCGAGTCGTTATTATCATTAAAAACTAACTAAACCTAACCGAAAAATATACGGGATATAATAAAATATGACAACGAAATGATAGTATGATTTGTACGTAAATCTCCATTCCCGTTATTATTTTGGTTAGGTTTAGATAGGTAGTCTTTGGTAGAAATTGGTTGCAGAAATAATTTTATCAACACCTCTGCAATTAGAGGTAAGGAATTAGTATATTATGTATTCGCATTTGATTACATTTTTAAATAAATTAGATTTCATTTTATTTCAGAAATATTTGTGTTGAATATTTTCGCGTTTAATATCAACTTTGATAGGTCATACGACATTGGTAAAAATGACCTGTGCGTTTAACAAACTCTAGTATTATTGCAAAATATATATTATCAAATATCTTATCAAAATTTGATCTATAAGATTTTGAAATATTTGATTATATTGACTAAATAAAATGAAGAGCTAAGAAAGGCAAAGTAGGTATCGAAGATAATTCACAAGTAGATATAAGTGAGATTTTTTTTCTTAAAGATTAAAAACACCATTTTTTTATGTTTATTGAAGCGAAAAAATGACTAACGTCTTTTAAATTTCCTCAAACGTGACGTATCTTTCTTCATAGGACTTATATCTTAGAGCTCTTAGACTTTCAGACTCATAATATTATAGTCAACAGATACAAGAGTGTGTTTTAGTTTAGGATTTGGTTGTAGGAATAACCTAAACAACTGTATTCAATTTTGTAAGCTAAATATATTATGCGGCTTGTGGTATTATGAGCTGTCATGGGACACGAACCTTCGATGATTGATAGCTACCGCTCAGCAACTTACTATCGGTTGACGGCACCACATTGAAATAATGTGTTCAGTAGGTAGGTGACAGCAACTGATGAAAGTCACGGGGGTAATAAAAATTCCCAATTTATTTTAAAGCTTTCCACAATCTCTAATTGTTGCATCTTAATGTCTACTCGTTAAATTTAATGACAACTAGACAACCATCTTAATAGTCGACTATGTTCAATTTCGTTTTCCGCGAATATCTATTTTGAATATGAACTATTTTAAACTGACGACTTCTTATTTTTTTGGGTCAGCGAACGACTTGGGTGAAAATTAAAATGAGTAATTTCTGATGGATACCTATTATTACAATTTCATTTTCTCTTTCTTGCCAGGCATCTAACATATAGGTACCTAATATGTCAAACATTCATTTAATATACAACTTATAAAAATTCGCCACATTTTACATATTAATGTTGTAAATCACGATCGCCGTGGTACAGTTGGTAATCCGTTTGGTTTCTGTGCGGGCGTCCTGGGTTCGATTCCCAGCAGAGGAGAAATTTATTTTAATTTATTTCTCTCGCAAATATTGCTTCTCTGGGCTGGAAACACTGGTTAGTTGGAAGAAATTGCCATACGGCAATAAACTCGACAATTGCGCAGGGTGCAAGGAAGTGTTCATTATTATTATTACTATTATTAAATCATCGTCTCACAAATCCAGACCGAAAATACAGTGAAGTACTTTGTCTTCACTGGGGATCGAAACTGGAACCTTTGGCTTGGGAATCAAACTTACAATCTTTATATATTGTTTTTATATATTTATTTAACTAACGATTATTAATAGCAGTGTGGTATTTAATCTTACTTATGCAATAATATATTAATTTGTTTAAATCTTCAAGCGTTTATTTTGGTGACATATTTCATAAAAAAATGATTTTTTTGAATTAATTAATTATTGATTGTCTGCCCAATTCCAACTCTCCACCAATTTATTATTATCGTGCTAAATTCTAACAAATAGGTGAAAACTAACATACCAGCACTGACAGTACACCCCTCCCCCCTATATAGGCAACGTGTCATTTAGCTCAAGAAAGGAAACAAGAAAAGATAACTCAATGTATGGAAGTGACAGTTGCCAGTCACGTGACATCGGTCACTTCCATATATTAAGTTATATTTTCTTGAGCTAAATAATACGTTGTCTAGGGAGGCAGGACAGATCATCTTGGCGCTGAAGGATTAGGAGAGCCTCGTCCTACCTAAAGTAGGACTAGGCTATGAAAAAGAAGACTAACATGTAGGTGAAATATTTATTGCACTCGAGTACCTACTTTATTGGAGTATATATTTATATGTGAGATACTAAACCGCCAACAAAAAATAATAGATACCCACTGATAAAATTCATAAGTTTGGTTATACACTGATTATTAATTTATATATTTTTCGGTGTACAATGACGGATTACTGCCTGATGGCAATATATTTCAACCAACCAAATTCATTTGTTTGGGTAACTTTTGGTGTATGGTATGTATCACCATGTGAATGTATGTATAATATGAAAAAAATAAAAGAATATGATAGAGAAAAGTGAGTGCTAATCGTAAGAGATTGATTCTTCAGATATCATTTGACAGCGGGAAGTTTTATTGAAAGTTAAAATTATAATGGAACATTTATCCAATATTCATCGTATAAGTAGAGAATTCAAAACTATTTTTCTGTAATCCTACACCTCAACGAATCTAATTAAAATTATGATTTACTTATGATAAAATTTTAATTTGTATAAATTGAATATGTCCTTGCTAAACAAGTTCATGTACCTACATCTTCATTCATTCCCTAAATGAATCATAAATGTTGGAGCTATATAAATATGGTGCTATATAAAACCATTACATATCACTGTATATAAACGAAATTAGTCAAGGGTGGGGATCGAACTCGCCATCATTGGATTATTAAGCCAGCGCGTTAACCGCTTTGCCACCGATCCATCTATCGCATAAATTATTTGAGATAAAAAATATTGAAAAATCAGAATTCCATTTAAATAATCTTTATTTTCGATTTTTTACGCGTAAATTTTATAATAAAAATACAAAACAACTAGTTAAACAAAAACATTTTCTCTACCTGATTCTGATCATCGGAACTCTGTTTGGTTGTCTGAAACCAAAGGATCATTTTCAAATCTATTCAAAATAATAATGTCGTATCAAAAAAAACGACATTAAATTTTGACGTTCGGTTCTCTCTGTCTTTTCCATGAGGGAAATGGCGTGATGTTATGTATGTACATATGTAGTAATATTATCTTTCATACAATTAACCTATACAATACGCAAATCCTAAGCAAATTATGTTTCATAATTTCTATCATCAAATCTTATTTTATTATGAAAACATGATAATTCTTCAATGCCATTTTATGAAAGTGATGTGTCTTTTTACCAATTTGAAAATACAAATTTCAAATTTTAAGTTTCCTGAGCTTGGGGTAAAAAAATGAGAAGCACTATTCAGATATCGTTCTAAGTCTAATGGGTTCTAAGCTTGTATTAGATATAAAAAAATTCAAAATTTGAAAGGAATCGAATGATTTCTTTAGTCTATAATTGATAAAGTAAAATAAAATAGCCGTATATAGCACAAAGCAAATAGCGCATAGTACACAGCACTCACACACAGATGCATTGTGATGAAACTTTCAGAATACAATCTCAGCATGATACTGGTTGATTAATAAAATTTGCGAAATCATAACTCCCCACTATATCATCTTTGGCTAGTGAAGAGTAAAAAGAATGAATATGTTCATGGAACATTTACATATACATCTTCATACATTACCAAATAAATGCTTGTGCTATAGATGAACGAAATCGGTCGTGGCAGGATTCGAACTCCCGACCGCCGTGGCACAGTGGTAAGCCGTTTGGTTTCTGTGCGGGCGTCCTAGGTTCGATTCCCAGCAGAGGAGAAATTTATTTAAATTAATTTCTCACGCAAATATTGCTTCTCTGGGCTGGAAACACTGGTTAGTTGGAAGAAATTGCCATACGGCAATAAACTCGCCACTTGCGCAGGGTGCAAGGAAGTGTTAATTATTATTATTATTATCATTCTTCTATCATGCATTGCATAATGATGTGTATTTTTAATGATAAGTGACATTATTTTATTTGCTACTGTTTATTTTGTATGTCATAATTATATTTAATTTTGAGTGTCAAATGAATATATTATGGCACTATATTGTGTGATTTGCCTAACTAATAAAACGAGTGGGCTGTGGCGAACGCTATACTCCTGACTAACATGTCACTCCACAAAGTATTCAAATTTTGTATGGAAAATTTTCAACATTTTCATGAAGCGAGTTTGTTAAATTATTTTTGATTTAAATATTTCATTATGAAAACATGATAATTCTTTAATGCCATTTTATGAAAGTAATGCCTGTTTGGCAATTTGAACTGCTTGTTTGGCAATATGAAAAGAAAAATATCATATTTCAAGTTTCCCGAGTTTGGGGTTACTTTGAAATATTTGAGAGTTAAAAAAAATTAGGAGCACAGCCCCTCTAGACAACATGCCATTAAAGCTAAGCGTTATATAGCTAAGCGATAGTAAATGTATGTAATTGGTGGCTGTCACGTGACGTCACAGCCACCAATTCCATACATTTACTGTCGCTTAGCGAAATAACGCTTAGCTTTAATGGCATGTTGTCTAGGGGGGCTGATCAGATATCCTTCAAAATCTAATGGGGTCTAAGCGAGTATTGGATATATAAATATGCAAAATTAAAAAAGAATGAAATTAATACTTATGAATACTATTCTAAAATCAATTAAGTAGAATAAACATGCCTTACACATAGTACACAGCACACACACAGCACACACACAGATATATTGTGATGAAACTTTCAGAATCCAATCTCAGCGTGATATTAGTTGTTAATAAAAGAAAAATAATAATAATAGATAATAATAAAATAATAAAGAATTCATATTCCCTTGGGATAGTGAGGAGTGAAAAATAAAACTGATCAGTAATTTGAAACAAACAGCAGAGCGAGCCGACCGCCGTGGCACAGTTGGTAAGCCGTTCGGTTTCTGTGCGGGCGTCCTGGGTTCGATTCCCAGCAGAGGAGAAATTTATTTTAATTCATTTCTCACCCAAATATTGCTTCTCTGGGCTGGAAACACTGGTTAGTTGGAACAAATTCCCTTACGGAAATAAACTCGCCACTTGCGCAGTGTGCAAGGAAGTGTTCATTATTATTATTATTGAATTAAAATGCAAAGGAGAATTGTGATATTGGTGTGTTCCAAGTATATATAGGTAGATATGATGTCCAAATAAATGTAGGTACCTATGTATGTAACTATAATATATAAAATTGTTTAAAATGTCGAATGAAAGCGAGGAAAAGCGAGTAGTGGATGACGTGTGTTGTGTTGATGGAGTGACATGAACATTGTGACTTGTGTAGTATTGAAACATTGAGAGCCTGCCCTGACATCTTTTTTCGTACTGATATAAAAAAACTGGTCGGAGCTGTTCCTAGTAGGTACATACGAGTCACAACTAAGGATCGAGCCTAGGGAACACAATGCCGCTTTAAAATCTACCTATTACTTTCTTCATTATATCACACCATGTTTCTTATAGGATATTCAAATGAAACTGAGTGCGCACATTTGTATTTGCAAATATTCTTTGCCTCATTTGTATACATGCTCTATTATCTAATATCATGCATTTGTCTTTTATAAGGTAATGCACATGTGCACGCCTGTCTCTGGTTACCCCATATTGTGGGAAATGTCGTGGTGGTATTGAAACTATCCCTGCCTCACGTTCATGTTTTCATTCGTATAATTTCCATTTGTCAGTCGTTCATCTGAATTTTTTTTAACGAACCAAACTATAGACTGTTTGTGGCCAATACTTAATTCTTCACTATTAAGTTTGTAAAACGTTTAAACTATTTCTTCTTCTTCTTAAAACTAATCTCATTTTGAAATAATTTTATTGGGGCTAATTCAAAATGTTTATTGTTATTTAAGTTTAAAATCGATTAAAATGCACTCTCTAAATTATAGGACGTAAAAATAGACAAAAACTTTCGACTAATCTGAATTTTTCATCTAGATAAAATTAATGATCGTCAGATAATAATATTATTATCGGAACGATTTCTGTTAATAACACTATGAAGTTACGTGTTAGTAAAGTTAACAATCGCGTGCGTTAAAAATGGTATATACGTGATTTAAATGATCGAAAACACAAAATTTGTTGATTTTTCGCATTTTAAGAACAAACCTGACGTAAAATGAAAAAACTTCTTCGTTTATTCGCATTGATTTTATGCACTATTTAAGCACATAAAAGATTAAAATAAAAGACTACACATAGTTATGGAGTAATTTAAAAAAAATGATGTACTAAAGGATATTTTAAATATATTTTTAGGGGAATATATGCTGAATATAAATTGTGAAATTTAATTTAATTGAATTTTTTTTTAATTTTATATAAATTGTGTGACCAACATTCACTAGAGAGATGTTGAAAATACCAAATATATAAATAAATAAGATAAAATATATAAATAAATTTATTTTGGCAATATTTTCGCCTAGTTAATAAGAGCGCCCTTTGCGGGTAAACAATAATAATATGACCGCTTAGGACAGCCCTGAGAGTTCATACATACACGAGTTGTTTGAAATCGATGTTGTGCGATAGGGTGAGGAATATGGCGTAGGGGGGGTATGTGGAGGAGGGGAGGGGAGGGGAGGGGAGGAGGAGGTAGAGACTACACTCGCACTCTATTTGGGATAAAAAATTATATTGTGAAATTAGAGCAATAGTTTTTCTTGGAATCGATTGAGAACCTAGGTAGGTACCTAACTACTAACATTACTAGCACAATGTAATAAAATATCATTCATCCTGATGCTGCGAGGGTTTCATATTTTACCTTGCATATTTATAATAAACATATTATTTATAGAATCTGAAGTAGGGAGTTTTAAAAAACTAATGAATAATTCTATTGATGGGTGAAAATCTCTCATAGCGATGAGGTTCACCCCTGATGCTTGCTTCCTTTTATAATGTATTGCACACCCGCACACCTGTCGCTGGTTACCCAGCATTGTGGAATACGTCGTGATGGTATTAATGTTTTAATACAAGAGCCAACAATAACATCTCATATTGTTCAGCAATGAGGTTCACCACCCGTACTTTTTAAATGAAACGAGGCTGGTGCACGGGCGATACACGGACGTATCGTGCTTCTTTTATTATTATACCTTTCGCTGGTTACCCCGCGTTGTGGGATGTGCAGTGATGGTATAAATGTTTTATTTTGTCAATGTTGACTACAGTGATATAGTAGAATTCATACCATCACGGCATATCCCATAATGTGGGGTAAACAGCGACAGATGTGCGGGAATGCATCATATAAAAGAAGCACGACACATGAGTGTCCCCACACACCAGTCTCTTAACACCTATACAGGCAACATTCAGAATGGTTGGTGAAACTCATTAATTACTATGTGAGATGTTATTTTCCCTCTTATAGTTTCGATAATCCGGCTCTTATGGAACATCCGAAAACATACATACATACCATCACGCCATGTCCCTTACGGGGTAAGCAGAGAGAACCTAGCGCCATACTTCTCTATTTTTGCACACATTTTTGGCTTCGTTTACATCCATGCATCGTCTCATACAAGCTCGTCGATTGTTCAAACTTCTTGTGTTTCCTTCTTTCAAAATATCATTCATATGGTCATGCCATCCTTTTCTGGGGCGACCCCTGCTATTCACTCCATATCTTACACCGATGTATATATTTTTGGTCAGTCATTCATCATTCATACTTTTAATATGTCCAAACCACCTCAAGGCATTCACTTTCATTTTTATTTATTTTAGTCTTCTTGTACATATAATTAGTACACTGGCGGGCTTATTGCCTGATGGCAATTTCTTCCAACCAACCAGAGTAAATGTTAAATATACAAAATAATATTGTGTACTATGGCAATCATATTACATTACAAAATAAATAAAAAATAGCAGAAGAAAAGTAAAAAATAAAACAAAGAAGATAGTATATAAGAACAATTCATAGCAATGATTGGAAGACTAAAGGATAAGGAAAGGATTTTTCATATAATATCCTTCTTTATCTTGCATTCTCTCCTTATGTCCTCATTTTTTATCGTTCTATTTCATGGTATTATATAAAACGATGTTTTTATAAAGGAGTGGAAGCACTATTTTAAGCCGGTCACAATGTTGTCATGATTAGTTACTCGTTACTGGTTGTTAGTTTTCAATAGAACAGCAAGACAAATAAAAAAAAATGAGCAGGCTGATGACAACATTCAATAGTACTTAATTGAAAGTTAATTTTTAAAACACGTCCAATAGAGATTTTCTAAATTCGTAATTTGCTTGCTTTCGTAAGTATTGTTACATATTTCATAATAATCGCCACCGTACCGAAAAAATGTATTAGGAGTGTCTGAAAAAATGTATTAGGAGTGTCTGATAAAATGTATTAGGAGTGTCTAATAAAATGTATTAGGAGTGTCTGATAAAATGTATTAGGAGTGTCTGATAAAATGTATTAGGAGTGTCTGAAAAAATGTATTAGGAGTGTCTGATAAAATGTATTAGGAGTGTCTGAAAAAATGTATTAGGAGTGTCTGATAAAATGTATTAGGAGTGTCTGATAAAATGTATTAAGAGTGTCTGATAAAATGTATTAGGAGTGTCTGATAAAATGTATTAGGAGTGTCTAATAAAATGTATTAGGAGTGTCTGATAAAATGTATTAGGAGTGTCTGATAAAATGTATTAGGAGTGTCTGAAAAAATGTATTAGGAGTGTCTGATAAAATGTATTAGGAGTGTCTGAAAAAATGTATTAGGAGTGTCTGATAAAATGTATTAGGAGTGTCTGATAAAATGTATTAAGAGTGTCTGATAAAATGTATTAGGAGTGTCTGATAAAATGTATTAGGAGTGTCTGATAAAATGTATTAGGAGTGTCTGATAAAATGTATTAGGAGTGTCTGATAAAATGTATTAGGAGTGTCTGATAAAATGTATTAGGAGTGTCTGATAAAATGTATTAGGAGTGTCTGATAAAATGTATTGGGAGTGTCTGATAAAATGTATTAGGAGTGTCTGATAAAATGTATTAGGAGTGTCTGATAAAATGTATTAGGAGTGTCTGATAAAATGTATTAGGAGTGTCTGATAAAATGTATTAGGAGTGTCTGATAAAATGTATTAGGAGTGTCTGATAAAATGTATTAGGAGTGTCTGATAAAATGTATTAGGAGTGTCTGAAAAAATAAATACGTGAAACAATCAATGTTGGATGAAATGTATTAAAGTAAAGAAATATATTTAAAATAAATACAATGATAAATATTGACAAAAGAGACTATTTACTATTTGTATTTTTTTTCAAATCGAAAATAACACACAAGCTGTGGGTGGACTTGCCAAACTAACAAAAATAAGATTCCACTAATAGGTATGTTTACCGACCTTCATAACATTTCATTGATAAACAGGAAATTAATCCAGTGTCTTTCATTTTTGTTTTGCTTTGATAAATGATCAAATTGTTGATTGAGGTGAGATAAAATATAAATAAGGTTTATAATAATTGTTTTGTTCATTTTTAATCTGGGTTCAAATACAATGGATGTACAATATTATAACAAACTTAATAACGAAAAGGAGAATAACCATAAATAGAATATAAATGATGTTTATTTTAAAATAAAATAATATACCATAATGGTTCAAAATAAATAGTCCCTATTCAGCATAATAGTGAGTGAACTCAGCTAAGAACAGCATCTTGTTGTACATACACGAGATAAAAATATTATTTTTCTATTGAATATAGACAATTTATTATATGTCGTTTCCCGTTCGGATTACTTTGTCGTTTGAAAATATTAATGGATGTTTAGAAAATCATAAAACTTGAACCTATCTGCAGTAAAATGAAACCGGTTTGGTTCCCGCTGAATCTGGTTTTTATATCTTTATATTACTTATTTTATACTTACGGCTTATAGGTTTATGAAATTTTATCTCTATATTTCATATTTTGCTTTTGCAATTATATTATTATTATTATTATTGATAACTACGTGACCTATTATTGGATCAAAACGATTATTTTTATAGTTTTCCAATGATGTTCGTCTTTAACGACACTACTGGTGCGAGAAATAAGTGACCTTAATCGAAGAATTTGCACATACAAACCATCACGGTATATTGCACAGTGTGGGAAACCAGCGACAGGCGTGCGGGTGTGCATTAAGTTATAAAAGTAAGCACGACATATTCATGTATCACCACACACCAGTGTCTTGACACCTTAAAAGGCAAAATTTCTAATGGGTGGTTGAATTTCATTGCTGAACTATGTGAAATGTAATTATTGTGAGATGTTATTTATTATTTATTTATTTTTTGTACATTATATAAACAAATACACACTCGGGGGCTTTTATCCAATAGGCATTTTTTTCCAACCAACCTGATTATCGAGTGACAGAATTATATACGTACCTACATCACTAAAAAATGAGAGCTAAAAAGATCAAAGAAAATATACATCAAAGCAAAAAAGGACTGGGAAAGAACAAGAATAGGAAATCGAGATCAAGTGTTTAGGGTTAAATATTCCTTCTTTAGTAAATATTACATAGCAAAGGAAAGGAAGGAAAAGGAGAGGGATCAGGTATTTTCGGAGATATATTCCTGCTTTAGTCTTTTCTTGAAAATTAAATGTGAGTTTCACGAAGTTATATCAGGACTCAAATTATTCCAGAGTCTTGCTGAACCTACTTCAAAGAAGGAGCTGAAAAATTCAGTGTTGGGAATTGGGATAGTTAATGTAGTACGTTCAACAGATCGAAGTGATAGACCGTGATATTGTCAATTAAACTACTATTCTATGCCGATGCCTTACAATGAAGAATTTGTGAAAATTACTATTTTTTTTTATTTTATTTCAATTGGCATATCTACAGACCATATACAAACTTTTATTACAAATATAGTAAAACATTAGTCCATTTACAGATAGCACATACAAATTAAATAATGCAATATATTGTGGCACAAAGACAAAAAAAAACACAAGTCAGAACATAACAAAAAAAAAAATATTACGAGAAAAAATAAGAAGAAGTAAACAAAAACAGAAAGTATCCACACACAGGGTAGAAAAGAAAGTGTGCGGTTTCGAAAAAACAACAGAAAAGAGTAGTAAATTAAATTAAACTGAGGCTGAGATTGAAAGCTTTGAAGATCTATGACATGTAACAATAATAAAATGTAAGAAAACAAGAATACAAGCATTATGGTGGTAAACGCAAAACGGGAAAAAGGAATATAAAAGGAAAGGGAAACAAAGAAACGCATCCAATTTCAACTACATACTCATCGCCAACGCTTCGATATGTCTTCTGAACTGTGGAAGAGTAATGTCCACTCTCTGAAACAAAGAGTTATAGTTTTCACACGAGCGACGGATAAACTTATTCCTGGCATAGCTCGTGTCAAACCGAGCAATGTGAAATGTCTGAGGATGTCTAGAAGCACTCCTAGGCACATGAAATTGTATCCAATTCAACGAGATCTGGGCAATTGACTATAGAATTTACAATCTCTTATACAACAGTACCCGGTCTGCGATTTTGCGCCTACTTGAAAGAGGTAGCAGGCCGTGGTACCTTTCGGCTTCCGCATATGTTTCAAATCTTTGAAAACTCCAGAAATTAAGCGTTTTCAAGGCTCTGTGTTGAATTCTCTCTATCCTATTTATATGAAGTCCAAAATGTGGACTCCAAACAGACGAACAATACTCAAGGACACTCCTTACATATGACAGATATAAAGTTTTCAATACCTCAGGACTCCTCAAAGGCCTGGTTATTCTGGATATGAAACCAAGCATTCGTGATGCCTTAATAACTATTTGTTCGTAATGACCACGGAATGTCATTCTATCATCAATAATGATACCCAAATCCTTTACATCAGACACAACATTCAGCTCAGCTTGATTAAGTTTATAATTGAACTTAATAGGATTTTTTCCTCTGGTAAATCGTATCAATATGCATTTATCAATATTCAAATACAAACAATTTGCTCTGCAATTTGCTCTGCAATTTGCTGTCAATCGATCAAGGTCCTGCTGGAATTTCACACAGTCATCAACTAAATGAATCCTTACATAAATTTTCATGTCATCCGCATACAAAACTGATCTACAAAAACTATTAAAGTATATAATAAACTAAAGAATATTTTACCAGTTGAAAGACCAAAGATTAATAAAAAAATGTTTTTTTTCCTTCTTTGTGTAAAAATAGTTTTTTTTAATGTAACTTTTGTATTTTTTTATGAAAAATATGGTTTGTTTAGCATTGCACCCGGGCACTGTTCACTTTATTATTATAAACATAAATTAATTATCTGTTACATATTGGCTAATGATCTTGATCTACTTATAAATCCATCTGAAATAAAATTATTAAATCTAAGACCCAACCAGTAAAAGAACCCATGATAATGAATTTATCGTATGACATAAATACTGCAAAAAAATAATATTATTGAAAATATTCTATCACCGTAAATAATGTACGGGTGTCTTGTTGATTGAAAATAGTAAACAAGAATAATTGATTTGATATTTCATTAAATCTGCTACCTACGTGCTCATAGATGAGAAAAGCAAAAAATAAATAGAAAATATTTTTTATGATTTCCTTTGATATTTTTTACCGACATACATTCAAATATATTATTTTTTTATTTTATAAAGAAGATCTGCATAACAAAGAAGTTTTTTTATAATAATAAAAAACAAACAAACTATGACAAACCTTCAATTTATTAATAAATACCGGGCAGATCGAAAGAATGAATGATGAACGTCTGAAAAAGTCGGTATTCAAGGCTGAAAAGAGTTGAATGTAGGTGTATGGGTCGGCCGTAGAAAAGCTTGGATGTTCATATAAATGAGATATTTGAAGAAGGAATTATACTAAGTCAGCTTAATAATAGAGCATGTTGTATGGATGTGAATGAGGCAAATTGTACGTCAAGATAATATAATTACCGAACAAATCCAAACCAAATGAGGACAAATAAATTAGCAAAATCACTGGTTATAATATCATCTACAGAAGTTACTTCAACATACTGGTTATAACATCATCTACAGGAGTTACTTCAACTTACTGGTTATAACATAATCTACAGGAGTTACTTCAAGATACTGGTTATAACATCATCTACAGGAGTTACTTCAACATACTGGCTATAACATCATCTACAAGAGTTACTTCAACAAATATGAAGGATAATATTGCAAACTTGGTGCACATAATTATTTAATCTAATTCTAATATTTTGTGTCGTAGGCGTTCCTTTTGAGGTTCGCGATCACCTTGCACTACACCACTCTACATATATCCACTCCTTCACATCTGCAGTCAGGTGGACAACATAGGTCTGGTTGGTCCACCTTATTTGATTTCTTCCCTCTGGCTCTTTTTTCAAGAGTATTTCCGAATTGTTAATTATTGTTGTCATTGTGATTTTCTCCAGACTGTCCGTTCTTCAATAGCCATGCCAATCAAATGTTTAAACACACAGATTCAAAGTGGTGTAATAATTTATTAAAACATGTTCCATAGTATTGACTTGAATTCTAACTGACCACTTACCACCCTAAGAAAAATTTATAAAATAATAACTTGAGATTAAACTTGAGAACTCCCCCGTTATTATCTCCGTTAAAAATAATATTACTAACTATACACCCTCATAATACAGGTAAAATCAAACTACATAGATTAAGGGTCACGTTATTAAGAAAAAAAAATGTAAATAGTTTTAAACATTTCAGTTCATCTTTATGATAGGACGACGCTATGAAATTGACGAGTGAGTTGTTCTGTTCTCTCTGGCTACCCCAGATAGCAAAACGGCACGATGACAGACGTGTTCCTAATGTTCCTATGTAGTCTTTAATTGAAATAATCCAAGTGAATCAATATCATTTTCTCGATGGAAAACGGAGCCACGCTGTCTGTGCAATCAAACATGAAATTACCTCAAGTATGTACCTACATATCGCTGACAGATCATTTCTTAGAATCTAACGTAATTATGTAAGAAATATGATAGCATTTAGATACAAACATGTTGTATGTATCATACATTTATCGTATGTTCTTATGTACCTACTTACCTTATCGTGTTTCATATCAGTAGACATCCTTGAAAAATATCACCTCATTTAGTTTGTTATCAAATATACCTACTCTTTATAATCCCTGATAACAATTTTTATTTTTCATCAACTTTATTGCATCATTAATATTTCTATTTATGTACCTACACTGAAGTGTTTTAAAAATAAAATATATATTTCTATGATTCAAAAACAATTACAGTTAAGCAATACATTATATACAACACATTACCTTTGATTTACAAACTAAAAAATAATATGCTTCCAAAATATATGCAGAAATTTATATTATTTAATGCCAATGTTCACACTTACCCTACGAGAGGATGTCAGGATTTTAGACTTCCAAAAACAAGATTAACAAGTACCTACACAAAACAGTTTCTACCATAAAGGTCTCAAAATATATAATAGTTTGCCACCAAATATAAAAGAAACCACAACTCTTGTAAAAAAAAAATTAAACTCAACCTTTCGTAGGCTAGGTGCTGAATACTTAGTTAAAAAATATTAATGTTCTCCCTAGTTTTACATGCTTTTACGAGTATAATTGATTGTCATACTTTGTACCATACTTATTGTATGAAAAAAATTATATAACTACATTTTTTTATACTAGATGTATTAATTTTTATATGTTTTTACGTCTAAATAAAATTTACTATTATTATTATTATTATTATTAATCATAGTAATGAGAACTCTGAGACTCATCTCTGCCAAAACAAATAGAGATAGGTATGTATGTAGAATCCCCAGCGCGATGATCTGAAAACCTGCGATGTGGAACTCAGAGGACAGGCAAAAAGACTTGTAGAGGATGGTTCCAGAAAGGCTTCCCAAAATTGCAATGCGAGGATTCCTGAGGGTCAACGACCACCAATGAAATAGGTACATAGATGGAAAGTCAGACATCCTCATCCCGGAGCCAAGACTAACATCTGCAACACAGATCGCTGATCTATTGTATAGTTATTATAAAACAACTTGAATCCGTCACGTGGGTGCGCAGATGTCAAATTTGGGTCTTTTTGCTTGGTTGGTATATGTTGGAATATGAGAATAAAACTGATTTAAAATTTTTGAAAATATTAAAAATAAGAGATTATATGATATTCAACTATTTATTTTGAGACTAAAGTAGGTAACAACACTAACAACGAAGAAGATAACAGAGTATTTATATAAAGACAAGTAAGGTTTTTTCACAGATTACAAACAAGTGAATAAGAAGCCAAATTTTATTATAAAATATTATGAATCAAACAAATAAAACTATTTTTGTTAATTTATTATATTATCATTGAATGGGAGTCATAGTTTATATGATTAAAAAAAACCAAGTCGAATGTCAATTAACTAAAGAATTATAAAAAAACAAGTAAATTAAAATTGAAGATTACACAAAGGTTACATAAATCAAATTAAAAAAAGAGACATCGCTTCATTTTTACTCCTCACTACCCCAAAGGGATATGTAGAGAGTTATGAATTCGCAATTTTTAAGGTTATTTTTTTATTGCAGATAATCAACAAGTAGGTATCAAGCATAAGATTGTATTTTGAAAGTTTCATCACAATGTATATGTGTGTGTATGCTATGCACTATGTGCTATGTACGGCGGCGTGTTCATTCTACTTTATCGATTATAGATTTAAAATACCTACTCCTTCGATTATTTTCAAATGTTGTAAATTTGTAAGTTCCTATATCTAATAATCGCTTAGACCCCATTTGATTTTGAAGGATACCTGATCAGTGCTTTCAATTTTCTAACAGTCAAATATTTCAAAGTGACCTCAAGCTCAGGAAACTTATACATTTATATTTTTATTTTCAAATTGGTGAAAAGGCACATCACTTTCATAAATTTGTATTGAACAATTATCAAGTTTTTATAGTAAAACATTTAAATAAAAAAGAATTTAATAAACATATTTCATGAAAATACTGATAATTTTCCATCCAAATTTCAATACATTAGTGAGTAGCTTCGTAATGAGGAGTACAGAATTGGCCACAACCCACTAATTTTTTTACGATTACATACGAAGAGACTTTGAGAATGTTCCCACAGTCTGGAAAATAGAGTAATTTTTTTCAAAGAATGTAAGTATGTAGAAAAGATAGGATCCATAAAGTACATTCAGAGCGAGGATTAGTTATAAAATAAACACAATATTGAACTATAATGAGTAGGTACCTAAGTACACTTTATAAGCCGTAAAGCGCTTTCTCTAGCTTGTGAGGGTGCTGTGTCTAACGAAAGTTTATTAAATACTAGCTTTTATGTCCCGCCGTTGGCCAAGAATGTAATATCGTGAAGGAAAAAGCAATCGTTTTTATAATACTGTCACCCAATTATTTTGCAAAATCGGACTATGAAAAGGGGTTTGAAATATGATTGAATTTGATTGTAAAATGTTCAAGTGATGGCCACAACCCATTATTTTTTATAAAGTGTGAATGAAGTATAATATACAAAATTTCTACACGCATGGACTATGCGAAATGGTTTTAAATATGACTGTTTATCAACGTTGTAAAGAGATTGGTTTGGCCACAACCCCCATTTTTAAATATTATCATCGAAATAAATTTTAATATGTACCTATTGAAAATTTAGTAATTTTGGATGTTGGGATGTGGTTCAAATTTGATTAAACAAATGTACTGAAAAGATCTAGTGTTGGTCACATCATAATATTCGTTTTTATATTTTTGCATCGAGTGTGCATTATATTTTTGCACAATAAGACTAATAGACTTAAAATTGACACAAAAGTCTACATTAACGAAGAAGAAGAAGACTTAAACTATGGTAAGTAGTTTTTAATTTGAATATAAACGTTGTGAAGAGTTCAGTAATGGCCACAACCCCCATTCTTTAAATATTGTCAACTAAATCAAATGTGTAGGTGTTGAAAATTATTCAAAGTAGGATGATATAAATGGTTTAAATTTGATTAAACAAAAGTATTGAAAAGATTCTAGTGCAGGTTACATCGTCACATCCCACAATCCATTCGTTTTTACATATGTATTTTCATCAAGTATGCATATCGTTAAATGTTTCTGCACAATAGACTATTAGACTTAAAACTAACCCAAAAGTCTAAATAAAAAAGAGAAGGATAAGTATAAGACTATACGAAATAGTTTGTATAAAAAACTATCCCAATGGTCTACGTAAAATAAGTTAAAATACATAAAATAGAAGAATAAGACTATTGGAAATAGATTGTATGAAAACAACCAAAAGGTCTTCATAAAAGAAGAAGAAGATTAATCTATAGGAAATAGTTTGTATAAAATTCACCCAAGTTCTACATAAAATAAGAAAACGAAGAAAAAGACTAAAGGAATTAGTTTGTGTAAAAACTGACTATATAAGTAAGATCTACATAAAAAAGATGAATTAGACAATAGGAAATAGTATGCATAAAAGCTCACCCAAAGGTCTACAAAAAAGATGAAGAAGAAGAATTAGACTATTGGAAATAGTTTGTATAAAAACTGACCAAAGGTCTACATAAAAGATGATGAATAAGACTATAGGAAATAGTTAATATAAAAACTGATTCAAAGGTCTATATTAAAGAATAATAATTAAACTATAGAAAAAGTTTGTACAAAAATTCACCTTTGGTCTACATAAAAGAAAAAGAAATTAATAAGACTATTGGAAATAGTTTGTATTAAAACTCTCCCAAAAGTCTACGTAAATGAAGAAGAAGAATAATTAGACTATAGGAAATAATTTTCATAAAAACTGACCCAAATGTATACATAAAAGAAGAAGAAGATGAATTAGACTATAGGAAATAGTTTGTATAAAAATTGTCCTAAAGGTCTACATAAAATTAAGAAGAAAAAGAAAAAGACCCGTCGCTTCAGACCCTTCAGTACCTCCCGCCGCTTCAGACCTTTCAGTACCTCCCGTCCCTTCAGTACCTCCCGTCTCTTCAATCCCTCATTACGTCCCTTCCCTTCATTACATCCCGTCCCTTCAGTCGGTTAAGAAAAGTTTAAATCCAGAAACCATCCTGGAAGAACCGCGAAGAGACGAAAGGACCTTCTTTTCCCAGGATACTCCACCTTCATAGGTAAAATGACTAAATACACGAAGAAGAAGAAGAAAAAAGTTCAAATCCAGATACCTGCGAAGATATGGAAGGAAAATTGGACCTTCTTCTCCCAGGATAGTCCACCTTCATAGGTAAAATGACCAAATGCACGATGAAGAAGAAGAAGAAGAAAAAAGTTTATATCCAGAAACCGTCTTGGAAGAGATGGAAGGACAGTTGGACCTTCTTCTTCCAGGATTCTCCAACTTCATAGGTAAAATGACCAAAAATACACGATGCTGAAGATGAAGAAGAAGAAAAAAGTTTAAATCCAGAAACCTGCGAAGAGATGGAAGAAAAATTGGACCTTCATCTCCCAGGATAGTTCATCTTCATAGGTAAGATGACCAAATACACGATGAAGAAAAAAAGAAAAAAGTTTAAACCCAGAAACCTGTGAAGAGATGGTCGGAAAATGGGACCTTCTTCTCCCAGGATAGTCCACCTTCATAGGTAAAATAACCAAATACACGATGAAGAAGAAGAAGAAAAAAGTTAAAATCCACAAACCGTCCTGGAAGACCTGCGAAGAGATGGAGGGACACTCGGACCTTCTTTTCCCAGGATACTCCCCCTTCATAGGTATAATGACCAAATACACGAAGAAGAAGAAGAATATGAAAAAAGTTTAAATCCAGAAACCATCCCGGGCACACGCTCGACAATTCACCAAAGTTTCATTGTAATCGGACAAACGGTTTAGGAGCACATTGCTTACAATTTTCCGATAGGAAATCAGTATATTGTTGATTTGTAAGTAATTAGTAATAGGTAGGTACCTACCTACAACAATATTCTAAATAAATTCTATTCATAACAAATTTGATTTGAATATCAGAATCTTTCCGTTACCATAGTAACCATTCCAATACGTTAAAAATATCAAATGGTTTGAGACTTTTTTGAATATGTAGGTACCTACATTGGTTTGTTCGATGCCATAAAAATGAAAATTGTCAGAAAAATCAAATATTTTTTACAAATTATGCAATTTTATTATGCCTATATTTTTACTAATAATAAGCACATTTTTACAATATATGTCTTAAAACTTGCTGTAATGTCTTTTGTTTCATTTATTATTTCATAATTACATTTATTTCAAAGGTTTCTTATTTTCAAGAACATATTCATTCGGTAGGAAAATGAAATATTGTATGAAAAGATATTAAAATGGCGGCGTTTATGTACAAAACGCTTACTTTAAAAATAAGTTATACATTATAATTGTACAAACTATTCACCATATTTTTCACTTAAACGCTAAGTTATACTTGAAAATATATTTTTTTCGTGTAAATACGTACTTCTAACTTTTAAACTAACAGATATTTGCGTGCAAAATGTACTTTTTTGACAGATATGACTTGGAAAATTTTGTATGAAAAAAATAATTATTGAAATATTTTTAAAATTCAGCATTTTTATCGCATTATTTTTAGCGTGACACTGCATCAGGTATACTGGTACATGTTCGCACATAAATTAGATTTTTAGATGATCTTGGTTTTTCAGAAGGCGTGAGACAAACACACACACACACACACACACACACTAACATTTTGATTGCTTTATTACTTTAGATTTTCTAAGCACACGTATGGACTTCAACTGTGTATTTTTCTTTACTATCTAAATACATTACCGTAAAACTATTTTTTTTGACCAATCTAATCTTAATCCCTATAATTATTAAGTAGATTTTAGATTAGAGTCCAGTGGAACATCTTAGGTTTATGAATTATTCTAGTAAGTACCTACCTACTTATAGGTAAATTCGTCAATATATATGTTGTAACAAATATATATTCAAATTTCTTCCAATTATGTATTATTCTACGAGAATAACAAATAGCCAATTTATTGTAATTTGTGCGATGTGAAATTGAACATAAATTTGATAGCTGAACAATATGTTTGTTATTTATGTAAATACCATATAATACTATGTAGGTATTTCGGAATAATTTCAAAAATGTGTAGGCAGCGTGAAGGTTTGTATCAATTGACCTTTTGTCCTTTGCTATATTCAACTTGAGATCATAAATGAAGAGAAACTAACATTAATTTACAAAAAGGCACACATCTAAATAAAAAAAAACAGCCATAGTATATTATACAATCAACTACCAAATTAATCCAACTGTCGATTTGTTCAAGAGAATTTATTTCTTCTTAACATATCGGCAAAGTATCAAGCCAAGATACGCGAGATTTGTATGCCAGGTATTCTTCATGGTTTTATCAGTCAAAAAACAGCAACTAAGGAGGCTTCGCAGCATATATATTCTATATATATGGATTTACTATTCTATATATATATGGATTTGATCCGCTCAATGCACAGAGCCTACAATTTCAGAATATATACAAAATTAGACCTACAAAACATTTATACTTTTATATGTTTTCATATTCTGGGCAGGAAAAAAGGACTGACCTCCATACTATCCTATCCTGACATACATACCTACATGTTTTATATAGAAAATTATTAATTTGTGTTTAAGTGTTTAAAGTTTGGTACGTTTTCTTTAACTATACATATTTACGCCATCGAAAGTTCTCATGTGTTAATGCAACTAGTAATAGGTTAAATAAAAAAACGGAAAAATGATTTATGTAATAGTTGTTATATGCATACATATATACGTACCTACTTATTATCAAGCCATGTCAAATAACACACACCTCTATCCATACAAGAATCCTTCGCTTCACTCGAATTCATACACCGATACATTCATGCAAAAGTGATAACAAAATGCAAGACCAAGATTGACAGTCTTGATCTTATAAATGTCTCTGATGAATCCTTAAACATACTGAATCCGATCCTTAAACAAAACTGAAGCGAAAAGTGTTCGATGTTGGCAAAACATATGTGGTTAAATGAAAGTGAATGAAATATATCAATGCAGTATTTAATCCCGCGTTAATTGGATACAATAATTGTTCTGTCAATGATCCATTTTAAAACATGTGTTTCGTGTTTTCAGTATGTATTAAAACGCTTATCTAAATATTATGACACTTGATACGGTTTTTAAATACTAGTTGCATGTAACACATGAGATCCAACTGTCGATAGCGATAGTATGTATAGTTGAAGAATAAGTACCAAACTATAAACCCATAAATACAAATTATTTAATATTTTAAGATATTTGGTTTTCTATACAACACATGTACCTAGGTATGTATGTCAAGATAGGATAGTATGGAGGTCAGTCCTTTGATCCTACCCAGAATATGAAAACAGCATGATGGTATGTATGTATGTTTGGAGATTAGTATCAAACAATTAAGTCTTCTTAGATATTGTGTGTAAGCGATTGCCATACAAATTGTATGAAGCAATGTCGTCACTAAATTCAATTTTTATAAAAAATATTAAAAAAAATTTGAGATGTGCTAATACAATGTTACTATTTTTTATAGAAAATTAAATTATCTAATTGGGGTGTTTCGGCTTTTTTTGATATTTTTAAAAAATTTGGAAATATAGGCAGTTAAATTCATAAATTTATCAAAAAAAAAAAATTTTTCTTAATAAAAAATGTTTGAGAAACCCTGGAATTTTTAAAAAAAACTGATTTGAGATTTTGTATTTGTCTATGTTTATACCTATTTTCAGTGTTCTAGCTTTTACGGTTTCTGAGATATATGGAAAAATAAATCAAAATTTCAAAAGTTGATAACCCCTGACTGAAACAAAAATTCACAATTCTGAGTATAAAAGTTTTGTAGGCTTGTAATTTTTTATATATTTTAAAATTTTGGGCTCTGTAAATTAAGCGGATCAAAAGTTATAAGGGGGGGACAGACAGACACACACACACAGACACATAGACACACACACAGACACACACACACACACACAGACTCACACAACTCACATGTTCTACTCCGAATTCTGAGAAAATCCATGTGTGGGAACATATATGCTGCGAGGCCTCTAGTTCGTGTTATTAGCATGCAAAAAATTCACTACACCATACAAAATTTTCCTTCGTACACGCATCTTGGCTTAATAATGTCGATTCATTAAGAGAATTGAATTCTCGTGAACGAATCTACAGTTGGAAAACCCAGACCACATTAATGATATTACTAGTTGCATGTAACACATGAGATCCAACTGTCGATAGCGATAGTATGTATAGTTGAAGAATAAGAATCAAACTATAAACCCATAAATCCAAATTATTGAAAATTTTAACACATGTTGGTATGTATGTCAAGATAGGACAGTATGGAGGTCAGTCCTGTTTTCCTACCCGAAATATGAAAACAGCATGATGGTTCTGTATGTATGTTTGGAGATTCAGTACCTATCAAACTATTAAGTCTTCTTACATATTGTGTATAGGCGACTGCCCTACAAATTGTATGAAGCAATTTCGTCACTACATTCAATTTTTATAAAAATTGTTATAAAAAGTTTGAGATGTGCTAATACCATTGTGATATTTTTATAGAAAATTAAATTATCTAGTTGGGGTGTTTCGGCTTTTTTCGATATTTAAAAAAAAAATGAAAATATAGGCAGTTTAACTCATAAATTTATCATAAAAAAATATTTTTCTTAATAAAAAATGTTTGAGAAACTCTGGAATTTTTTTGAATAAACTAATTTGAGATTTTGTATTTTTCTATGCTTATACCAATTTTCAGTGTTTTAGCTTCTATGGTTTCTGAGATATATGGAAAAATAAATTGAAAATTCAAAAGTTGATAACCCCTGACTGAAACAAAAATTCAAAATTCTGAGTATAAAAGTTTTGTAGGCCTATAACTGTCTATATATTCTTAAATTTTGGGCTCTGTAAATTGAGCGGATCAAAAGTTATAAGGGACACACACACACACAGACACACACACACACACACACACACACACACACACACACACACACACAGACACACGAAATGTTCTACTCCGAATTCTGAGTAAATCCGTGTATGGAACATATATGCTGCGAAGCCTCTAAGTTAGTGTTTTTTGACTTCAAAGTTGGAAAAGCCGTGAAAAAAGTAGACCTCTGCATACAATTCTCGCGTATCCTGGCTTGATACATTGTCGATATGTTAAGATAACAAAGTTCTCCTGAACAAATCGACAGTTGGATTATGTCGGAGAATTAAATATTTTAAAGAATGGAATATTCAGAGTTAAATACTGAATTAAGCATATTAAATAATACTAGTTGCATGTAACACATGAGATCCAACTGTCGATAGCGATAGTATGTATAGTTGAAGAATATGTACCAAACTATAAACCCATAAATACAAATTATTGAATATTTTCAGATATTTTGTTTTCTATACAACATATGTAGGTATGTATGTCAAGATAGGATAGTATGGAAGAAGATCCTTTTTCCTACCCAGAATATGCAAATTGCATGATGGTATGTATGTATGTTTGGAGATGAAGTAACAAACTATTAAGTCTTCTTACATATTGTGTATAGGCGACTGCCATACAAAATGTATGAAGCGATGTCGTCACTAAATTCAATTTTTAAAAAAATTGTTAAAAAAAAATTGAGATCTTCTACTACAATGTTAATATTTTTTATAGAAAATTAAATTATCTAGTTGGGGTGTTTCGGCTTTTTTCGATAATTGTAAAAGTTTTGGAAATATAGGCAGTTAAACTCATAAATTTATCATAAAAAAAATATTTTTCTTAATAAAAATGTTTGAGAAACCCTGGAATTTTTTTGAAAAAACTAATTTGAGATTTTGTATTTGTCTATGTTTGTACCAATTTTCAGCGTTCTACCGTTTATGGTTTCTGAGATATATGGAAAAATAAAATAAAAATTCAAAAGTTGATAACCCCTGACTGAAACAAAAATTCAAAATTCCGAGTATAAAAGTTTTGTAGGCCTGTAACTGTTTATATATTCTGAAATTTTAGGCTCTGTAAATTGAGCGGATCAAAAGTTATAAGGGGGGGACGGACACACAGACACACACACACACAGACACACACACACACAGACACACACACACACACAGACACACACACAGACACACGAAATGTTCTACTCCGAATTCTGAGTAAATCCGTGTATGGAACATATATGCTGCGAAGCCTCTAAGTTGGTGTTTTTTGACTTCAAAGTTGGAAAAGCCGTGAAAAAAGTAGACCTCTCCATACAATTCTCGCGTATTCTGGCTTGATACATTGTCGATATGTTAAGAGAACAAAGTTCTCCTGAACAAATCGACAGTTGGATTTCAAACAAAGGAATAGTCGACAAGTAAATCCTGAAGTACCTAAGCAAAATACAATCTTTGGCCATTGAACTCGTAATAATTTATATTTCAAACAAAAAATTGTAGGTATGAGGCTTACGAATTTGTCTCATCTGCTACGTTTAACCTTGCGATTTCGTATTACATATTCGACAAATCATTTATCAAAGTGTCAAAAGATTCTAATATCTTGCCGCAAAAACAAAAACAACTTGATATTCTTCCAATGAGTCATTCATTTAAATCACTAAAAGGAACACGTAGTTCAAATAAGAGGTATTCTGTAAAACGTGAAGAAAGATGATATTAATAGAATGAAAGTGAACACATTGAGATAGTTTAGCTACATGGGGAGAATGAATGAGGAACGCCTGACGAAGAAAATATACATTGCTGACAGGAATGGAATGAGAGGTGGGGACCGTCCAAGGAAAGGATGGCATGTCCATGTGAACGGTATTTTGATAGTCGGTAATGTGCGAAGAAGTGCGAACAACAGACGAACATGTATAAGACGATGTTTGAATGTCGACGAGGCGATGAATTTATGTAAGGTGTTCGGTTCTCTCTGCCTACCCCGAGAGGGACATGTGGTGATGGTATGTATGTATGTGCTGTAAAATTTATAAAAAATCAGATTAATAATAATACCAATTAATTTTAAAAAAAGTACCTATCAATAATTGGTACCGTTTATTATATCATCTACAGGAGTTGTACCAAAAAATATCAACGATAGCATTAAACAACTTGATCTGCCCAATTTTACAGTCAGTTTATTTTAACCTAGTTGCATGTAACACATGAGATCCAACTGTCGATAGCGATAGCATGTATAGTTGAAGAATAAGTACCAAACTATAATCCCATAAATACAAATTATTTAATATTTTAAGATATTTGATTTTCTATACAACACATGTACCTACATATGTATGTATGTCAAGATAGGATAGTATGGAGGTCAGTCCTTTGATCCTACCCAGAATATGAAAACAGAATGATGGTATGTACCTACCTATGTATGTTTGGAGATTAGTATCAAACAATTAAGTCTTCTTAGATATTGTGTGTAGGAGATTGCCATACAAATTGTATGAAACAATGTCGTCACTAAATTCAATTTTTATAAAAATTATTAAAAAAAAATTGAGATGTGCTTATACAATGTCAATATTTTTTATCCAACTGTCGATTTGTTCAGGAGAACTTTGTTCTCTTAACATATCGACAATGTATCAAGCCAGAATACGCGAGAATTGTATGGAGAGGTCTACTTTTTTCACGGCTTTTCCAACTTTGAAGTCAAAAAACACCAACTTAGAGGCTTCGCAGCATATATGTTCCATACACGGATTTACTCATAATTCGGAGTAGAACATTTCGTGTGTCTGTGTGTGTGTGTGTGTGTGTGTGTGTCTGTGTGTCTGTGTGTCTGTGTGTCTGTGTGTGTGTCCGTCCCCCCCTTATAACTTTTGATCCGATCAATTAACAGAGCCTAAAATTTCAGAATATATAAACAGTTACAGGCCTACAAAACTTTTATACTTGGAATTTTGAATTTTTGTTTCAGTCAGGGGTTATCAACTTTTGAATTTTTATTTTATTTTTCCATATATCTCAGAAACCATAAACGCTAGAACGCTGAAAATTGGTACAAACATAGACAAATACAAAATCTCAAATTAGTTTTTTCAAAAAAATTCCAGGGTTTCTCAAACATTTTTTATGAAGAGAAATATTTTTTTTATGATAAATTTATGAGTTTAACTGCCTATATTTCCAAAACTTTTACAATTATCGAAAAAAGCCGAAACACCCCAACTAGATAATTTAATTTTCTATAAAAAATATTAACATTGTAGTAGAAGATCTCAATTTTTTTTAACAATTTTTTTAAAAATTGAATTTAGTGACGACATCGCTTCATACATTTTGTATGGCAGTCGCCTATACACAATATGTAAGAAGACTTAATAGTTTGTTACTTCATCTCCAAACATACATACATACCATCATGCAATTTGCATATTCTGGGTAGGAAAAAGGATCTTCCTCCATACTATCCTATCTTGACATACATACCTACATATGTTGTATAGAAAACAAAATATCTGAAAATATTCAATAATTTGTATCTATGGGTTTATAGTTTGGTACATATTCTTCAACTATACATACTATCGCTATCGACAGTTGGATCTCATGTGTTACATGCAACTAGTTTTAAAAATTGAATTTAGTGACGACATCGCTCCATACATTTTGTATGGCAGTCGCCTATACACAATATGTAAGAAGACTTAATAGTTTGATACTTCATCTCCAAACATACATACATACCATCATGCTATTTGCATATTCTGGGTAGGAAAAAGGATCTTCCTCCATACTATCCTATCTTGACATACATACCTACATATGTTGTCCAACTGTCGATTTGTTCAGGAGAACTTTGTTCTCTTAACATATCGACAATGTATCAAGCCAGAATACGCGAGAATTGTATGGAGAGGTCTACTTTTTTCACGGCTTTTCCAACTTTGAAGTCAAAAAACACCAACTTAGAGGCTTCGCAGCATATATGTTCCATACACGGATTTACTCAGAATTCGGAGTAGAACATTTCGTGTGTCTGTGTGTGTGTGTGTGTGTGTGTCTGTGTGTCTGTGTGTCTGTGTGTGTGTGTGTCCGTCCCCCCCTTATAACTTTTGATCCGCTCAATTTACAGAGCCTAAAATTTCAGAATATATAAACAGTTACAGGCCTACAAAACTTTTATACTCGGAATTTTGAATTTTAGTTTCAGTCAGGGGTTATCAACTTTTGAATTTTTATTTTATTTTTCCATATATCTCAGAAACCATAAACGCTAGAACGCTGAAAATTGGTACAAACATAGACAAATACAAAATCTCAAATTAGTTTTTTCAAAAAAATTCCAGGGTTTCTCAAACATTTTTTATTAAGAAAAATATTTTTTTTATGATAAATTTATGAGTTTAACTGCCTATATTTCCAAAACTTTTACAATTATCGAAAAAAGCCGAAACACCCCAACTAGATAATTTAATTTTCTATAAAAAATATTAACATTGTAGTAAAAGATCTCAATTTTTTTTTAACAATTTTTTTAAAAATTGAATTTAGTGACGACATCGCTTCATACATTTTGTATGGCAGTCGCCTATACACAATATGTAAGAAGACTTAATAGTTTGTTACTTCATCTCCAAACATACATACATACCATCATGCAATTTGCATATTCTGGGTAGGAAAAAGGATCTTCTTCCATACTATCCTATCTTGACATACATACCTACATATGTTGTATAGAAAACAAAATATCTGAAAATATTCAATAATTTGTATTTATGGGTTTATAGTTTGGTACATATTCTTCAACTATACATACTATCGCTATCGACAGTTGGATCTCATGTGTTACATGCAACTAGTATAGAAAACAAAATATCTGAAAATATTCAATAATTTGTATCTATGGGTTTATAGTTTGGTACATATTCTTCAACTATACATACTATCGCTATCGACAGTTGGATCTCATGTGTTACATGCAACTAGTCTTACTTTATAATTCACTTAGGTGTTATTTTTCTTTTCTTTATCCAACTGTCGATTTGTTCAGGAGAACTTTGTTCTCTTAACATATCGACAATGTATCAAGCCAGAATACGCGAGAATTGTATGGAGAGGTCTACTTTTTTCACGGCTTTTCCAACTTTGAAGTCAAAAAACACCAACTTAGAGGCTTCGCAGCATATATGTTCCATACACGGATTTACTCAGAATTCGGAGTAGAACATTTCGTGTGTCTGTGTGTGTGTGTGTGTGTGTGTGTGTGTGTGTGTGTCTGTGTGTCTGTGTGTCTGTGTGTGTGTGTGTCCGTCCCCCCCTTATAACTTTTGATCCGCTCAATTTACAGAGCCTGAAATTTCAGAATATATAAACAGTTACAGGCCTACAAAACTTTTATACTCGGAATTTTGAATTTTTGTTTCAGTCAGGGGTTATCAACTTTTGAATTTTTATTTTATTTTTCCATATATCTCAGAAACCATAAACACTAGAACGCTGAAAATTGGTACAAACATAGACAAATACAAAATCTCAAATTAGTTTTTTCAAAAAAATTCCAGGGTTTCTCAAACATTTTTTATTAAGAAAAATATTTTTTTTATGATAAAATTATGAGTTTAACTGCCTATATTTCCAAAACTTATACAATTATCGAAAAAAGCCGAAACACCCCAACTAGATAATTTAATTTTCTATAAAATATATTAACATTGTAGTAGAAGATCTCAATTTTTTTTTAACAATTTTTTTAAAAATTGAATTTAGTGACGACATCGTTTCATACATTTTGTATGGTAGTCGCCTATACACAATATGTAAGACTTAATAGTTTGATACTTCATCTCCAAACATACATACCATCATGCTATTTTCATAGTCTGGGTAGGAAAAAAGGAACTTCCTCCATACTATCCTATCTTGACATACATACCTACATATGTTGTATAGAAAACAAAATATCTGAAAATATTCAATAATTTGTATTTATGGGTTTATAGTTTGGTACATATTCTTCAACTATACATACTATCGCTATCGACAGTTGGATCTCATGTGTTACATGCAACTAGTATAAAATTAAATTGTCTAGTTGGGGTGTTTCGGCTTTTTTTGATATTCCAACTGTCGATTTGTTCAGGAGAACTTTGTTCTCTTAACATATCGACAATGTATCAAGCCAGAATACGCGAGAATTGTATGGAGAGGTCTACTTTTTTCACGGCTTTTCCAACTTTGAAGTCAAAAAACACCAACTTAGAGGCTTCGCAGCATATATGTTCCATACACAGATTTACTCAGAATTCGGAGAAGAACATTTCGTGTGTCTGTGTGTCTGTGTGTGTGTGTGTCTGTGTGTGTGTCTGTGTGTGTGTCCGTCCCCCCCTTATAACTTTTGATCCGCTCAATTTACAGAGCCCAAAATTTCAGAATATATAAACAGTTATAGGCCTACAAAACTTTTATACTCAGAATTTTGAATTTATGTTTCAGTCAGGGGTTATCAACTTTTGAATTTTTATTTTATTTTTCTATATATCTCAGAAACCATAAAAGCTAGAACGCTGAAAATTGGTACAAACATAGAAAAATAAAAAATCTTAAATTAATTTTTTCAAAAAAATTCCAGGGTTTCTCAAACATTTTTTATTAAGAAAAATATTTTTTTTATGATAAATTTATGAGTTTAACTGCCTATATTTCCAAAACTTATACAATTATCGAAAAAAGCCGAAATACCCCAACTAGATAATTTAATTTTCTATAAAAAATATTAACATTGTAGTAGAAGATCTCAATTTTTTTTAACAATTTTTTTAAAAATTGAATTTAGTGACGACATCGCTTCATACATTTTGTATGGCAGTCGCCTATACACAATATGTAAGAAGACTTAATAGTTTGATACTTCATCTCCAAACATACATACCATCATGCTATTTTCATATTCTGGGTAGGAAAAAAGGAATTTCCTCCTTACTATCCTATCTTGACATACATACCTACATAATATATGTTGTATAGAAAACAAAATATCTGAAAATATTCAATAATTTGTATTTATGGGTTTATAGTTTGGTACATATTCTTCAACTATACATACTATCGCTATCGACAGTTGGATCTCATGTGTTACATGCAACTAGTTTTAAAAAATTTGGAAATATAGGCAGTTAAACTCATAAATTTATCATAAAAAAAATACTTTTCTTAATAAAAAATGTTTGAGAAACCCTGGAATTTTTTTGAAAAAATTAATTTGAGTTTTTGTATTTGTCTATGTTTGTACCAATTTTCAGCGTTCTAGCTTTTATGGTTTCTGAGATATATGGAAAAATAAAATATAAATTCAAAAGTTGATAACCCCTGACTGAAACAAAAATTCGAAATTCCGAGTACAAAAGTTTTGTAGGCCTGTAACTGTTTATATATTCTGAAATTTTAGGCTCTGTAAATTGAGCGGATCAAAAGTTATAAGGGGGGGACGGACACACACACACACAGACACACAGACACACGAAATGTTCTACTCCGAATTCTGAGTAAATCCGTGTATGGAACATATATGCTGCGAAGCCTCTAAGTTGGTGTTTTTTTACTTCAAAGTTGGAAAAGCCGTGAAAAAAGTAGACCTCTCCATACAATTCTCGCGTATTCTGGCTTGATACGTTGTCGATATGTTAAGAGAACAAAGTTCTCCTGAACAAATCGACAGTTGGATTACTTCTCGGGCAACTAACAGGTACTATGTCAAATATAAATTTAACACACACCCAATAACAAGTTGCCACATTCTGGAGACTTACGATATTAATCGTCTCACAGATCCAGACTGAAAACACAATTAAAAACTGTGTCTCCACTGGGAATCGAACACGGGACCTTCGGATCAGCAGTCAGATACCTAACCAACTGAACCACAATTTTTATCACCACCAAACATTACAAGCAACTTGAGAACTCCTATGCATATATTATTACAAGCAACTTTAGATGGGTCGATGGCAGAGCGGTTAGCGCGCTGGGATAGTACCTAATCCAGTGGTCGCGAGTTCGAATCCTGCCTCAACCGATTTCGTTCACCTATAGCACAAGCATTTATGCTTATTTTAAGGAACGTTGGAAGATGTATATGCACTTGATTAACAAGGACATATTCATTTTTATGAAAAAAAAACTTGAGAACTCCTATGCATACATTACAAGCAACTTGAGAACTCCTTTGCATACATTACAAGCAACTTGAGAACTCCTTTGCATACATTACAAGCAACTTGAGAACTCCTTCGTTGTTTGATTTGATTTTCACCGGTTACTCCGCAAAGAGACTGAATAATAATGAAACATTTACTGAGACAAAAAGTTTACATACAAATAACAATTAACAAAAGAAAAAATATTGATATAAAGAAAATAAAACATCTTTTTCGTCTTAAAAAAACATGTTCAGCTATATAGCAGGAGATCAAATCTCCCAGCAGCTGATTTTCAGTATGATCCCATTAAATTGTAAGTTTGAAAACATTTGTTCTATAATCATGTTTTATATGTCTTACAGCAATTATATTTTTTCGAATAATTTACCGTTTTCAACGTTATCAATGCAACTTTTCAAAATTTGGAAGAATAATCGACTTATCAAAAAGATTTTATTTCATTTCATTCATAGAAAATATAAGATAGATGAATATTTTTTTCAAATCCCAGCTAGACCTAGTTGTAGATGCAGACCAATAGCAACATGGTGGTCTAGTATTAAAAAGGAGCTGGCGGCTCAGAGAGTTCCTGTTGTGACAACCCGGGACAGACGGAGTGTCGAGGCATCGGACGGACGCGCTGTGTATTGAATTCTCGCTGTTATATTTTGTTACTAGTTGCATGTAACACATGAGATCCAACTGTCGATAGCGATAGTATGTATAGTTGAAGAATATGTACCAAACTATAAACCCATAGATACAAATTATTGAATATTTTCAGATATTTTGTTTTCTATACAACATATGTAGGTATGTATGTCAAGATAGGATAGTATTGAGGAAGATCCTTTTTCCTACCCAGAATATGCAAATAGCATGATGGTATGTATGTATGTTTGGAGTCGAAGTATCAAACTATTAAGTCTTCTTACATATTGTGTATAGGCGACTGCCATACAAAATGTATGAAGCGATGTCGTCACTAAATTCAATTTTTAAAAAAATTGTTAAAAAAAAATTGAGATCTTCTACTACATTGCTGATATTTTTTATAGAAAATTAAATTATCTAGTTGGGGTGTTTCGGCTTTTTTCGATAATTGTAAAAGTTTTGGAAATATAGGCAGTTAAACTCATAAATTTATCATAAAAAAAATATTTTTCTTAATAAAAAATGTTTGAGAAACCCTGGAATTTTTTTGAAAAAACTAATTTGAGATTTTGTATTTGTCTATGTTTGTACCAATTTTCAGCGTTCTAGCGTTTATGGTTTCTGAGATATATGGAAAAATAAAATAAAAATTCAAAAGTTGATAACCCCTGACTGAAACAAAAATTCAAAATTCCGAGTATAAAAGTTTTGTAGGCCTGTAACTGTTTATATATTCTGAAATTTTAGGCTCTGTAAATTGAGCGGATCAAAAGTTATAAGGGGGGGACGGACACACAGACACACACACACACAGACACACACACACACAGACACACACACAGACACACGAAATGTTCTACTCCGAATTCTGAGTAAATCCGTGTATGGAACATATATGCTGCGAAGCCTCTAAGTTGGTGTTTTTTGACTTCAAAGTTGGAAAAGCCATGAAAAAAGTAGACCTCTCCATACAATTCTCGCGTATTCTGGCTTGATACATTGTCGATATGTTAAGAGAACAAAGTTCTCCTGAACAAATCGACAGTTGGATTATTTGGTTAAAAAAATAGTTTTCATACTTGAATTAAGTATTTTTTTGTTAATTTATTGTGTTCTTCCTTAATTTCAATAATATCTTTATTATTTTTGTTTAATTTTGGTAAATTAAGTGTGTTTTTTGGTTATTTTTTTTCTGTTGTTCCGCCGTGGTGGGTAAGTATTACTTTTTCACTTTTAGTAGCACTAAGCGGTACGGTACATACCTACCTGTAGCGGGCGGACTCGGTAAGGTGTATCATTACTCCATTTTTCACTCAGTAAATATATAATTTATTATTAAAACTGCGGTTTCTCGTATTTGTGTTAATATTATTAAACCGGAGTTGATCGTATTTGTGTAAATATTATTATACCTTTTGTTTATTGCATTACAATTTATTTTCGTTTTCTTTTGATTATTTAAATTATATTTTGTTTATAAAATAAGCCATGATGTTGGGGGAGACTAAGGACCCCCCTGATCCTCCTGTTCCTCCATTACCCCCAGACAAGCTTCCTATAGTGGAAACTATAGCTGGACGGCGTAGAGAGCGTTCACCTCTTTCGCTACCAATTCCTCATTCTTCTCAAAGTGCGAAACGTCACAAGTCTCAAATAGAAGGATACGTTTCCATACAAAAACCACTATATACAGCAAGAGACATGGGACCTTTCATAACCCATGTACAATGTAAAAAAAATGAAGGTGAAAAAGGAACGTCAATACACCCCATTTTATTCGGCAAGGCATTAGTCCGCCACAATATAAAAAACATAATTCAGGGAGGGATCAAATCTTTAGGTCGTAATACAATAACAGTAGAGTTTTCTACAATGAAAGCTGCCAACGATTTTTCAGTATGTTCTCTAACTGAAGATTATAACATATATATTCCGACATACAATATCACTAGAATGGGTGTAATTAAAGGTATCCCTGTCGACTTATCAGATGATGACTTAATACATGATATCTCAACTCCGGAGGGATGCGGTAGTGTGATTAGAGTTAGAAGACTCAATTTTAAAGATAAAAAATCGGAAACTCCGAGATGGATTCCATCTCAATCTGTTGTTATTACGGTAGAGGGACAACGTCTACCATCTCATATTTATTTAAACTATAACAGAATTTCAGTAGATACATATGTATACCCGACTGTGCAGTGCTTTAGGTGCTGCAGATTTGGGCATGTTAAAACAGCTTGTCGTTCGAAGCCAAGGTGCTTTAGATGTACAGAGGAACATGTGGGCGAAGAATGCAACTCTAATACGAACCCAACTTGTGTAAACTGCGGTGGTCTGCATACAGCCACGAACGTCTCTTGCCCAGTATTTTTACGAGAAAAAAAATATTAAATATCTCATGGCGGAAAAAAGTATATCATACGCTGAAGCTTCAAAACAAACTCCAAGAGCCAAAACATCTTTCGCAGACAAAACTCAAACCTCAGTCCCTTCTTTCAACTCTTCATCTTCAACAGTAAACACATTTTCATCTCCACTTAATTTTCAATATGGTAATACCTCACAAAGAAAAACAGTCTTCAAATTTAAAACTCCTGTAGCCAGTAGGGCAACTTCCTCATTGGAAAGAGCCCCAAAGGAATTACTGATATCTCCACATGGAGAACAAATGTACTCAAACACAAATAATGGCGTAGCCCTTGGTGGAAACGAAAACTCTAACATTAATCTAGATTTAGCATTACAAGCATTATTATCAGTCATCAACAAATTAAATTCAGTATTAAAATTACAAAATAACTCACCGTACAACGTTGCCGATACAAATGAAAACTATAGCACTAACTATAATAAAAATGGCCTCGAAAGCGATAAAGCCACGACTTCTACAGTGGAACTGTAGATCTATTACCAAAAATAAGACTAATTTAACCAACCTGTTGCACTCGGAGGCGATCTCTGTGGCTGCTCTCTCTGAGGTGTGGCTACAGCCTTCGTCGACATTCAGTGTCAGCGGTTATATTTGTCATCGATGCGACCGTAATGATGGGTGGGGTGGAGCAGCCTTACTCATCAATCGAAATATCCCACACTCAAGAATAAACATAACCCCTCCAGATGATGCTGTACAAATTTGTGGCGTCATTCTTCATGATCTCACAGTGATATCGATATACTGCAAACCCACTTACAAATTTAATATATCCTGGTGGTCGAATCTTGTGTCCTCCCTAACATCCCCTATTATTATCATGGGAGATTTTAATGCGCACTCCACTTTATGGGGATGCGACGCAAATGATAGAAACGGAAAAGATGTCACGGATATTTTTCTGGATAACTCATATCTTTGTCTACTCAATAACGGTACTGCAACTAGATTTCCATATCCGAACCAGAAAAAAAGCGCCGTAGACTTAACATTTTGTTCTCCTAATCTGGCTTCAACTCTTTCTTGGCGGGTTTTGGAGGATACTAATGGAAGTGATCATTCTCCAATCATCATAGAAAACTTTCAATTTTTCCATAATGTTGTTAACAACGCTAGACCACGTTTTAGAATCAATTCACCTAAGGCAAATATTCACAATTTTGTTGAACAATTAGATTCCTTGGTAGATGACTCTTCGGCTTCTCCTAACTGGGCTTTGAACGATTGTAGGTGTGCGTATAACGTGATGGTGGATTCTATGACAACTTTGGCTAAAAAACACATTCCTTTCAATTCGACTTCTGTAAGAAAAAAACCCCTTCCAGCTCCCTGGTGGGATTCTAAGTGTTCAGAAGCTATTCTAAATAGAAAAAAAGCCCTTAAACTCTACACGAAAAATATGTCTATAGAAAACTTAATTAAATATAAACATGTAGAAGCCCAAACAAAAAGATTGCTAAAAAACAAAAAAAAAGCTGGTTGGAACTCGTTTTGTAATAATCTCTCACCCGAAAACTCTTTAAAAACAGTTTGGGATATGGTGAGGAAATACAGACTTTCCTACAATTCTCCCAACCGAATACCATCTTTGAAATCTTCTTGGATCTTCGAATTTATGGATAACTTGGCACCCCCATACGTCCCGTCTTTGTCAGAAAAGGGGATTGTCTATGACAATTGTCCTTCTAACAACCTAAATAATCCATTTACTCTATCAGAACTTAATTTCGTTTTGGGGGGACTGAATGACTCGTCACCGGGTCCGGACAACATTCCATATTCATTTATAAAATTGTCAAGCCCAAAATTCCAGGCATTCTTTCTAAATCTTTTGAATCAAATATTCAATTCAGGATCCTTACCAGAGAGTTGGAGGGTGCAATATGTGGTACCAATAGTTAAGCCTCAAAAAGACCCTAATTTGGCATCATCTTACAGGCCTATAGCACTATCGTCTTGCTTGGCTAAGATTATGGAGAATTTGATAAAAAATAGATTATGTTGGTTTTTGGAAAATAGGCAACACCTTGGAAGATACCAATTTGGTTTCCGTAAGGACAAAAGCACTCGAGATGCATTGAGCATTTTGGCTACAGATATAAGAATCACATTTGCGAAAAAACAGTGTTTGGTGGCGGCATTTTTGGACATAGCAGGCGCCTACGACCATGTCCACATTCCAACCTTGATATCCAAAATGTGTAAACTTTTGATACCATCTAAATTAATAACGATGGTCTCAAAATTACTAAGTGAGCGTTCCCTAATCTTTCTGTTTGACGGTAAAGAGTGTGGTTCGCGCAAGGTATTCATGGGCCTTCCTCAGGGGTCAGTTTTGAGTCCTGTATTGTATGCCGTTTACACTTACGATCTAGAAAATATTTTTTATAATAAAGCGCACGTAATACAGTATGCGGATGATCTTACAGTCTATACTATAGGAAATGATCCCATTGAGGTAGCTCGAGACTTACAAAACTCGCTTGTCTTATTACGAAACTGGCTTGTTGAGAATAATCTTTCAGTCTCCCCAGAAAAATCTCACGTGGTAAACTTTACAAACAAAAGAAAAGTCCCAGAAATTTCAATTAAGCTTGGCAACCATCCTATCCCCATACAAACAGAAGTTAGGTTTTTGGGTGTTATATTCCACCATAAACTACTGTGGAATTCACATATCGATAAAATTGTAGAGAGATGTAACAAGGCATATAATCTTATAAAAACAACTACCGGTGTCTGGTGGGGGTCCCACCCCAAAACTTTAAAACTATTATATAATGCTCTTGTTAGGTCACTTATGGATTATGGATCCGTTATATTCAAACCACTCCCACAATACCTAAAGCAAAAGTTAGATCGTATCCAATATAAGTGCCTACGATTAATCACTGGTTGCATGCAATCTACACCGTCGAATGTACTTCAGGTGGAATCTGTAGAAACACCTCTTTCCATCCATAGACAATTTTTAAGCGATAAATATTTTCTACTTATGATTTCCCTTAAATCACATCCTCTTATCTCAAAGATCAAAATGCTTCACGAACTAACATTCTCTTCTGTCAACCTTAAAAATAAGTGCTCTCTGATAGTAAGTTACGATAAACTATCTCATAAGGTTCTGTCCATCTCAAGAACGTACTCTTCTCCAGTTTACGAAACATCCTACGAATCACTTATCATGGTGCCAGAGATTGAACTAAATGAAGAGTGGACGAAATATAATTACGCCTCTAGTAACCCAGAAATTTTGAATCAGCTTTTTAACTCCTTTGTTTCTAACTATGATGGCTTCAATTTGATTTACACTGATGGTTCTAAATCCGTTAACTCCCAATACGTGGGTTGCGCCTTCCTGAACACTACCCTACAAATACAGGAAACATTTATTCTGCCTACAGATGCCTCTATTTTCACAGCTGAGTGCACCGCTCTACTGGAAGCACTAATCCATATCTATAATGAGCGCCTCCAAAATTCTATAGTCTTTACAGATTCCCTCAGCTGCCTCCTAAAGCTGAAGACCACAATGCTCTTAGGAAGAGCGAATTATCTTTCTCTCAAAATAAAATTTCAACTATATCTATTATATAAAAATAATCAACGTGTCATTTTAGCGTGGATTCCAGGTCATAGCGGAATCCAAGGAAACGAAGCGGTAGATTCGTTGGCGAAGAGTGCTTGTACCTCAAGTGTCCATAAACGTTATAAAATTCCATATACAGATATTCTCTCAAAAATAAAATCCGAGGAAAGATCGGAATGGCAAGCGTCCTGGACTAAGTCAGCTGCCGAACGAGGAAAACAATATGCTGCAATCCAGCCAAGGATTCCCTTAGAACCGTGGTTTAGCAATTATCGGTTACCTAGAAAGGAAATCACGCTGATATGTCGCTTGAGGTCGGGTCATACAACTTGTCCAGCTCATTTATATAAAATTAATTTACGTGATTCTCCGAATTGTGTCTGTGGCGCGAAAACAAGTGACATTGACCATGTTTTTTTCAGTTGCCCATCTATACGAGATATTGACCGCTTCTTGGCAACTTTGGTGTCGAAGGGTGTTGTTTTGCCAACAAAGATGTCAGTTTTGCTATATAACCCGACAATAGATGTTATTCGAGTGGTGTGTGCCTTTGCAAAGAACAATAATTTGTATATTTGATTAATTTTTATTTTTACTCCGAAAGAGATTTGTGTTTTAATTTGTAACGCTAGAATGATTTGTATAACATAAAACTTAAAACTGGCTAAGAACGTCACCGGGTGACGAAAGCCAATAAAAAAAAAAATAAAAAAAAACCCAGGACAGAAGATCCTGGCGCAAACGTACAAGGAGGCCCGACAATAAACGGGGATAGAGGGGCAAAAAAAAGAAGATGATTTTTGATATATAAGCTCGCATTTACATTTGTTCCTAAAGTTATTTATTTATACATACACTGATAGACATGACAATAATTATTGAATCTGCAATGCCCCACTAGGCAATTAAACCTGTGCCGGGACCAATGCATCTCGAGACAGTGATGCCAATACTTGATGCCAACATCAATCGTACTTACATAAAAATTGGTAATATTACAAATAACAATGAAAATAAAAAAAAACATGTACAAAAACATTATATAAAAAAATGCATTATTGTACTTAGAGAAAAATAAATTATGGAGTCAAAAGCTATGGGTGAAAAATCTCCCCTACATAGTGTCTGCCCAAAGACCTTTACATAATATTACATAAGAGCCATTCCTTTATTTTAGTTTTAAATGCATGACTATTTTTCGTTTGCTTATTTTTTTTGTCGAGCTTATTGAATGTTCTAGGAGCAATGACTCCAAAACGTCTCTGTCCAAACGAGGTTTTCATAATAGGCACAGAGAAGTTCAGTTCATTTGCTTGCCCAGCCTATTTGCTGATTTGCACTACCCAGGTAAATGTTTAAAACAAACAAAAAAATACTTCAAAAAGCCTATGATTACAACTGAGTTTCAATCTTGATTATTGAAAAATGTTTAGACTGTGTTCTGTTTATAATGCAAAATTATTGTGATACTTTAGCTGTTGTTAGTTGTTAAGATCAACGAACTAGTCATGTCTTTGTGGGACCTTTACTTCACCCGAGTACCTTTGTGTAGATACTTCAAGTGGTTCTATTAATCTAAGAAAAGATAACTGTTGTACGGTTAGAATGGTACAAGAACTTGAATGATTGATCAATGCTAGTTGACAGGCTTGCAGTGTTGATATTGATTTGTAATATTATTTCAAATACGACACAAAAATTGAACATGCACACAAGTATGAACGTAGCCGTGAAACATTGTCATCTAAAATGTCAAATGTAGCTTTGACAGTTAACAGGTTAAACTTTGACATTTCGTGAGGCTGAGTGAGTTGTTTAAAGGTTAAACAGTGATACTTGTTTGTAATTTAAGTCAAAAAATCCTATGTAGGTATCATGTACCTACCTACCCATAGGTACAGATTCTACTTCAATCTTGAATACAATGCAATGATTATTATGAACTATGTTGAACATTTATTTAGATTTTTTTATAAATTTACTATGTTGAGTTTATAACAAAAAAAAAACATTGGAATATAATACTATGTATGTTTTAAAATGGATATTTTGATAAATAAGCAAATTCAAAGTTCCATAATTCATAGAAATTGTCACATCCAAACATTGAGTTAAATTTCTTATTTTTTCCATCGCTAAAGTGACACATTATGGAAATTAAAGTGAGACTTGCAGTGGCTAATAGATGTTACTATGGGCTAATACTTAAACATCTCAAGTCAAGACTAATCTCGCGAAATTGTTGTGTCAAGGCTGGATTACTGTAATGCTATTTATGCGGGTTTGCCCAAGTATCAGCTTGATAGATTACAACGCAGCTACGAGGTTGATATATGGAGCCGACAATAAGATGTCACATAACACCTCTGCTTAACGAACTACACTGGTTAAAATGTCCAGAACGAGTGGACTATAAGGTCTGCCTGATGGTGTTTAAGGCTCTAAATGACTCAATAACTGGCCAAAAGAATGTTCAATCAGGAAGACAGCTTACATTGAGATCATCTGGATCACAGAGTACCTACCAACTCTGATTGCTATGATCGCGGTTTCAGAGTGAACGGAAGTTTAAAATGGAATAGATTGCCCCTTGACATACGTGGAGCTCAGAGCATTGACACCTTCGGTAGACTTCTTAAGACTGCCTTGTTTCAAAGAGTCAACAAATAAGACACAGCGCCCTCGGAATGATCTTGTATCACTTAACGGCGCGCGGCGCTTTATAAATCCTATTAATTATTATTGATAAATACTAAGGTCCTTAGGTATATTATACAAAACTCTTCTCCGACCAGTCCTTACATACGGAGCGAAATGTTGGGCACTGACTAAAAAGGACGAAATTATGTTATTGGTGTTTGGATGGAAGATATTAAGGAAAATCTTTGGCCTAACTAACGATGGAGGGGCCTGGAGAATAGAGCGAGAGGCAATTTACAACGAAACAAATGTAGTCAAATTTATTAAAATTCAGCGCCTACGTTGGCTTGGATATGTTTGCCGGATGGATGATGACCGTATTCCTAAAAAGGTACTAGACACCTGTCCCGAAGGGAGAAAAAGTAGAGGCAGACCTAGGTTGAGATGGCTGGACAACGTGTTGTGCGATATAAGAGAAATGGAGGAGACTGGCGGTTGATAGGGACGGATGGAGACGATGGGTCCATAGGGGACTGTAGTGCCAGTGATGATGATGATGAAAGTGACACGTTGACTAGACACACAGGTAGGTATTAAGGCTATCGTCAATACAGGCGCAGCAGACGGAGCGCATCAGACGGATTTTAGAAATCATACAAGTGCGTCCACTGATCGGCAGCGGACGGAGCGCGCGCATCGGATCGTCGTGCGTCGAAATCGGATCTGTCATTTTTGTATGTGCATTTTCTTTGGTGATATCACATCGCCATTTTAAGGAAAATTGTCATTTAAATTGTTTAAATTATATTTAAATATACCACTATAGTATAAATTCGAATGATTTGGATGCTAACATGTTTTTTAATCAGCAAACACGCGAAAACGGCCGATAGATTTTGGATGAAATTTGGTATTAAGATATGTTGGTATATCCTATAAACGGCTGTGGGTTTTATATTTTTTAAATTCATTCTAATTCATTTTCATTGAATATAATAATGTACGAGCCGAGCATACGATTACCAAGCCGAAGAATCATTTGTGTCTTCGCAAATTCATTCGAAAATTGTCAACAAATCCAAATGACAGTTGTGTCGGCAATCCGATTGATGCGCCTCTTTGGACGCACTGCCACAAACAAATCCGTCTGATGCGCTCCGTCCGATCCGTCGTATGGACGCTAGCCTTTAAAGAACAGTCATAAGTCATTATCTGTTATATTAATTAAATTATATATTTTTAGATTTTTCATTTGAATGTTGTGTAGTAGGTACCTACCTCTCTACCAATACTTTATTTTTTTTTATGTTTTATTGACATTATGAAATATTTTTAGGTTTATGATCAAAACAAGTACCGCTGAGGTTGTAAATATATTGCTTATAAATAAGTTATCTGAAATAGCATTTTTTATTGTTTTAGACATTACATTTGTGACCTTCATTTCTGAGTTGTTTTATTAAGTATTTAATTTTCATGTTGTGCTGCCTTTTATAAGGCAATGCACACCCCCACACCTTTCGCTGGTTAGCCCACATTGTGGGATATGCCGTGATGGTATGAATGAATGAATGAATGAAATACGTATTTAGAGATAATTTTTTGTTTAAGGCTCTTGAATAACATACGGATTTAAACAAATATGCACACTAAAATACCTTCTAATGTATGAAACACGAAAAAATCTGTGATATAAGTACCTACAATATTTTTTCGCGAAGAAAAGGTAAAATTTAGAATAAAAAATAAATAAAGGGTTTTACCAAAACAAATTATACAATAAAATTATTATCAAATTCAAATTTCAAAAAAGTCATGCAATAGAATAAAGATGTAAAAACAAACTTTTCTTTATTTAAAAGATGTTGTATCTTTTGGGGATACTGGAGAAAAGATTTTCAAAATATACTATAGAGCCTACTATAACCTCTTAAGGCATATATATTTATAATATATCTCCTTTATAATAACAAAATACCCCTAGGATTTATTTTTCAGTAGGTTCCTATTTATATCTCGTAATAACGAATATAATAAGAAAACATTAATTAGTCTTGTAAGTAAGTATTACAAAGTATAATATAAGTAGATGGTTAAAGCTGTATATTAAATGGTAGACGGTTTCATGTTGCTCATTATTTGTTACTAAATCTTGATAATTCACACTATGATCATTATATTAATTATATTTTAAATTATAGAACATGTTACCTGTCTTAGATTTTCAACACCGTGGTGTTTACTCAAAACAATTTTGAAAGCATCGACGAGAAACATTATTTTATTTTAATAATATAAAAATTGTTAAAAGTAATATTTCAGAATTTCATCGACAAGTCGTGTGATCAATATTAATTACTATGTAAATCTTATATTCTCACATTAATTATATACTCCCGGATATTAGCAAAACGTTTAAATGTTTGACCATCGATTCGTTTCTAAAAAAATAATACCAATATTATTTCGTATCTTTTTTTTTTAATAAGGCACAGCCACCAATAGAGGCGGATTTGTGCTGTACAATTTAGATCATAATATATTCACTGTTGAAAAGAAGAATAAAAACAGAATTCCATTAGATATCAGAGAAATAGGGGTTTACATTAAATGATTGCAAAAGGGAAGCATATGTACAAGCAATTAAAGAGTTACCAATAAATCATTAAATGCGTTAGTCACTTTCTGATGAATAAACATAAAAAGGTGTAGTTATTAATTCTGTTGTAGATTTGTTTATAGGAAGGTACTTAACTTTGATTTCCGTGAGAATGTAGGTAGGTAAGTAGGTACCTACTCAAAAAAGTACAACAAATTGAATACACTTAATATTATTATCGAACAATATTGATAATAACAAAGTTAACAATAATGAAATTGACGCAGACCAACAGATCAACAGATCAACAGACCATAGGCCAATAGGCCTAGAAAGAGAGAAAAAAGAATAACCACAGCAGACTAGATAAGTATTAGTATCATTGGAACTCGAGTGAGGGAGTGCATTAAATTGACTTAAATAGCCGATTCTGCACCTTAAATGACCAAATAATATAATATATCATAAAAATTCACACAACTACAAAGTATTAATGAACCTCGAGTTAATTTGATACTTACTTCAAATACTTGCTTCTCTTGACGATTTTTGCAAAATCATGTTCAAATGACCCCGCTCTGCTCTAGACTTATTATAATTGATCATCCCATAAATCCAGTCCAAAAGTTGAAAAAATCTTAAACCCTAACAAACGTTGAACCAGTCTCAGAAATCAGAGGGGGGGGGGGGGGGGCACTGATGACACGTTATTAATATGTTCTTATCTTGCCTTAATCTTAAAAATGTATTTATCAGTACTTAATTATAACCTAATCTTAATCTTTCTCTACATTTAATCATAAAAAATTGTTTATATCAACGTTTAGTATGAAATTGTCATTAATTGAAGTATAAATGAATATTATTCAATCAATTAAACCTCTAAGATTTCTTAATTCTGAAGCTGATCTTAATCTTACTTTAATCAACTTCGTGAGTAATCCTGCAGAAATTAAATATGTTTTTTTATTTAATTATTACAAAGAAAAAAAAACATTATTTTTATTTATTACAAAGAAAAAAAAAACATTTTTTACATAATAAAAAATTTACATAGCAAAAAAGAAATTAAAACAATATTTATAATATGCCTTCCTTCAAAAAGATCTCGTGTTTTGAAGGAAGTTGCACTATTTAAATAATATAGAAAAAAACTAGAACTATTTACATAAATAAAAAACGAAGTAACAAAATAATCATAGGTAACAATAAACATACTTAAAAATAGGCATATATATGTAATAATCAAAAATAAATTCTCTTACTGACCAGGGACGTGCCTAGAACCTTCAGACTACGCAAACCCTGAAAGGAAATTGGAAAACGTCGAATTTTTTTAGCATAAGATCATCGTTGTTCATTTCAGTGGCCATGAAAAATATTTTTCAACCACATACCAAAATAATATTTAGATTTTGTGGCCATAAAAAGGATCGTATCTTCGATTCAGTTTACAATTTTGTAGCATGGCTGCAATACAATAAAGCAATAAAAAATATATATAAAGTTTTAAATTAGTAATAAAATGGCCGTTTTCTAACCTGTGATTATATATTTTTATGTATTTCTGTACATTTTATTATATTTATAGGTTTTCGGATTATATAAGCTATTTCGCTACTGCAGTACTGACTACCATAATTTTAATGGATTTATAGAGGTATGGCTTTTCGTTTGTATTTCATTTCTGTGTCTCATCATCATAATATGTATAACACATGAGTCCGTATGTAGGTACTAAGTTGAGTTTGTAATTTGAATAATTTTTGTCATTATTTTTACGATTTGTGTGATTTATTTATAAAATTGAAAATTAATAAAATAAAATCCAATCGAGTGAAGAACTATTCCAGCCAATACAAATCATCAGTTAGATGTTGCACAGATCTTAAGACGACTTGTCAGTGTAATAACAAATAAGACTGGCGTAAATATCTAAGAGACATATTTATGAAAACTGATTGCGATTTGACCCTGTATCCAATAGGTGTAGTGTGTTGTTGAGTCTGCCTAGCAATAGGCTATTAACCATAGAGATATAAAATGTATAGAGTAACGATCCATTCATATTATTAGTTTGAAACATACATCTTTGTGTCCATGAATTATAGGGTTTTATTGCTCTTCGGTAAATAAGAAGCATCAGAAATTCCGACATATGCTAATAAATACATAATAACATAACGATTTTTCACAATTTTTAAGAACACTTTATAACCGCTACGTAGAATCGTTTTTTTTATAATTTATATAAAAAATCAATACACAATATTTACAGATTAGATACATAATGATTAATACATATTTATTTATGACTCAACTTCAAAAAGAGAATTTCTCGTGTTATGAAGTGAGTCGCATTTCACAAAACATACAAACTAACAAAAACTATATAAATCTTAACATATACCTGTATTAGGTATCATAACATTCACATTGATATAAACACAAAAAGTAAACAATACTTGACAACCCAAGCAGAAATTAATAAAATAGAAATAAATTCATAAAAAAATGCAAAAAATAAAATAAAAATCACATATTCATAATAATCCTAACTATTTAAATAAAACAAAATAAAAATAGTTATGGTCGATTTATTGTCAAAAACTAAACGCTTAATGAGTTGCACGTTTTTGATGCTCAATTGCAACTCTAAACATTATATCTCTATGGCTATCGCCATATTATCCGCTATATTATGTAGTCAGCAGCGAAGTTGCACAATTGCTGGTGGTCACTGACCGAACTGTATAGTGCTCGAATGTATTGCCAATCGTAAGGCAATCAAATCTTACACGGGAAGTCGTACGAATAAATTACCTATTTTATATAAAAAAGGTAATCATTATTATTATGGACCTACTTATATAATAATATAAACTGCGATTTCTTAATGTCAGCTCGGACGACATAAGGTTATGGTTTCATATAATTTTGAAACTATCTGCATTTTGAAAGTGTTAATTTATTGCTTAGATTTATTTAATCTGGAATGAAACGGTTACCCTCAAAATATATGATTAGATTTTAACTTTCATATTTAAAAATATCGATAGAGATGTAACTTTTACAGTACTTACTTTACTTTTTGTTTGGCATTGACATACATATGCTTCTCTACGCCATTGGCTGCGTCATATTTCGGCTATTCAAAGCCCCGGTTCCCATCCAGTCAGCCAGTTTACGGCCTCCGAGGTTGCATCATGGATTCCCATCCATCCCCCCGGATATCTCCTCGTCAGGCACTCCTCTACCAGGTGTTGGACAGTCTGGTTAATACATTCCGGAGAATCTCTTTTGCCCCATTTCCACATGAGGTGATTGCAGTGCCCCTGTCCTGTGCGGATTCTGTTTTGCTGGACCCAGACTTTACGGGAAAGGTTAAAGCCCGGGACCTTCAAGGTGGGATCTTGAATGATACTAGGCAGATCGAAGTATGTCAGGTCTTCTGACCAGATGGGTTTTCTGGACCGAAAACGCTGTCTTGGAGGCTGGAAGATATCCTGGAAAGCTTGGATTTCAGGGTTTCTGCTGATCTTTACAGGTTCTCTGACTGAGGCCTGCTTTCTGCGCAGTTCGGGAGGGCCTATGTTTGAAAGTACTGGAAGCCACAGGAGTGGGGTAGACCTCACACATCCCGTGATTGTCCTCATAGTTTTACTCAGCTCAGTATCAAGGATTCTACAATGCGCGCTTCTTGCCCACGGAATGGGACACTTGACTGCGGCCACTTGGGTGCGGGACACTTGGGTGCGGGACACTTGGCTGCGAGACACTTGGCTGCGGGGGACATTTGGCTGCGGGACACTTGGGTGCGACGGACACTTGGGTGCGAGCCCACTTGGTTGCGAGTCCATTTGGTCGCGACGGACACTTGGGTGCGAGCCCACTTGGTCGCGAAATCAAAAATATTTTTTTCTGCTTAGGAATGAAATATTTCGTACTGATTTTTGTAATGCTCTTTATATTTATTTATTTATTTTTATTTAAAGAACCACTTACAGCTAAAAAGTTACTATACATCGTTGTTTCATCAAATAAGGGCAAGCTACTACAAAACTGGTCAGCCAATTACAAGTGCCACATCCTGCATTAAATATCGGCCTACAAATCTATAAGAAAAGGAATATCAAAAAAGAATCTATATGAAAATAAAAAGATACAACAGAAACTATAATGTTTATTATTTTTATAAAATATACAGTTTTGTTCTTCTCAGTAAATATATTTTTTGTAAATATATCAGTAAATATATTTATATCAGTAAATCAGTAAATATATATCAGTAAATATATTTTTATATTTTTTGTTTTGTCGCCTATACACAATATGTTAGAAGACTTAATAGTTTGAAACTTAATCTCTAAACATACATACCTACATACCATCATGCTGTTTTCATATTCCGGGTAGGAAAAAAGGGACTAACCTCCATACTATCCTATCTTGACATACACAATAATAATAAACACTTCCTTGCACCATGCGCAAGTGGCGAGTTTATTGCCGTATGGCAATTTCTTCCAACTAACCAGTGTTTCCAGCCCAGAGAAGCAATATTTGCGTGAGAAATGAATTTAAATATATTTCTCCTCTACTGGGTATCGAACCCAGGACGCCCGCACAGAAACCGAACGGCTTACCAACAGTGCCACGGCGGTCGGCATACATACCTACATGTTTTGTGTAGAAAACAAAATATCTTAAAAAAATTCAATAATTTCGATTTATTGGTTTATAGTTTGGTACTTACTTATTCTTCAACTATACAAGTATACATACTATCGCTATCGACAGTTGGATCTTATGTGTTACATGCAACTAGTTTGTATGAAAAATTATCATATTTTTATAGTGTAAAAAATAATTTGGCTTAATAACCTTGTTTTTACTTTACAATTTCAAACATAAGTACAAATTGGAAGAAATTGCCACTAGGCAATAAGCCCGCCAGTGTACTAATTATAATTTCAAGAAGATTTAATAAATAAATAATTTTTTTATATTTTTAATGTCTGTATATAGGTACCTACTTGTATATCAACTACTTATATGATAAAGAGCATTACAAAAATCAGCACGAAAAACTTCAGCCCTAGGCAGAAAAAAAATATTTTTGAATTCGCGACCAAGTGGGCTCACACCCAAGTGTCCGTCGCGACCAAATGGACTCGCAACCAAGTGGGCTCGCACCCAAGTGTCCGTCGCACCCAAGTGTCCCGCAGCCAAATGTCCGCCGCAGCCAAGTGTCTCGCAGCCAAGTGTCCCGCACCCAAGTGTCCCGCACCCAAGTGCCCGCAGCCAAGTGTCCTAGACCGTCTTGCCCATACTGGTGAGCAATATTCCGCAGCGCTGTAAACAAGAGCAATCGCTGACGTGCGCAATACCTCAGCCGTGCTTCCCCACGTTGTGCCAGTGAGCTTCATGATTATGCCAGTGAGCCAGTGAGCTTCATGATTATGCCAGTGAGCCAGTGAGCTTCATGATTACTTTTACAGTGTTATTTATAAACGTGGTTTAATCATCGAACTATTGTTAAACCCTAATTTGATCACTTTTCTTTTTTACAAATGTGGATCAAGAGTGAGTGAACCATGATTCTACTCTAATGTCAAATTGAACCAGTGACGGGGGTAGTTTAACACTGGTTAAACTTGCCATTTCACAATTTTGAAGTACCTAAAAACATATAAAAAACGATCTAATCTATTGCAATTTTCAATTGACGTGTATTTCAAATAAAAATATCATACATACATACATACCATCACGCCATGTCCCTTGCGGGGTAGGCAGAGAGAACCGAACGCCACATTTTTCTATCCTGGCACGCATCCCTCGCCTCGTCCACATTCATGCATCGTCTCATACATGTTCGTCTATTGCTCACACTTCTAACATTTCCGTCTTTCAAAATTTCGTTCACATGGTCGTGCCATCCCTTTCTTGGGCGTCCCCGACCTCTCATTCCATTCCTTTCCGCTCTGTATATTTTCTTCGTCAGGCGCTCCTCATTCATTCTCCCCATGTGACCAAACCATCTCAATGTGTTTACTTTCATTCTAGTAATGACATCTTTCTTAATCTTACATTCTTTCCTTATATCCTCGTTTCTTACCCGGTCATACATCGTTCTATTACAAATCCTTCTTAACGATCTCATTTCAACTGCATTTATTCTGCTTTCATGCGTCTTCTGCCATGTCCAGGTTTCACTTGCATACGTCAGGGTTGGCACTACGATGGCGTTATGAATGGCAACTTTGGCATCCTTTGATATGTTGCGATCATTCATAATTGGTCTTAGTGCTCCATTCACTCTGTTTCCTGCCATAACTCTTCTTTCGATATTCGATATGAAATAAAAATATCGAATGTCAAAAAGTTCAATAGCTAGAGTTTGAGAGAACTATCGTGTGACGCGCACGTGTTCCGTGCCGCGCACACTGTTCTGTGGTCATGGCATCCAACTTAACAAAACTAAATTCGGTGCTGTCGTATGAAATAGAGCTCAAAATCGAGATCAACTGAACTGGGGTTAAATAATATTCTTCTTCTTCCTAGCCTTCCCTCTACTGCTGGATGTAGGCCTCTTCCATCTGTCTCCATAACTCTAGTTAATATAATTTATAATTTAAGTTAAGGAATAAGATTTTAAATCGGTTTCAATTGAAATGTGATTCAACCACGATTCAAGGATTTTCATAAATAACACTCTTATGTTTAAAGTATATAGGATTACTTCCAATTGGTATTTATTGTAGCTACATACCATAATACCTAGTTATTTATTGTAGCTACATACCATAATACCTAGTTATTTATTGTAGCTACATACCATAATACCTAGTTATTTGTTGTAGCTACATACCATAATACCTAGTTATTTATTGTAGCTACATACCATAATACCTAGTTATTTTTCCTACAAAGCAATTATATATGTTAAGCGTCGCAAACTCTTGTATTGTAAGCATATTTTGGTAAAAAATTTCGTATAGGAATGAGGTTTCTATGTACCTACGTATTGCAGTGAACAAGTACCTAAATAAAAAGAATTAAGGACACACTTTTCAAAGTTTTCTTCACGTTGAAATAAAGATTTTTTTTGATATGATATTTTTTTTTATTTATTTTATTTTTTATTCCTTCAACGCCCATTTGAAGGGTTTTTACAAAACATACAAAGCACATGTGCAGCGTACAGCAACAATATAAAACAACATACAACCAATAAGAAAATAAAAAAAAACACAAATAAAATTTAAAAGTAAAAACATAGAAAATAAAATATATCAATAAAAATAAAGAAGGGAAGTTAAATAAATAAATGAAAGATGATTCACAAATCACTTTTCTAAAGGTGTGTTGCTGAAAATAATAAGAAAAAGAAAATAAAAAATATTCCTCGTCAGTCCGTAGATTGTAGGTATGCATTATTCCTGCCAATGTCAGTCACATAATGTTAAACGCAGTTGTTTTGTACCTATAACAAATAAGGATTAATTCAAATACAGTTCAAAGGTACATAATCTATTGTTGATCGGTATAAATGATAGGTACTTGAACAATTCCACTAAGTTTGTATGAAATAGAAAATTGATCCATTTTATCAAAATATTTAACAAATAAAGCAGAACACTTGTCATCGGGAATACACGAATTCTGAATTTTTAGTTGTCGGGAAGTTTAATTAAAAATCGATTGCAAAATTCCAGTACGCTCTGAAAGGACCTATGTACGTTCTGGTGAAGTAAAATAAGTGTGTACATAAAAAGATGAAATACAAATTAAAATCAATCAGGACATTTCGAGTTCATTTGAAGTTCTAAATATTGATACGATTAAAAATTAAAAAAAAAAAAACAAAAGAATAATAGGTAGGTACTTTCTTACTTGCAATGATAATATGAATTTTACGTACAAAGCTTTTCTTAAAAAAATGTTAGCTCTCCCACAATCAACAGTATACTCGTAGTATTGGGTAGTATTATACAGTAGGTACCTAGTGGATAGTAAAAAGTAAAAAAAATGGTATGTAGTATTTTATGCATCATGATCATCAATGGCTCCGCAGCCCACTGCGAGCCTTGTCTCCTCCAGCATTCCTCGCCATCTCCCTCTATCCTGACATGCTTCCCTCCAGTTCCTTACACCAACAGCCTGCACACCCCGCTGCACGCCATCCAGCCATCGGAGCTTGGGCCTACCAACATTTCGTCTACCTTGTGGCTTTGTGTGCAGAACCCTTTTTGGCACTCTTTCATCGCCCATTCTTTCCACGTGTCCTGCCCATCGCAGCCTCCCTATTTTTATCACCTTTATAATGTTGGTCTCATTATAAATAAATAGGTAAAAGGAGCTTGGAGAATACGACACCACGATGAGATCTACAATATTTATAATTTTATGCATACCTACTATAAAAAAGTTGTGTTGTTTATGTAAATTTGATATACAGAAACTACCTTGAAAACATATACATTAAATAAAATTATTTAATTAAAATGTTTGTTTTCGTTTTTGAACGAGTTGTGAATTATTTACAGAACGTTTGGCGAAGTTGTATCAACAATTCGAACATCATTATAAAAAAATACTACATTAACCCACTTACGACGACGTGACGGTTTTACAATCTAAAAGAAAAGTTCGTTCTGTTCTAGCTAAAGTGTCGATAAAAATATCAAAACATTGACGTGGAAACTGATATATTAATGTTCTAATAATATTTTCTCTCAACTCTTCGACTGTTTGGGTCAATCTTCTCGTCTTTAAATTATATGTCCTTCTGGCCTGTATTATGTCACCTAGGGCATGTCTCAGTAATTGGTTTCGTCTTGGCACAATCCAGGAATTGATTGGTCTTCCTCTGGGTGCAAGTTGAGAAAGATCCACGGAGATTGCTTTGTTTACCATGTGATCTGGGGGTTTGCGTTCAACGTCCCGTACCATCTCAACTGTCTTACTATGTATATCAGTAACGCCGAGGCTTCCACGACCACGAATGCGTGAACTTTTTATGTTGTGCTGTAAGGACACTCCATCTGCACATCTTGGCATACGCATTTCAGCAGTTTCCATTTGCCTACAGTAGGAGTTGTTCAGCATTCATTGTCCAGCATTCGGAGCCATAGAGGAGTGCTGGTCTGACGATTCTGGTACACTTTTCCTTTCAACTTGGATTGCTGGCACTTTTGGATCGCATGGGATTCCCAACATTGATCTAAATCTCATCCATTCCTCACTAATTCTGTAGTTTACATTTGCTGCACATCCTCTATTTTGATGGATGAATGACTTAAGATATGATGGAATCACTACCTATTGGCGTGGGCATTATGGGAGTGGCAGCATTTCCATTTTTAAACGGTAGGTACAAATGCTGTGTCTTCTTTCTGTTCAGTCTTAAGCCATTGTCTTCCAGATCCTTCTCCACCATTCCAGACTATTATGCAGGTCTTCGTGTTTTTCTCATATAAGTACAATGTCATCTGCAAATAATATGACGTTTTGGAGGTTGTTGGCTGAATTTATTTTTTGGTCGGTTAAGTAGTTCATGATTAAGATGAACAGTAGTGGGCTGAGTACTGATACTTGATGTACCCCTACTAATATACATATATACATATAAAGACACGTTATCTTTTGATTCTAACATAAGATATTTATTTGTTTTTTCTACCTACATTTGTTATTCTGCTTATTATTTTATTAAAATATTCTTTGAATGTATTTTCATGTATTTTTAATTTTGTATAAGCTTTAGACTTATCTCGTTTTTATTTATATTTCTTTTTGTTTGTTTTTTTTTTGTATGTATGTTCACACGTTATTATGTACCTGCTATATTTATAATCTTTTCTGAAAACTTCATGTAAATGGCAAACGCCGTAATTAAAATAAATAAATAAATAACAATATTGTAACATGTAATACCTACCATTCTGAAAAATGTATAATTTCTAATTGCGAGACACAGTTTTTAATTGTGTTTTCAGTCTAGATCTGTGAGACGATAAATATCATAAGTCTCGAGAATGTTTTTTTTTTAGATGGCTCTTAACCATAAGCCATATAAGTTTACTGCCTAAATTGTCTTGGGTGCGTGTTAAATTAATATTATACATAGTACATAGTGACCTGAGAAGCAATACAATACAATGTAATTATATACCAATTTTCTGTGGATTCATCATAATCTATTAATATAATAAAATAGATAAATGTCTTAACTTATTACGTTCGGTAATGGCAGTGTGCCGAAATCAGAATAAGTCGGTTGAGAAATGTGAAGCAATAGGTAACCAAAGATAATATCATCATGAATTGACTGAACACCATAAGGTTCACAAGGTTGACAATAAATAATAATATTTTAACATTAAATAATACATCTTCCAATAATAGTGATAAAATAAACGTACAATTTGTTTATTCACCTGTGTTTCTTTCCAATCAAGAGTGTGACTAACAAACAACCAGAGGTCGTAAATTTTCCTTTATTTTGCACTCTTTAAACACCACAAGGTTATAAGTAAATAATGTAAGGATCGTAGCTTTCATAGATAACAAACCAATTTTTCAATAGATGGCGTTTAAGAAAGTCATTCCTCAGATAGCGATGGTGTATTCACAGCTTTTTTTCAAGTGGTTGAAATTTACCACTCAACATTATTACCTATAAATATATATTTCAAATTCGTCTCTAATGAGATATAAAGTATGTCAAACCTTTTTTACATAAGAAATAAAACCTATGAGATAAGCGCTATAAAAAAAAACAATAATTATTATGAATTTGTAATATGCCAAGAATATGCAATAAACACCTTGCTTTTTTTCTTCAAAATAATGCCTACCCCCTCTTACTTTCCCTTAATTAAGCATACATAAATGCTTGTGCTATAGCCGAATGAAATCGGTCAAGGCAAGGTGGAGTTCGAACTCTCCATTCCTTCATTTAATTTTTTAAAGGTTATGCAATGCTTATGTGATAAGGTATTTTGATCTTTCATATTATTATGTTCATATCATGTTCTAGACCTCTCGTCAATCTAATGTTCTGTAACTTTTACCAAATTTGTTTCAGGTCAAATGTTTTTACTTGTCGCATAAACTACTGGAATCATTATTTTTTATTGATCAATTTGTGATTATATATTTCGAAGGTACATTTTCATTTAATAAATGTTCGTCAAATTACAAAAATCGTCCGATGAGTTCATCTCAGTATAATTTGCACATTTAGATATATTTCGAGGTGCGATTAAGAGCGCAAACACAATACATTTTGCAAAATTATCATTATTTAATTACATCTAAATAAAATGTTCTCAAATCTTTTCCACTGTGAATTAATCATCCATAAAATTAATAGTTCAAGTTTGATAAAATATGAAACAGGAAACAAATATACCCAAGTAGGTACGTGGTCAACTAATTTTCTTTTAGATTTTGTCTGTTGGTGTGTTTTGTCTGTTTTCTGTTGGTGTAATGATTACCTACATCATCATCATCCTCAGCGTCACAACCCATGATAGGTCCTAGTTGCCTCCAAGAGTCTTCTCCATACAGTTCTGCTGCCCCATAGCCCGACAACCATCATAGTTTAGGTCTCCCTACGCTTCTTTAACTGGTTGGGTCATTAGACAACACCCTCTATGGAAACTCCATGCGATGTAAATAAATTTCCTACAAAATATAAATTCTTAAAGATTTTAAATTAACAAATGAAAGTAAAATAAATAAATTAAAAATAAATAAATAAATAAACAAATAAATAAATAAATAAATAAATAAATAAATAAATAAATAAATAAATAAATAAATAAATAAATAAATAATAAATAAATAAATAAATAAATAAATAAATAAATAAATAAATAAATAAATAAATAAATAAATAAATATATAAATAAATAAATAAATAAATTGTAAATCGTAATGTAGAAATTATAGATTTATCGAAAAACTTAATAATAAAAATGCAAAAAACGGTAATAATCAATACATGTAGAATTGTTAAAGATTTTTTAAACGTTAATATTCGGGAATCAGTAGGGTTGTTAGGTAGTATAGAGACCTCCTTAGAGCCTAATCCTTTGATATGTTAAGTATCTGGATGGGTGAACTATTCCCAATTGAAAGCTTGATGATGCGTTTGTTGCATTTTATTTTGCTCTTTTAAATAAATTACAATTTACGCATTGATCTGCTAATTCTTTTGAGGAAGTGTATAATGGTTGTAATGATAATTGAGTGTTATTATTTGTAGTGCTTAGTTGTTATTAATATCATTAGTAAATCGGCCAGCGCCGCTAAAAAAAATAAAACCAATACATATAGGTACTTGGTAAAAAAAAATCATATTCAAGATAATTGATATATGAGTTATTTATCAAATATCGATACCTATTTAATGAGCACAAATCTATGTATGTAGGTACTTATATGATAATTTCATTTCGAAATTGTCGAATATCCTATCAATAACGTATGTTTTACAATCTAAAAACGAGCTTATTGCTTATGAAACTGTGCTATTTAATTAGGGTATGATTTGGAATTATTCCCAAAATCATATTAAATTTTGTCCTATTCTGAGTATTGATAATTCATTAAGTAAGTAAGTACTAAAATGTCCTCGTTATTCCAATACAGGTCAATCTAGAACGGTTGCTACTATTCTACACGAAGTTGACTTTATTATTATTTATGTAAGTTTGACTGTGTATTAGGTAGGTAGGTATATAATGCACGCTTCTGGGTGTGTATTTCTGGTGCAACTACATACATACATACACGAGCTACCGACACTTTACACAGTGTTCAGTTCACTACAGTTCACAGAGATAAAAAAAAATTTGGCAATGCTAGTCGATATTATTAGCGGTGATTAAATCTCAAATCTGAAATAAAGGAGTACTATTGAAGAGTCACGTCGTTTTATACTCTGTATTACCTAGAGTCATTTGTTCATAGGTGACTGCTACAGTATTTGCATAAAAGATAAAAGACAAGATACATAAAGAGAGATTATGTTGGCACATGACTTACACCAATCTTACGTTGGAGATTATGTCTTGGCAAACAAGCAAAAAAGGTCGTTATCCTGAAAATACACATAAGCAGGTATGTACACATGGACTATTTCTTTTCATTTATTCGTTTAAATATTACCTCTGTTTATTTCTATATTATCTCGAGAAATAATATCTCGAAGATATCCACAAAAGAGTTATATTTTGAAACTGCGAAGATACACATAAATTTTTGCCAAAACAAAATGGAGGAAATTGGATAAAAACGAGGATCTCCTTCACATCATTTTGGAGCGAATGGTTGAGAGAACAATCGGCGGGTCCGCCGGATGTATCTAGCGCGGGTGTGCCACCACATGAAGTGCAGATGATACCTCTTACACAGAGTTGAAGAGAATCGCTGAAGATTGAGCGGAGTGGAGGTTCAGATGCATCGCTTTGCTGCCAACTAATCTCCAAGATTGAAATCAAATAAGAAGAAAATGAAGCATTCAATATACTCTGTCATTGTGAATATTTTGTTACTTTAACACTTCTTTTAACAATGCAAATACTTATAGTTAAATTTTAAATTTATATTTCGTAGTCTTATTTATTATGAAGAATTGTTGTTATTGGTGGCAGTAGGTATAGATACCTAATAAAACGGGTTTTATAAAATAAATTAATTTCGACTTCATAATTAAAAAATGATCTTGTAACTTAGTATACGAGGGCTAATTTTCTTCTCGACTGTTTTCATTAATTATTCATAAAACGATAATTCGTTTAAGTAAAGTAATGTACAAGATTTTTTTTGTTTTAATTAAGTACCTAATAATAATAAACGAATTATTTTATATTCTCAAATATTGGATTATCAAGTTTTGTGGTAGGTACCTACATCAAAAATAACTTTGTATTTTGTTGCAGTTAATCGACTGGTTTCGGAACTACCCGTTCCTTCTTCAGGCAAAGTTAAAACACAATGTTGAACACAAGTTAAAACATAATGTGACGGTGTGCTTAAAAGAAAGCGATGTGTTTGGAGGTTGCGGGGAGGAAGTTAGGGAGGAGGGAGGTAATGTAGAGTCACTGGAAATAAAAATGGCAGAGCGGATAGCGCACTGGGTTTTTAATCTAGTGGTCACGAGTTCGATTCCTACCACAACCGATTTCGTTCACCTATAGCACAATCATTTATGTTTAATTTAGTGAATAAATGAGGATGTACCTATATTATGTACTTGTTACTACAACGACATATTAAACTGCTAGTCCTAGAACAGGGTTACCTAAGTTGGGCAGCAGTAATCTTCATAATAGTCTTTGTTATAAAGGTGTGAAAAATAAATAAATATTCATTGTTAAAAAAAAACAATAGGTATACATAGTTCAATTTCAGTGTGCGATTAAATATGTTTGCTTTCTCCTCTAGTCCTTCTACCAATCAAATCCACTCCTTACAAGACCCGCCCATAATTACCTTCCCAACCTCAAATATCAATATTTTTATTTAAACACATTCCTGAAGAGGGACGGGTAGATCCAAAACCGGTCGCATAAATGCAATAAATTACGTGGTTTATACAAAAATATTTAAAACAAAAATAGTTTAATAAAGGAATATATTGTAATTAAACCGTTAGACTGTGCTGAAGGTAAATCTTATAAACATAGAAAATCTCAATTAATAATATATTCAAATAATAACGAATTATTTACGTCATTAATTTAATATCTTCCATACATGAAAATATTATTTTTCAAATAATCTTTGATACCCAGCGATTTAACTATCTACAAAAAAAGAACCTTGAGTACTTATAATATGACCAAAGCAAGTACTATTGAAGATAGTATAGCAATAGTATTTATATATCATTGGACCAAAGTATGTATCTTCATGTTACCTACAAAGCAAGTACTATTGAAGATAGTATAGCAATAGTATTTATATATCATTGGACCAAAGTATGTATCTTCATGTTACCTACAAAGCAAGTACTATTGAAGATAGTATAGCAATAGTATTTATATATCATTGGACCAAAGTATGTATCTTCATGTTACCTACAAAGCAAGTAATATTGAAGATAGTATAGCAATAGTATTTATATATCATTGGACCAAAGTATGTATCTTCATGTTACCTACAAAGCAAGTACTATTGAAGATAGTATAGCAATAGTATTTATATATCATTGGACCAAAGTATGTATCTTCATGTTACCTACAAAGCAAGTACTATTGAAGATAGTATAGCAATAGTATTTATATATCATTGGACCAAAGTATGTATCTTCATGTTACCTACAAAGCAAGTAATATTGAAGATAGTATAGCAATAGTATTTATATATCATTGGACCAAAGTATGTATCTTCATGTTACCTACAAAGCAAGTACTATTGAAGATAGTATAGCAATAGTATTTATATATCATTGGACCAAAGTATGTATCTTCATGTTACCTACAAAGCAAGTACTATTGAAGATAGTATAGCAATAGTATTTATATATCATTGGACCAAAGTATGTATCTTCATGTTACCTACAAAGCAAGTACTATTGAAGATAGTATAGCAATAGTATTTATATATCATTGGACCAAAGTATGTATCTTCATGTTACCTACAAAGCAAGTACTATTGAAGATAGTATAGCAATAGTATTTATATATCATTGGACCAAAGTATGTATCTTCATGTTACCTACAAAGCAAGTACCTATAATCTTTGTCTGTTTAAGGCCCTATAATAATATCAAGGATTTTTTTTGTGATACTAATTAAGTGATGAGTTCCTTATGAGATTGAGTAAATTTATTTATCCATTTGTATAGTTTTTTTTTATTCGCATTTCACAACGAAAATAACATGTTTTGTTTTTCATGGTCATTGATTCGGTTAAATACGAAACTAAGAGTTGTTTGTCCGGTAGGTACCTCCACGATAATAATGGTTGCTAAAAAGTTAGATTTCCGTTTATATTTGCTCTATGAACTTATACAGTGACACATTCTACATATATTATGAACTAACTCATACTTGTTCAAAATATGTTTGATGTACATACGATAATTTATTAAAATGAATATAATCCACGATTTAAAATTCAAATTAGTTATGTGTCATCACATTGTGAATACTTGATTGTATAATATAGTAATATCTATTCAATGATTTTTTTGCTGCATAGCAACAATAAAGAAATTTTACAATAGTAGTCATCAAAAATATGTTTAAAATACTTACTGGGTATGTAAGAAGACTTGACATTCACCAACGCTACCTAAACTGTCACATAGCTGCTGGGGGTCACCTAAGCTTAGGTTTAGGTAGCCCCTAACGTATCGTTTGGTTTTCACCAGTCTATTACAGGAGAACAAAACCATAGGTATATGTTTACCAATATCATGGATATAATTATCATATTATAGAACTCCATAAGATAGTTATATCCATGATATGGGTAAACATAGATGGTTTTGATTTCGCCGGTTGACCAGATTTGCCCCCCTGGTTAAACAGTGATATCAAAACCCTTTTGATTACCCATATCATACGTATAATTGTCACATGGAGTTCTATAATATTTTACATACATAAGCACCTAAATGTTTTGTATAGAAAATAAAATACTTACCTATGTTAAAATATTCAATAATTTGGATTTTTGGGTTTATATTTTTTGTACGTATTCTTCAACTATAGGTACATACTATTGCTATCGACAGTTGAATCTCATGTGTTACATGCAACTAGTAAGTATATTTTATCCTGATTTGACAATGTGAAAATTGAACTGTTTATAAAGACTCATAAAGACCCATGCTTATGTCGGTCTTTCATATAATATGTAAGTATATATAATAATACTAATAAACACTTCCTTCGATCCTTGCAAGTGGTGACTTTGTTTTCAAAATCCTCCAGGTTACCAGGGTTATAGACTCGACCCATACCTACGAATGATATACCTCCAATAATAGATCATGGGCAGATTGTAGAGCTTTGGTACCAAGGTTACTCCATGGGGTATGTCACTCCTATACTACGCTTCCCATTACGAAGGGCTTCTCGAGGTTTTCAGAAGCCCTTATGGTTTAAAAGTAAGGTACCTACATACATGAAAACCAATATATCAAATCTGTCGATAATTATGTTTTGGGAAAAATTTGTTTCCATTTAAATATCTACTGAATTAGAAGCAAACGGAATATTTTTTTTAAATGCATATACGCAAACATTGGATTTTATTTCCCTGTCGTGAGTCAAATGATATTTCTATTGACAAACTTTTTAACATCTCAATAGAGACGGAGAATTGTTACATATTATTCAAATATATAGAACTTTAAAAATTTACATTGATAAGGGAACTCAATAAGAAGGTATAATTGGTGAACGTTGCGCAAGCGCATAAAGTGATCACGTAAGCCAGCCGATGACAGGTCGTAAGCCCTGTAGGTGCCTTGAGTTCCTGGTTCTTCTCTATTAATCTCAACTTCGTCTCTTCTTCGTCTCTGGAGATATTAAAAAGTTTGTCGATAGAATCAAGACTTTTACAACTAGTTCATACCTAATTATTTCTAGTTTATAATTATCACTTTAGTATAATTACAATCATCATACACACCCATACATCATATCAGTTGGAATGATAACAACAGCAAATGCATTAAGTATAATAAACAACATAATTATATAACTTGCATTTTAAATAATAATTTATAAACATTAATGTCATGATATCAAACAGAGAACAACCTACACTAATATTAATATACTTACTGTTGATTGTTGTAAACAAATCAATGTCTATTTGTATTCTGAACAGATCCAGTGAAAACATTCAAATGTTTCGTACATAAAATTATAAAAAAAATAATTGTGATCAAAATGTAAATCAGCATTCAATAAAACGGACTCCTCATCGAGCGCCGGTTGTAAACAAATTTTGTCAAGGCCAAAATAATACGCATTTTATTACACACAGCGGTTTCCTATTTTTATATACCAATGGACCGCTTTAATATTTACTAGAAAAACTAGCGGATACTTGTGTATTTAAAAATAAAACATAAAAATGTATTTTTTAAAAAGCACAATATTTAAAACAAATTGTTGTTTCAATTGGGACAGCATATAAATGTAGAACACAATACCTTATTATAAAGGTAATTATATTCATAATTCTACGAATTTTATTACTTTTAATATTAGAACGACCGTTTCACCGGGGGCAACTCTGGTTCGACAGGCGAAATTAAAACCCCAGTGATTACCCATATCATGGATATAATTATCGTATGGAGTTCTATGATATCTAAAGATATTGTAAAACTCCATATAATAATTATATCCATGATATGGGTAATCACGAGGGTTTTGATTTCACCGATTGAACCAGACTTGCCCCCCAGGTAGAGACTTTTCATTATTTTTTCATCATTCCTTACACCAAATTCTTTAGACCTACCAAATGCCAATTTCTTCCAACTGACTAGTGTTTCTAATCCAGAGAAGCACGATTAATAAAAAATAAAATATATTCCCAATTAATTGTTGTTTTTGATATACAACTGTTTCGGAATTGTACTGAAGTATTAACTCACCCGAAGAGGAGGACGGTAGCTCTCGAAACTAGTTGTGTATAAAAAAAAATAATGACGTGGGAATCTTATTATTTTAATTTTAAACAGCAAAATAGACTAAAAAAGTCACACTCCTGTTCAAGAGTCACAAATGAATATCCACGACGTCAACTTATCTAACTTATGTAGATAATGTAACGATGTGTATAAAATATTTTCCAAATGAATATTTTTATGTGGGTCGGTGTCTGAGCGGGCATCGCACTGGCTTCGTAATCCAGTGTTGGCAAGTTCGAACCCCACCCTAGCTACCTCAACCGATTTTGTTCGCCTATAACACAAACATTTATGCTTATTTCATAAATGTATAAGGATGGATAATAATGTACTTTTCACAAGAACATATTCATTCTTATAGGATTTCGAAGAGGTATTTTTTTTAAGAATGAATATGATGTCCTTGTTTATAACAAGTACATAATATACATCCTCATACATTCTCTAAACTAAGCATAAATGCTTGTGCTATAGGTGAACGAAATCTGTCGTGGCAGGATTCGAACTCGCGACCACTGGATTACTAACCCAGCAGCGCGCTAACCGCTCTGCCTCCCCCCATCTATGTATACCACCCATTTATTACTTGGTGGTGCAATGGAATCGATTCCTTGAAGAGGCACGGCCCATCCTGGGTTGTGGAGCCACTGATGATGATTATAATGATGCAGGTAAGTTTAATTAAAAAAAATACGTGTTACCGAAAGTTTTTGACAATTGCAGACCAAATGATTGTTGTTTTTTTAAACCAAATTTGTTGTCATTCATTAAAAAGTATGTTTGTATTTGGCTATTGAGTTCATAAAATAAATATACCTACTCCATGAAATGCAAATCTTATTTTCGAGATATTTTTTTCCATCGGTTTCGACGTATAATTCACAATTTAACAGCGAAGTTGAATTCCATATCAAAATGAGAAAGTAAGAGAGAGCACTCCCAGGACTGTCAAATTTAATCAAAAACTTTTTGATTATTTTACAGTTTTACTGAAAAGTTTTGGACATACATATTCCCAGTTCAATCAAAAAGTTTCCTCAACTTTTCTGTTACAAAATATCATTAATTTACTTTTGTGAGTTTTGTAAATTAAATTTTGGAAATTATAAAGCGTGGCTTTCGTGATGTTGTACATTAATATAATAACACATCACTCATAATTTTATTTTCTTGAAAGAAAATAATGTTATATCGTCATAAAGCAGATATAATAACAGTCATAAATTACATATACAGCGAATGATTCATACTGTTTTACATTTTTTTTACAATGGCTGATTAATCATTTTATAGCTATTATGATAAACATTGAACAGTAATTGTGTTATGTTCACACATAAAGACTTATCCAAACATACGACTTTTTTTATTTACCGACATTCTTGATTACAACCTTATGTACCAGTAAATAAGTTTGTAATTAATGAGGCGAATACGACGAAATAAGATAATGGTATGATTTATAGTTTGTTTTTTTTTTGTATTAAATTATTTAAAAAATCTGGTACTTCTATTTTATTTACGTATTATTTAGAGCTGAAAAAAATATACACCTGCAAATTTCTCTCTCTGTCGCTTTCTTCATTGCTGAAGATCGTGACCACCTTCCCTTTAAGATATACTCGTACAGTATTTATAGGTTGAACAAAAAATCAAGGTGCAAGTACTTCACTATATATACTTACAAATTGATGAGCTTTATATAATACCACTTGTTTCGGGAGAGCAATACTTTTCTAGCAGATTATTGGCACGGTTATTATTTGTAATCATGAGACCTCCAAAATGTTTCCACCAAATCCATTATTATAATCTTACATAAAACGGGTTAGCTGAATTACTAACACATTCTGCGCTCACTGAGATAATACCTTAAAAACAATATATTTCATGGAAATAAATAAAATTTAAAACAAATTAGCTTCACATTTTTAAACCACGAACGAGTTTTTTTATAAGACCGGTTCTGAAGCGTTCGCTTCTTCCTCAAGACGGATGAAAATTACCTGTTCGAAAGCGATGTCCTTGTGTTATCATACCATACCATACCATCTCGCCATTTCCCTATTCAGGGTAGGCAGAGAGAACCGAACGCCACACTCCTCTCTCTCTCTCTCTGGACATACATTTCTCGCTTCATTCACGTCCATTCATCATCTAATACACGCTCTTCTGTTATTATTACTTCTAACGTCTCTATCTTTCAAAATTCCATGTGATCGTTTCAACTTTTCTTTGGTCGACCTCTACTTTTCGTTCCACTTTTATTAGCATAATATACTTACTTTTTTTGTCAGACGGTCATCACTCATTTTTTCTATGTGGGAATTTATTTAGGGAATTTATTTTCTAAACCACCTTAGGGAATTTATTTTCATCTTAATTAGGATATCTCTTTCAATCATACATTCTCGTCTAATATCCTCATTTATTATTCTATCATACACCGTTTTACCACACATTTGTCTTGGTGAACTTATTTCTTGTATTATATAGGTACATACAGATAAAATATACCTATCGTGTAAAATAGCACATTCGTGATTAAAACAATTTGTGAATAATACATATAATTGTTTAATATTTTCTATAAAATAAACTCATGAAGATATATCTCAATATATGACTGGCGCAATATTAAAGATGGCTGCGTTTATTTTCCTTCGCACCACACTTTGAGAGTTTGTGTTTCGTATATAAATTTTATGAGTTTATCACACAAACATCAGCGTACCAACAACTAGCGAAATATTATAATACTGATAGTGTGTATGTATGTATGTATGTATGTATGTATTAAGTAGTAAATATTATTTGGTAGTGTTGAGATGTAGATTTTTCTACAGATGTGCGAGTGAGTGCTTATTTTTCAGGAAATTGTGTAAACTGGGGCATCTGAGCCAGATTAATAATATTGTTATCGCCAACAAAACTGGTTTTTCTGGTTTCATCCAATATCATTATGTACACAATATAGGTTTGAATGGCAACATGAAGATCGATGTTATGATTGGGGGGAGAAATTAATTCTTAAGTACTTACAAGTTAGTATAAGTAAGTACCTAGTACCTACCTACCTACCTACCTACTTTATAATCTAATAACTTACCTACCTATTAAAATAATTATCATTGTAAGATTAAATAGACGTTTATTTATAGACTGTTTACAACAGATCTGTATTGAATTATTTAATACCTACATAATATGATCCATACTTAACAATATTCTGGAATAGTCTAGATTTTTTTGTTTTTGAAATGGATTTTGACCAAAACTACTTTCCATGTTTTAATTTGATAATACTTACGTTTCTATTCTTAATTTGTCAACTAGTTTTAGTATAAAAAGATAAATAAACAATGTCGACCTTCGTGGCTCAGTAGGTTGGATATATCCGACTCCCGAGCGAAAGGTCCCGGGTTCGATTCTCGGCGGAGACACAGTTTTAATTGTATTTTCAGTCTGGATGTTTGGATCCAGTCTCCAGAATATGATAACTTGTTATTGAGTGCATTTCAAATTAAAATATTTGACATAGTACTTGTTCGTTACCCGAGGAGCAATACAATGCAATGCAATACAATACAATACGATACGATACGATACGATACGATACGATACGATACGATACGATACGATACGATACGATACGATACGATACGATACGATACGATACGATACGATACGATACGATACGATACGATACGATACGATACGATACGATACGATACGATACGACACGACACGACACGACACGACACGACACGACACGACACGACACGACACGACACGACACGACACGATACGACACGACACGACACGACACGACACGACACGACACGACACGACACGACACGACACGACACGACACGACACGACACGACACGACACGACACGACACGACACGACACGACACGACACGACACGACACGACACGATACGATACGATACGATACGATACGATACGATACGATACGATACGATACGATGCGATGCGATGCAATGCAATGCAATGCAATGCAGTACATGCAATACATGAAATGCAATGCAATGAAATGAAATGCAATGCAATGCAATACAATATAATAGAATGCAATGCAATGCAATGCTATACAATACAATACAATACAATCTATAAAATCCAATTTGTAAAATCCTTATAGACCAATAATCTACTTTTATCCTAACTTTGTGGTAAATAATATAAGGAGCTGTAAATAAAGATTTTTTTCAAACAATTAAAAAGAAAATCCTAATGTGTAGCTTTTAGTAGTAACCTTTCGTGCCAAAAATGTTAAATCTTGAACATTTTGTGTATGGACATAATACCCCGTATTCAGTAACTATTGTAACTAAAATAGGAACATACTAAAATTGTAGATTATTTCAGCGTTTTAATATATAAACTTGGACTAAATGGAAAAGGAACGTACCTATATTGGCCGGAACGTTCTTAAAAAGTTACTGAATTAGAACTATTTTGAATAATTATGAAAATGATGAAAATTTCATAATTTTCATATTTATTCATAATACGTCTGATTCAGTAACTTTTTAAGAACTTTCCAGCCAAAATAGGTACGTTCCTATTCCATTTAGTCCATGTATTTATTTTATAACGCTGAAATTAGACCGTAAATCTAAATTTTGTTTGTTTTCAATACTTAAATAAATTAAAAAAATCTACAATTTTAGAACGTTCCTAATTTAGTTACAATAGGTACCTACTGAAAACGGGGTAATATCAAATTAGCGTTATAGTACCTAAGTTGAATCGTCTTCATATAGATTTAATAATAATACCTAATCAGTTATTTGTAACAAGTGCTCTTTTCTTTGATTGTTGCTAATTGTAAAGTAAGTACCTACCATAAATAAGAAGCCGATTAATTATTATAGACAATATATTTATTACTTCTCTATAATTTTCTCTTATTAAATATTCTCATGTACTGGAAAACTTTTATTTTGAATAGCTCCTAAAAGTAATTCAGGGATTATCAACCTACGAATAAAATAAATCAACGTCCTTCGGTAGAATAATATGACATCATTTATGAAGTGATATCATATTGATATAACATCAAAAGAGGAGAGTTTAGTGCTGACCACAACCCACTCTTATTAAAGAAAAACTATACGGCTAATTTTTCAATTAAAGTAAGTAGGTACCTATTTATTTATTTTTAATTTCGTATTCCATATTGAATGCAGTTTAATACCGTAGGTACATTTTCAATGCACACAGCTTGATAATAGAATTGCACTAAAACATTTTGACATAAAAGTTTATTCATTCATGCATACCATCCCACAATGTGGGGAAATCAGCGACAGGTGTGCGGTTACACAAAAAACACAACACAAGCGTATATTCCAAAACACCAGTCTCGTCAATATGTAAATTAATATATGTAAATGTACCGTTAGATTAAGGAAATGAAATAAATGATTTTGTATCTTGAATAAAATCTTCGGCAGCGTAAATTTTCAATTTAGTATTTGGGTCAAGGACAAGGACAAGCTGCAACATAAAAATTAGCACAAGTACATATTGCGAAACAACAATTATTTATATTTTATTCAGTTAATTATAAATATTTAAAAATACATTTTTCTCTCTCACCGTAGATTATTTTATTTCAATTATTTTATAACTAACTTCGCTTAATTATTCAAAGCAATATTAATAATCTCAACATTTATTTGTTTATCATAGTAGCAGGTAACCCCGCAACACAAAAAGTACCATTCTTATACATTTATTTATTTAATGTAACGTTTTTTTTTATTTCTCATCTGCATAATATTTTAAATTCATTGTAATCTAAAAATTCTTGGCACAACGTATCAATACAAAATTGGGTGTATTTATAAAATATTAATATTATGATTATTTAAATAAACATTAATTTGACGTTTTATTTTATTCTATACCAAGCTTCCAAATAAACAAACTCGTCTGAATTTAGATAGTTTTATGCACTGGTCCTTTCGATCCTGCCCGAATGTATTTAAATGAAACAGGTATGATAGAAGACACACAAAACAGGATATTCAGTGAAAGAGATCTCCGAGATGCATATACTTAAATAAAAAAACAACATGGTATCAATTATTGGTACCTATATGGTGAAAAAATAAGAAAATACCATGAGAAAAAGAGGGAATGTAGGTAGGTATTTAATATTATATTGAAAATTAAATCTCATAGATTGAAATATTAAGTTTGACCTGACGAAAAAACTATAAATGGAAAAGTATTAGACAAACACTACAAAAACTGGCAAAAAAAGAAAGAACTGAGAAGCGACTTATTCGAATACGACAACAGAACGAGCCCACCAAATAGAATCTTCTAGACATCACAAACTGAAGAAATAGATTCCGGTATAAAAACCTCACGATAGAAAACAAATAATAGTTCCTAAGAGACCTCAATTGAATAGGTATAATATAACTCATTTGAAATGTTTGATTAGGGATTATAAATTTTAATATTTTTTATTCGTAAATTTGCAAAAAAAAAAATACTAGGCAACATCAAATATAAAATAAACATCTTAATATAATATTCTTGTTAACCTTGATAAAATACTCAATTCGTACGATAACATGATATTAAATATTTTTGGAAGGTTAAAAACATTACCTTTTTAATTAATGTATGTACTTGAACGTAAAATAATGGGAAGATGCAAATCAGATATATATTTTATGACATGTTATAGTGTTCAAAGTATTCAAATAAGATAAGTGTTGAAATAGGAACTGCAGCGACATCTACGGGAAAATAGCGTAAACAATTATCTGAATTACCATATACCTAATATTATTAGCAAAGCTTCGAACCACTTTTCCAGCATTCCACCGTGTTGCCTGTTTTGATAATATTATCATCATTTGATTGTGCAAAACCTAGTATGAAACATGATTAAATATTTTATAGATGTCAGTCTAGACAGAAAATGATACCTATACATATTATTTTCCAACGTTTTCGGAATGCAAGGACTAGTATCACTAAAATGACCATTGCGATAACACTTTAAAGGACGAAAATGTAACGAGTTTGAATAATAATAAAAAAGTATGAATAAGATAGTAAGTATATAAAATATAAGAAAGGCGAAGAACTTTTGTAAATTTAAAGCTATGTGATATAGAAAACATAAGTACCTATAGAAAATGATAATTTAGTATAATATACCTACCAATGAACAGTAAAACAGAAAAAAATATTAATAACTAAAAAAATAAAAATAAATTCCTTCTAACATACTTCTACTTATCGGGGTCCGGACTTTAGGCCTTGCCACTCCCGTATGCAGCGATGCAGCCACTCCAGTATTCTAACATAGGAAGTGCAAATATAAAGAGGAATTAAACAAAGTTTTACATTGTTATAATAAGTAAAAAAGAAACACTATAATTTAATTACTTATTTATATAATGTAAGTAACGAACTTCTTACCAAACACTAGCTATTAGCTTAAACTAGAACAGGAAATGTTGAAGGTTTTTGAAAACATTTTTATATTATTTGTCTATAAATAAACGATAAAAAAATTGCTCAGCAAAAATTAATAAATAAAAAAAAGTATGTATTCTTTTAAAGTCAACTTATTTTCATTTTGAAGTCAATAATTCAATACCTACAATATTTTAATGTACCTAAATGAAGAAGATAAAACTGTTAATATGAACATCCACAAAATATCTGCCGAGTATTTAAACTATATTGTTATTCTGATTTTAAAAATAACCTTAAAGAACCTACTTAGAAGAATAAGCAACAAGAGAAACATACTTATGTAATATAAAAAATGTGTAAAGGAGTGCTATTTACCATTCTATTTATCACTTAAACTCATTTTGATGATACCCATTCAGAAAAAGAAACTGCTGAATACCGCTGAATTGGTCTTGTAAAATCTGTATCTGTGAAAACTTCTAAGAATTATTAGTTTTATGAATTAATATTAGGTAAATATGTAGTTACTGCTCGGACATAAAACGAACGATAAAAAGTCATAAAATATAATGTTATGTTACCAACGGTAAGAATACTCTGGTAGAACTGTTGAATTTAATTTGAATATTTTTTTTTGAAAACAGAGATGTCTAGTCAATCTAGAATATTAAAACTAGAGTTTCCCAAACATATTTGCTTACTTTGCCTTTTATACACAAAGTTAAATTAATGACACACATGTGTAGAGTTAAAAAAATATTACTTAAATTCAAAGAAGGTAAGTATACATTGATGAAATGAGATCCTTAAATGAGATAATGTGAATGAAATCATTTTAAATTTCTTTCCAAAGCCTTTCGCTTTGTGTCTTTTCAGAGGTTATATATTTTTTTTAACAATTCTCGTTCGAGGGCATATAAACCTACCTACATATAAACATTGTATTTTGAAATAAAATTTCTCAAATTATACAGTGTGTTTAAAAAAAAATACCATTACCAGTATACCAGTATTTTCAACATTTCTCCATTGAATGTTCGTCACACAATTTTAAAATTTAGCATAAATAAAGAGAAATTATTAAAAATATCCTATTTTTAAGCATTTTTTAAAAATTCATGCATAACTCAAGGTCGTGGAGAAATAAATATGTTGGGTAATTATTTACAAGTGGTATAAGTCTTCAATTTTGCTAATTTTTTTTCTATAGATAGATAAAAATATACAGATTACGGTAAAAATAGTAATTTTCCCGGGAAACGCCTAGAAAAATTAAAAAAAAAATAAAATTACATTACGAAAAATATATGAAGTTTCCCAAGCAAATAGTTGCTTTTCTGACATCTATGGGCGAATACTCAAACTAATTGATAGTATAGAAACACGCCGCGAAAATCTGAACTAAATGAAAATTCTATGAAATATCAAAAATTAATAAAGTTTACAAAAAAACAAGGTTATAAAATATATAAATGCTACTTACATTTCAGGTCTTGAATTTTTTTAACACTGAACCTAACCTAACCAATTTTTACCATAAGTTTGCTTAGAATAGGTTGGTTAGCGTAGATTATACATTGAGTGACAGTATGTAATGCAACTCGCTCACGCGAGTCGCAATAATAAATACATACAAACCTAACCTAACCAATTTTTACCAAAAGTTTGCTTAAAATAGGTTGGTTAGGTTTGTATTAACCAACCTATTATTATAATTTTGATGATGTATTCGCATTTGTTTATAATTTACAAATAAATTATATTTAATAACAAATTTAGGTAGTTGTATGGTACCTACCAGTTTTAATATTTTTTATGTGATATTTTTTCGCAAATATCGTCTGTCATATATTTTGTAGTATGCATTTATCTGTGGTTTAGTTTTCAGTTTTATGTCGCAGTTGTCGTATTAGCTCGCGTATTTAATAAACGTTAAAAATAAGAAATTAGTAATGATTTTTCTGGTTTTTTATCGTGAAAATCGAATGTTTATAGATAATTTGCGTGTTAATAATGTGTACATTGTGATTTAATAAAAGTATTGTTGGTTATTTGACTTCAAATGAGAAAATAGTCACGTGCAATCTCGGCGATAGGTGTCGTTAAATCGTACAAGGTTTCATACATTGCAATTTTATTTTTTTTAATTTTTCTAGGCGTTTCCCGGGAAAATTACTATTTTTCCCGTAATCTGTATATTTTTATCTATCTATCGAAAAAAATTCAGCAAAATTGAAGACTTATACCACTTGTAAATAATTACCATATGTTGTGCTAAAAAAATGCATAATATTAATGACCGATCAAGTCAGGATTTTTCTGAATGTGCAAAAAATCAACAAATTTTGGGTTTTGGATAGTTTAAATCGCGTATAAACCATTTTTAACGCATGCGATAGTTACCTTTACTAACACGTATCTTCATAGTGTATAAGGCAATTTCACTGTATCGTGTTTTCAGTCACTAGATTTAGCGTTAAATGTCCTCTATCAATACAGCGATGTCATATTGAAATAAGTGTATACAGTTTATTTTCTCCTATGAAAAACAAAAAAAAACAGCAACAATTCACTATTTTAATAAAAGCCTCTGTAATCATTATCGATAGCAAAAGTAATAAACGAAGCTATCGCGAACCCTTCAGTACCTCCCGTCCCTTCAGGAACTTCAGTACCTCCCGTCCCTTCAGAGCCTCCCGTCCCTTCAGTGCCTCCCGTCCCTTCAGGCTCTTTAGTACCCCCCTTCCCTTCATTACTTCCCGTCCCTTTAGTAGGTCAAGAAAAAGTTTAAATCCAGAAACCAATCCTGGAAGACCTGCGAAGAGATGAAAGGACAGTTGGACCTTCTTTTTCCAGGATACTCCACTTTCATAGGTGAAATGACAAAATACACGAAGAAGAAGAAGAAAAAAGTTTTAATCCAGAAACCTGCGAAGAGATGGAAGGAAAATAGGACCTTCTTCTCCCAGGATAGTCCACCTTCAAAGGTAAAATGACCTAATAACCGATGAAGAAGAAGAAGAAGAAAAATGTTTTAACCACCCAAGAAACCACCCCGGACATACGCTCGACAATTCACCAAAATTTCATTGCAATCGGATGAACTGTTTAGGAGCGCAAAGCATAAATACATATATACATTCATACATGGATACATACATACATGGATATATTCAAGCATTCAAATGTTTAATATAGACAATTGTTTGAAACAGAATCACAAGTAAGTTGTTATGAGAATTAACAAAAAAACTTTTGACATAAAACAATTAACGTCTACTCTCTGAATATTTTAATATTTTTTTGGTAGATACTGATAACTTCGTATTTGAGAATCGCTTAAGTGAAATGATGGTGTAGGTGCTTGCTCACCATAATAAATATTTTGTATAATGGCTCTCTCGCCAAATATCTTGGTTTGAATAACACAAAAATATCAGAATTTTATCCACAATATCTTAGCGTTCATAAATCTCTGATAACTATGTTCGTACAAAACCCATTATTAAACTTGTTACAATCTTGCTATCAAACAATGGCCCACTTATCGCCATAACAAAACGCCTTCCTATCAACTATATATTTATAGGGGCAAGTAGTGTACCTTCGAACGCGTGTACCTTCAAACAATCTCTATAACTCGTAAATTGCAAATTAATTAATTAGGGGAACACTGTATCTACAAAGTTTTTTCTAATATAGCAACACTGTTTTTACGTCAAGTGCTTCGTTTACAGCGTGGGTTTATTAACTATCTTTGAAGAATTTTGATGCAAAAAGTAAGTTTTTCATCAATATTTTGTACTTGTTTTACACAATTTAATGTACATAATTTATGAATTCTATTTATAAACCTGGGGCTTTAGTTAATACCCTACATTATGTAGCATTTTGTTTTGAAATGCATAACCTCAAAATATTTAAAATGACGATTCATTGTATTTATGGTCTGCGTGTACCTTTGAACAGAGTTGTGCGTGTACCTTTGAACAGTTCGAAGGTACACACGATACTCCCTTCTAAGGTATACACAACGTTGAATGTGTAGTTACATAATATGTAATAATGTGTTATTTGTTTATTTTATTTTCTTTCTTCTCTTTTTTTTACATATTTTTAGCCACATAGTGCAAATCTTTTTGAAATTTTAAAATATAAGCACAAGAAATAAATTATTATTATTATGTAGGTGTTATACAGTATTTTTTTCAGTGCCGAGGAGCAAAACTGGTGTAAAAAGAAATCCAATTTCTAATGAACACTTGGAAAAAGCTGTTGAAGAATGCCGAAAAGGAACATTTATTCCAAAAAAATATAACAAATGGTTTCCGAGCTACTGGAATATGTCCCTTTTCTGACACCATTTTTACCGATGAGGACTTTTTGTCCTCATCTGTTACTGACAGACCAGAAGTTGTCAATAACAAAGATAAAACACCCAAACAAGAAGAACCAGCCTTATCCCAACATCACAATCAGGAAGAGGCGAAGAGAAACGAAAATATAATTGATTTTCAAATTACTCCTGAAGTGGTTCGTCCTTTTCCTAAGGATCCACCTAGAAAATTAAACCAGGTTCGAGGTGTTAGAAAGCAAGGACAAACCAGAATATTAACTGACACTCCTGAGAAATTAGAGATTCTTAAAAAAACTCTGGAAATACAACAACGAAAACTACCAAAACTTAAAATAGCAGCAAAGACCACGAAGAAGCAAGAAAATTTGCCGACAACCAGTAAAAACATAAAAATACTCCAGGACATCACTTTGATTACTTGCAGCGAATGCAAAAAACTTTGTGACAAAAGCAAAGCAATCATATGTGATGCATGTAAGTGTTATTTTCATGAATCATGTATTCCAAAACTTCATAGGCATAACATTCCCATCAAAGAAGATAATGATGGTTTTCTGTGTCATAGACGTTTTAAAATTTCACACGATTCTACAGACTCGGACTCTCCTGTAGATATTGAAACGCTTGCTCGAATTGCAAACAATAGTTTGATATAATAAATTCACGTAAAATATTTTAAATTTATTGTTTTTATAATAGCTACATATTTGCATGACTTTTTATATTTATTTTTAAAAAAATGTTTAGAGTTATTTTATTTTAAAAATAAATTTCTAATATACATCTGCGTGCGTTTTGTTTGAGTTTCCTGAATCTCTGTTTATGTTCGAAGGTACACATCATGGTGTTCGAAGGTAAACACATGAGTGTACCTGTGAACAAAATATTAATGTTTCACTTAAATTATTATATCAAATGGGTTTTTGAGATTTTCTGAAACTAAAAATATATATTTGATAAATAACATTATTGCGAATCCAATGATATATATATTATTCTAGTATGTTAAATGGTTATTAAGATATAAAAATACAAAGTCACTTTATAGCGATTTGTTCAAAGGTACACTACTTGCCCCTACACTATAATTCAGCTAACAACAAAGTAAAGAACGAAAGGACATTGGCGTATCTCTCTACAATATACTTACATGTTGAATATGAACGGAGAGCCAACTGAATTAATAGCTTCTCTTTAGAAAAAAATATTATAAGAGTTCAAATGTGGAATTAAGAATTCGATATCAATTGATAAATACACTTTTTGGTCACGAATAAGTTTTCGTAACAATTTTTAATGACAAATTATTACCATCTCAATAGAGACGAAGTTGGAATATTATAGAAGAACCAGGAACTCAAGGCACCTACAGGGCCTACCTACGTCCTGTCATCGGCTGGTTTACGTGATCACTGTATGCGCTTGTTCACCAATAGGATTGATAAGGAATCGGTTCGTTTTAAAATCAGCTGATAACACCATCGTCATCTATGAAGTGACAAAGAAACTTTTCTGTAACGCCATCTACTGAGAAATTGGTTTGTAAACAATGACACCAACAATCCTTATATTCGAGGTGACATTTTTTTTGCACTGAACCGCGACATAATTATAAGTTCACGAGAGAAAAAAAAATCCTGTAACTGTTGCAATATTTCACTGGTGATAAAAGTCAGATTAATTCGATGCAGAAATAATGCAGAAATAATGAGCTAGATAAAAATTAAAAAATATGCGGAGTAGAAAGAAAAGGAAAGAGGGAAAAATATATAGTATTTTGTTTGGAATCCCTATCACATTTATAGAGATTTAGAGTTAAATGATTCATAAAAACTGTACCATTTTTGTAGAGCGTTTTGTTCTCATATAACGTGTCTAGGTATATATAAAATGTAATTGAATGCCCTGGCCTAAAATCGTAGCTTATGTCAGCTCTGTATACTATTTATATGTAATAACTAGTTGCATGTAACACATGAGATCCAACTGTCGATAGCGATAGTATGTAGGTAAAGTTGAAGAATAAGAATCAAACTATAAACCCATAAATCCAAATTATTGAAAATTTTAACATATGTTGGTATGTATGTCAAGATAGGACAGTATGGAGGTCAGTCTTCTTTTCCTACCCGGAATATAAAAACAGCATGATGGCTCTGTATGTAGATATGTTTGGAGATTAAGTACCAATCAAACTATTAAGTCTTCTTACATATTGTGTATAGGCGACTGCCATACAAATTGTATGAAGCAATGTCGTCACTAAATTCAATTTTTATAAAAATTGTTAAAAAAAATTTGGGATGTCCTAATACAATGTTCATATTTTTTATAGAAAATTAAATTATCTTGTTGGGGTGTTTCGGCTTTTTTCAATATTTTTAAAAAATTTGGAAATATAGGCAGTTAAACACATAAATTTATCATAAAGAAATATTTATGTTCGAGAAACCCTGGAATTTTTTTGAAAAAACAAATTTGAGATTTTATATTTGTCTATGTTTTTACCAATTTTTAGCGTTCTAGCTTTTATGGTTACTGAGATATACGGGAAAATAAACCGACAATTAAAAATCAAAAGTTATAAGGGGGGACGGACACAAATACACACACACACACACACACACACACACACACACACACACACACACACACACACACACACACACACACACACACACACACACACACACACACACACACACACACACACACACACACACACCCTCTCTCTCTCTCACACACACACACACAGACACACGAAATGTTCTACTCCGAATTCTGAGTAAATCCGTATATGGAACATATATGCTGCGAAGCCTCTTAATTGGTGTTTTTTGACTTCAAAGTTGGAAAAGCCGTGATAAAAGTAGACCCTGCATACAATTCCTTCATACACGCGTTTTGGATTTTAACTGTCTCTTCCTTCAAAAGAATTTCATTCTCTTGAACGAATCGACAGTTGGATTATTAAATCATGTTGAATGTTGATGAAAAAAACCAACTCAAAGAAAATCCACAATTTTGATTGAGAGGAAATAATCTTCGTCCCAAGGGTTTAAGGCTAATCTTCAGGGCATCCGCCACTGGTGTAGCAAATAAAGAAGAAGTAAAAAATACATTTTACTGCCTAAGAATCACAAGGATAAAATGTTATTGTGCATTATGTAGTCATGGTTAGATAGCCTCAATTCATTGTTGCGGCACTTTTTCTCACAAAACATCGTCAAAATTTCTTACGTACCTAATACAAACTGACAATAAATTAGATATAAACCAATGCGATAAACCGAGGCAACCAAATCCTTCATTACTCTACATTGGCAAATATTATTTGGTTCCTAAACATTAATTTCTTTCTTTTTCTTCTAGTGCCCTGTCAAGAACGCCCGACGTTGGTGGCCACCCTGGCAGACGAATTCCTCCCTGTTCTGTGCTCCTCAGCTCCGAAGGCCGTCTACTCCAGAATGTTGGCACCCAGGATGTATGTGTTCTTCGATCCCCTCAGCGACCTTGCCTTTTCCATATTAATGGGAGCAAGTGGTATATTTGTTATGATTTATTCAAAATCATTTCATTTTATCTTGTAGTTTATACTCAGCCTCTAAGCCTACAAAACTTATACACTCTTATACAATTTTTGAATCAGTCAGGGGTTATTAACCATTGAATTTTTGCTTTATTTTTACATATATCTCAAAAACCATAAAATATAAAATGCTAAAAATTGGTTTAAACATAGAAAATACAAAATAATTAATATGTTTTTCTAAAGAGATCCATAGTTTCTCAAACATTTGTTTTATTTATGTAGAAATTTTTTTTTATGATTTATAAGTTTAACTGCCTATATTTCCATTTTTTAAATTTCGAAACACCCCAACTAGATAATTAATTTTCTATAAAAAATATGTAGGTACATTATAGGAGTACAACTCAAACTTTTTTTAACATTTTAATAAAAAAATATTTTTCTAACGACATCGTTTCATACCATTGGTATGGCAGTATACACTACACTATATCTACGGGGACTCTTAATAGTTTGATACTTAATCTCCAAATATACCATCATATATAAACCATCATGCTTTTTTCATATTCTGGGGAGGAAAAAAGGACTGAACTCTATAACATCCTATCATTACATTTTTTAAAGAATGAATATGTTCTAGTAGTAATAAGTATGTATATACATAATACACATCCTCATACATTCCCAAAATTAAGAATAAATGCCTGTGCTATAGGTGAACGAAATCGGTCGTGTCAGGATACGAACTCGCGACCACTGGATTACTAACCCAGCGCGCTAGCCGCTCTGCCACCACCCATCTTTACATACCTACCTACATGTTTTGTATAGAATACCTACATGTTTAAATACCTACATGTGTAAACATACCAACATGTTTTGTATAGAAAACAAAATGTCTTTACATATAATTTGGATTTATGGGTTTATAGTTTTGTACGTATTCTTTAACTAAATATACTATCGCCATCGACAGTTGGATCTCATGTGTTACATGCAACTAGTTTATAAAAATGCCTCTTTTTTAAATGCGTGGTGGCAAAGCGGCTAGCGCGTTGGGTTCTCAAGTCGTCGCGAGTTTCGTTAATATATTCCCTAAACTAAGCCCTAAATCACAAGATGGATCTAAGCAACATAATAATAGGAAATAACAAAAAATAAATTTAAACTATTTTGTTTGATTTACACATTCATAATGCCGAGATACCTTGATAAAGCGAAACGTTCGGTCATAGCAAATAGAGTTTGATTTACACATTCATAATGCCGAGATACCTTGATAAAGCGAAACGTTCGGTCATAGCAAATAGAGTTTGATTTACACATGCATAATGCCGAGATACCTTGATAAAGCGAAACGTTCGGTCATAGCAAATAGAGTTTGATTTACACATGCATAATGCCGAGATACCTTGATAAAGCGAAACGTTCGGTCATAGCAAATAGAGTTTGATTTACACATTCATAATGCCGAGATACCTTGATAAAGCGAAACGTTCGGTCATAGCAAATAGAGTTTGATTTACACATTCATAATGCCGAGATACCTTGATAAAGCGAAACGTTCGGTCATAGCAAATAGAGTTTGATTTACACATGCATAATGCCGAGATACCTTGATAAAGCGAAACGTTCGGTCATAGCAAATAGAGTTTGATTTACACATTCATAATGCCGAGATACCTTGATAAAGCGAAACGTTCGGTCATAGCAAATAGAGTTTGATTTACACATTCATAATGCCGAGATACCTTGATAAAGCGAAACGTTCGGTCATAGCAAATAGAGTTTGATTTACACATTCATAATGCCGAGATACCTTGATAAAGCGAAACGTTCGGTCATAGCAAATAGAGTTTGATTTACACATTCATAATGCCGAGATACCTTGATAAAGCGAAACGTTCGGTCATAGCAAATAGAGTTTGATTTACACATTCATTATGCCGAGATACCTTGATAAAGCGAAACGTTCGGTCATAGCAAATAGAGTTTGATTTACACATTCATAATGCCGAGATACCTTGATAAAGCGAAACGTTCGGTCATAGCAAATAGAGTTTGATTTACACATTCATAATGCCGAGATACCTTGATAAAGCGAAACGTTCGGTCATAGCAAATAGAGTTTGATTTACACATTCATAATGCCGAGATACCTTGATAAAGCGAAACGTTCGGTCATAGCAAATAGAGTTTGATTTACACATTCATAATGCCGAGATACCTTGATAAAGCGAAACGTTCGGTCATAGCAAATAGAGTTTGATTTACACATGCATAATGCCGAGATACCTTGATAAAGCGAAACGTTCGGTCATAGCAAATAGAGTTTGATTTACACATTCATAATGCCGAGATACCTTGATAAAGCGAAACGTTCGGTCATAGCAAATAGAGTTTGATTTACACATTCATAATGCCGAAATACCTTGATAAAGCGAAACGTTCGGTCATTTATTTATTTATTTATTTAAACACTTTATTGTACATTACTTAATAGCTAGTACAAATGGCGGACTTATTGCCTACTGGCAATTTCTTCCAGACAACCATCTGTGACAGTTATGAGACAAAATGGTACATGTACAAAAAAGAAAATATATATAAAACCATAAACATATTACATTTAAACACAATAAAGTAAGAAGAAAATAAATATGTACATCAATGAAAATTAAACAAATCATAGATAAGACCTGTTACAACACTATGGGAGGGAAGGGAAAAAAAGGAGAGGAGATATGACTAACTACAAGAATAGGGAAATAAATGGGAAGTATGTAGGTTAAGAAATGGAAAGTATGAGCGCGCGTTTTAATCTAGTTTTGAAGGTACCTAACGTTGGTGCAGTTCTAATGTCAAGGGCCAAGTTGTTCCATAACCGGGCAGCATGGACAGTAAATGATGATGAATAGAAAGCCGTGGCATGTGATGGGATGGCGAGGGTTCTCTCTTCTCTAGATCGAAGCGGGAGTCCATGAGAGGCCAGAGGTTGAAATCTTTCGGTAAGATATGTCATAGCAAATAGAGTTTGATTTACACATTCATAATGCCGAGATACCTTGATAAAGCGAAACGTTCGGTCATAGCAAATAGAGTTTGATTTACACATTCATAATGCCGAGATACCTTGATAAAGCGAAACGTTCGGTCATAGCAAATAGAGTTTGATTTACACATTCATAATGCCGAGATACCTTGATAAAGCGAAACGTTCGGTCATAGCAAATAGAGTTTGATTTACACATTCATAATGCCGAGATACCTTGATAAAGCGAAACGTTCGGTCATAGCAAATAGAGTTTGATTTACACATTCATAATGCCGAGATACCTTGATAAAGCGAAACGTTCGGTCATAGCAAATAGAGTTTGATTTACACATTCATAATGCCGAGATACCTTGATAAAGCGAAACGTTCGGTCATAGCAAATAGAGTTTGATTTACACATTCATAATGCCGAGATACCTTGATAAAGCGAAACGTTCGGTCATAGCAAATAGAGTTTGATTTACACATTCATAATGCCGAGATACCTTGATAAAGCGAAACGTTCGGTCATAGCAAATAGAGTATGATTTACACATTCATAATGCCGAGATAGGTACCTTGATAAAGCGAAACGTTCGGTCATAGCAAATAGAGTTTGATTTACACATTCATAATGCCGAGATACCTTGATAAAGCGAAACGTTCGGTCATAGCAAATAGAGTTTGATTTACACATTCATAATGCCGAGATACCTTGATAAAGCGAAACGTTCGGTCATAGCAAATAGAGTTTGATTTACACATTCATAATGCCGAGATACCTTGATAAAGCGAAACGTTCGGTCATAGCAAATAGAGTTTGATTTACACATTCTTAATGCCGAGATACCTTGATAAAGCGAAACGTTCGGTCATAGCAAATAGAGTTTTTATGTGGAAAAATAATTTGTTGTGTTTTATTTCTTAATTTTCAAATTAAAGTATTTTTGAAATGATTTTTTTATTAGATTTTTCTATTACTTGGAGACTGAGAAACCTCTTTAGTACCTATTTAAATTCTTCACGTTGAATGTTTTGATCATTTACTCGTACGTGGGTATGTTATTGAGGTATATTATAGATATCTAATAATCTATAAATCGAATATTTTAATTATTGCATATGCGCAAACATTGGATTTTTTTCCCTGTCGGGAGTCAAAGATATTTTTTAACAGATTTTTACTCCCGACAGGGAAAAAAAAAAATCCAATGTTTGCGCATATGCAATAATTAAAATATTCGATTACTTACACATTGGTACAAGTAGGTAAATAAGACAAAAATGACCTTATAAGTCTGGCGCAATTCAGGGGTGACTTCTATGCGAAAAATGCATTGTCACCTCAGATATAAGAATTGTAGCTTTCATTATTTACAAAAAACCAATTCTCTCAATAGATGGCGTTCCAACAAAATAAATAAAAATAATAAGATTGTTGTTCATAATTTCACCCATAGATGGCTGTAGTAAAAATTCCTTATTTTCAAGCGAAAAGAATTTCAGTATTACAATATATAGAACTTTCAAAATTGAATTGATAGGGATCTCATTAAAAGGCATAATTGGTGAACGTTGCGCAAGCGCATAAAGTGATCACGTAAACCAGCCGATGACAGGTCGTAAGCCCTGTAGGTGCCTTGATTTCCCGGTTCTCCTACAATAAATATTCCAACTTCGTCTCTATTGAGATAATTAAAAATCTGTTAAAAAAAAATCTATAAATTTTTAGATCAAATCCTAGTGGAGATAAAAGCGATCTGGGCAATATTAATATTCGAATTCTTTGATAAATCTATTGATCTTTTCATACATTTTATGTAGTTTGTATTCAATAGCATAGCGAATGTCGTTAAAATTTTATCTCATATATCAGAGGTGAAACGAAATTTATGACCAAATAAAAATATAAACTACCATCACAAAATATTTTACTGTTCTCTTATATGAAAGTCATCTATGGTTTTAGATGTGCTTCTTTAACATTTTCCACAATAGCGCATCGTGTGAACAAAACTTTAACTGAGTTTCTTTTTTTACTTTTCTTGGCACCATCGCGCATTGTTGGAATAAATCTATACTTGCTCAAAGTCTTGAATACAACGAATAATCATTTCAATGGAACAAATAGTCATGAGTTGATAATATCATAAGATACAAACATACTAAATTCTCGCTGCTTCACTATATTCTTCTTCTTCTTGTGATAGGTTTTGGAAACCTGTTTTTCTCAGGGAGTGTGCCCCTCCTGCAAGCCCTTCTGTGACGCGGAGCCGCAGCTATCTCTGCATCTTTCAGGTGGTCTACCACGTGGTCGATTGCCAAAATTAATTTGTTGGGAGACAATTTTGGGGAACCTGTTGTCTCCTATTCTCGATGCGTTATCCCGCCAAATTCGCCTTCGTCATCGTCTTGCTACATTGAGGTAAAAGATTGATGGGCCTGTTGAGCTCTAGGGTTTGGTGCGGATTATCGACGTATTGATATTTTTTTACTCTCTACGACTATGGAATAGTAGAGTCATGATTTCACAATAAATTTAAAGCGTATTTCATTTACATCAATTTCTTAATTGGTATCATGTAGATAGTGCATACTTTGAGTTTCGTCGTGATGTTTTTGTGTATATACCCGATGCCGTTATCCGTAATCCATATGCCGTAATAATCCGTACACTAATATGAAAATTTGTGCCCTCTGTACAGTCCAAACCAAAAGGCTGATGAACTTCATATTGATATCATTATGTGTGGAGTACATTAACTGAGATCTGATTAGTTTTCATTGACAACGGTTCATTTTTACTCTCCACTACTATGGAATAGTGAAGACTCATGATTTCACAAATTTGAAATATGAAAATTTGTGTCCCCTGTACAGACAGAACTAAAACGTCGATGAACCTCATATTGATACCATATAATATGTGAAGCTAATACATTGGTTCATTATTTCTCTATGATTTCAACTGTTAAGCTCTCACGATCTGGAAAATTATTTAATTTCAAAAGTGCATTCAGGGATTGTAAACTTTTAAACAAAAAAAAAAACAATTGTGATATTGCATAATTACATGAAAAATGTATTTAAGCTGTTGTATGGTGAATAATTGATTTGTTTATTTTTTAAACACGATAAATAAACACAAAATAAAGAATATTTTTGAAACGGTTCTGTTTGTTTTCGGCAATATCGTTAAATCAAATAACGACAGAAAATATATTTCTATGCATAAAAAAAGAAAACCGACCATTTCACTGATTACTTGAACACTACGCATCAATTTCTAAAAACCAATTGAAAAGTGTAAAAAGTTATGAATGTTGCTTGCTTTGAATGCTCGAACGTAGATTTTGAAAAACTGAGTGTACCTTAATGTATAATAGTAGGTAAAATAGTAAATTTTGAACATCCCTTCCCCAGATTCCTAAAATGATTTGTTATTGAAATAAATAAAAAAAAAGTTTATATTTACAACTTAATTCTACTGACCAAGTTTTATCAAAATTTTATTTTTTTCTGATCCGTTTCTTCAAGAACCATTAAAGTTAATTATTATAATTTGAAATTTATATATTTTTTTTATTTATTTCATATTGTTTATCAGTTTCCATTTACAATATAGATATCCACATCACTAGGCATAGCCCGTACCGAGATGGCATATTTTATTGCATACTAGCTTTTATGTCCCGCCGTTGGCCAAGAATGTAAAATTGTGAAAGAAAAAGCAATCGTTTTTATAATATTGTCACCCAATTATTTTGCAATATCAGACTATAAAAAGTGGTTTGAAATTTGATTGAGTTTAAGTATTGTAAAATGTTCAAGTGATGGCCACAACCCATTCTTTTTTATATATTGCTATAAAGTGTGAATGAAGTATAATATTTATACAATTTCTGCTCGCATGGACTATGCGTAATGGTTTTAAATATGACTGTTTATCAACGTTGTAAAGAGATTGGTTTGGCCACAACCCCCATTTTTAAATATTATCATCGAAAACAAATTGTAATGTGTACCTATTGAAAATTTAGTAATTTTCGATGTTGGGATGTGGTTAAAATTTGATTAAACAAACGTAGGTACTGAAAAGATCTAGTATTGGTCACATCCCATTCGTTTTTATATTTTTTCATCAAGTGTGCATTATATTTTTGCTCAATTTGACTGAAAGTCTTCATTAACGAAGAAGAAGAAGACTTGAACTATAGTAAATAATTTTTAATTTGAATATAAATGTTGTGAAGAGTTCAGTAATGGCCACAACCCCCATTCTTTAAATATTAGGTGTTGAAAATTATTCAAAATAGGATGATATAAATGGTTTAAATTTAATTAAACAAAAGTATTGAAAAGATTCTAGTGCAGGTTATATCGTCACATCCCATATCCCATTCATTTCATATGTATTTTCATCAAGTGTGCATATCGTTAATAATATTTCTGCACAATAGACTATTAGACTTAAAACTAACCCAAAAGACTAAATAAAAAAGAGAAAAATAAGTATAAGACTATAAGAAATAGTTTGTATAAAAAACTATTCCAATGGTCTACATAAAATAAGTAAAAATACATATACCTAATAGAAGAATTAGACTATTGGAAATAGATTGTATAAAAGCTCACCCAAAGGTCTACAAAAAAGAAGAAGAAGAATATTTAGACTATTGGAAATAGTTTGTATAAATACTGACCAAAAGGTCTACATAAAAGAAAATGAATAAGACTATTGGAAATAGTTTGTATTAAAACTCTCCCAAAAGTCTACGTACTTAAATGAAGAAGAATAATAATTAGACTAAAGGAAATAATTTTTATAAAAAAATGACCCAAATGTATACATAAAAGAAGAAGAAGATGATTTAGACAATAGGAAATAGTTTGTATAAAAACTGCCCTAAAGGTCTACATAAAATTAAGAAGAAAAATAATTAGACTCCAGGACCCGCCGCTTCAGGCCCTTCAGTACCTCCCGTCCCTTTAATCCCTCATTACGTCCCTTCCCATCAGGCCCTTCAGTACCTTCCGTCCCTTCAGGCAGTTTTATACCTCCCGTCCCTTCAGGCCCTTTAGTGCCTCCCTTCCCTTCATTACATCCCGTACCATCAGTCGGTTAAGAAAAGTTTAAATCCAGAAACCATCCTGGAAGAACCGCGAAGAGATGAAAGAACCTTCTTTTCCCAGGATGCTCTACTTAATAGGTAAAATGACTAAATACACGAAGAAGAAGAAAAAAGTTTAAACCCAGATACCTGCGAAGAGATGGAAGGACAGTTGGACCTTCTTCTCCCAGGATTCTCCAACTTCATAAGTAAAATGAGCAAAAATACACGATGAAGAAGAAGAAGAAGAAATAAGTTTAAATCCAGATACCTGCGAAGAGATGGAAGGAAAATTGGACATTCTTCTCCCAGGTTAGTCCACCTTCAAAGGTAAAATGACCAAATAGACGATGAAGAAGAAGAAGAAAAAAGTTTAAATCCAGAAACCTGCGAAGAGATGGAAGGAAAATTGGACCTTCATCTCCCAGGATAGTTCATCTTCATAGGTAAGATGACCAAGTACACGTTGAAGAAAAAGAAGAAAAAAGTTTATATGCAGAACCCGTCCTGGAAGACCTGTGAAGAGATGGAGGGACAGTCGGACCTTCTTTTCCCAGGATACTCCCCCTTCATAGGTAAAACGACCAAATACACGAAGAAGAAGAAGAATAAGAAAAAAGTTTAAATCCAAAAACCATCCTGGGCATACGCTCGACAATTCACCAAAGTTTCATTATAATCGGACAAACGGTTGATAAATAAATAAATAAAATAATTATCCTATAGGAAATCAGTATAGGTATATTATTGTTGATTTGTAAGTAAATAGTATTAGGTACCTACCTACAACAACCTTCTAAATAAATTCGATTCCTAACAAATTTTATTTGAATATCACATTCTTTCTGTAGCCATGGAAACGATTCGAACACGTAAGTAATATCGAATGGTTCGGATACATTTTTTGAATATGTAGGTACCTACATTGGTTTGTTCGATGCCATAAAAATGAAAATTGTCAGAAAAATCAAATATTATTTACAAATTATGCAATTTTATTATGCCTATATCTTTACTAATAAATAACACATTTTTACAATATATGTCTTAAAACTTGCCGTAATGTCTTGTGTTTCATTTTATTATTTCATAATTACATTTATTTCAAAGGTTTATTATTTTCAAGAACATATTCATTCGGTGGGAAAATGAAATATTGTATGAAAAGATATTAAAATGGCGGCGTTTATGTACAAAAGGCTTACTTTAAAAATAAGTTAAACATTATAATTATACCAAATATTCACCATGTTTTTCACTTAAACGCTAAGTTATACTTCAAAATATATTTTTTTTGTGTAAATACCTACTTCTAACTTTTAAACTAACAGATATTTGCGTGCAAAATGTACACTTTTTTGACAGATATGACTTGGAAAATTTTGTATGAAAAAAATAATTATTTAAATATTTTTAAAATTCAGCATTTTTATCGCATTCTTTTTAGCGTGACACTGCATCAGGTATACTGGTACACGTTCGCACTTAAATTAGATTTTTAGATGCTCTTGGTTTTTCAGAAGGCGTGAGACAAACACACACACACACACACACACACACACACACACACATACACACACACACACACATACACTAACATTTTGATTGCTTTATTACTTTAGATTAAATGCTTCTATCTCTATATCAAAATATAATGCATACTAAATACTTAATTAATAGATAAAACAAGAATTCTAGATATTCTAAAATGACTTAGGGTACGTCTTACGGGAGTTATTTGAGTAAAATATAAGATAAAGTTGAGGTGTTGTAAACAGTATTCTCGCAGTACGGTACCTTACCTTTTTCCTACATTTTTCTGAAATAACTCTCGTAATACGACCCTTAGTATTTGATATTAAATCTAAAAAAGTTAATAAACACTTTAATTTATCTTTGATCAACAAATTAATACCACTGATTTTGTAAGACCGTTCATTAAAAATACTGCATGTCTTGAAAACCAGCGATACGATTCCAAAAAGAAGATTTGTGTCTACGTCATAGAAATATTTGATCTGATATCTCTACTAAGACATCCTACGTTATGCACTTTGAATGCTTTTCATCCGTGCAGAGGAGGCCGTGCGAGGGATTTAGGAGAGTGCCGAGGGGATGTGATGGCGGGGGTAGGGAGATGCGCAGGGGTGTCCTCCCCAGCATCTCCTGGTCATCCCGATCCCGGCCGAACAGTCACTCTGCGGAGATCGTTCGCGGTACACGCGTCTCAACAAAATATCAAACTCACTATCGCCTCCCACATACACACCCCCTAAACTGTTCCCGATAAACTTTATCAGTATTGGGCCTACTTGATGTTTCTCCCGCATTCTCTAATATGGAGAAAAGTATTCACTATGAAAAAAATCTCGGAGAAAATTATTGTATACACGAGACTCGAAACTTTTTAAAGTATTCGCGGCACGATCGACGTATAAATCTTTCCAGTGAAATTTGAATATTATATTCATTCATACATACATGTAGATTTTTTCAGGTTCGAGTCAGATGAGAACTGAATGGTAAGTTTGTTAAAGTAGATAAGAGATTTTTTTGTGATACTAAATTAGAGATTTTGTGCCTTAGAATTGTTTTGACGGTTCCAATAACGAAATGGAAAAGAGAAGAAAGTGAATTTCATCTGCAATCACTCGTCATTTGTCATCATAAATTACAACTTCTTGTTTTTCGGAACAAATTACTTAAATTATTTTTCAAATGTCAATCTACTGTCCTTTTTTTCAAATCATGTATTAAACTATTAACTATCACCTCAAAAAGTAATTTCTACATTATTTTATAGGTATATGTTTTTCCTTTACATTACACGTTTTACTTAAGTTTAAAAAAAATGTTTGGAAACTTAAATAAGTAAAGTATAATTAAGTTAAATGTCATAGTTTTTGTCGCATTTCTAATGATAATTTGAATTATACGTCAAATGAAAGAATGCATTAAAGAAAAATTCTTTAACATTTGTATGAATGAATACTAAATTGTAGTTATATGTTTTCAAATTACAAATCATTTTTATAACATTTTAATCTAAAGCATTTAATACTGCTGACATAGTTATTCGCATTTTTTATAACCTTCAAAAATGTATAAAAAAAGAAGGTATGAATTTACATATTTTTTTAGAATAAAATATTATTTCAATTTGTAAATTAACTATATTTAGTAATAAAAAACACCCATACATTTATGAAAACTGTAAATAATCAGGTAAGGACACTTATGAAAATATTTTTTTTTAGTATTTATGATATCAATGTTTGTAAACAACTTTATCTATGAATCAAATTTAATTTTATATTGAAGGCTAGTTTTGAAATAATAGTCAATATGATTTCAAATATGTTATTACTTATACCACCCGATTTAAATAATAAAATTGTTTTATTCATTTCAACGTTCTATAAACAGTTCTAATAAAACTTGGTACTTATATTTTTGAATCTGAAAAAATATATAAAAATCTAGGTACCTTAAGTATTTAGTGCGATTTTAGGGTGCGGCTTAATATGACGAAAACCGCAGTTTCGTTTCCCGCGCAATCTGAACAAAAATGGATTTATATTCAATTTATTCTCATTAAAAATAAGTTCAAATGCTATAGCAGATTATATAGTTCTGGAATATAGGTTTATAGTTCATAGGTTTTATAGTTACTTTAAAATATCACACATTCGTAATACTATAGACTGAATTGAGAATTACATAGAACCTACTTATTATTTTTGTATATATGACTAATTTTTGAGTTTCGATAATAAAAGCAACTACATAGTAATATAAAAAAAACATGTAGGGAATTTGTTTAAATAAATGCGAATAAGCACTTGGGATGTTTAATTTATTTTAATTTCTAATTGCTTCTCGGGCAACTTCTATGTCAAATATTAATTTGACATGCACCCAATAACAAGTTGCCACATTCTGGAGACTTACGATATTTATTGTCTCACGAATCCAGACTGAAAACACAGTTAAAAACTGTGTCTCCACCGGGAATTGAACCCGGGACCTTTGGCTCAGGTGTCAGGTATCTAACCAACTGAGCCACGAAGGTCGACAATGTTCATTATGTCCAATTCAAATATCTGTACCACCATTATAACCACCAAATGAAAATGATTGAAATTAAGCTACAATATAAGATATAAAACGAGTGGGTTGTGGCCAACGCAAAACTCCACACTAACAAGTCACTCCATAAAAAAATCTAATTATGTATGGAAAATATTCAGCGTTTTCATGAAATTTTTGAGTTTTTTTTTATGTAAAATAACATTTGAAATATATTTAAATAGGTACTTTGAAACTATTAATGCACCCTCTTCTGAATTCTTTCGGAAAAAATATATCGCTTTAATAGAACGAATTTGGCATTTTCTTAAGATGCAATAAATAACTTTAATTATTTGATAAATGAATTAAATTATAAATATAAAATAATTGATAGTAATTATATTGACTTGAGGCACCGGCTTAGAGCAGTGTTTCCACTTTTATCTATTATCATATTTTTCGGATATCCGTCATCGAAATAAAACAGGAAAAATAACATCTCACATACCTAGTCCAGCAATTATGCTCACCACCCATTCTGAATGTTGCATTTTCAAGTGAGACGAGATGAGTTTGGGGATACATGCATGTATCGTGTTTCCTTTTATAATGTAATGTACACCCACATACCAGTCGCTGGATACCCCACATTGTGGGATTTGCTGTGATGGTAAAAACATCCACTTGATTTTCTCTCGATAATAGAATAACGTTAGGCCTTATCATATACGAATGAAAAATGTTTTTATTCGTTAAATCCATCAGATGTTTTGAAATTAATTTTCTTATTACTATTCCGATATTTTCTGACATGTCTGCGTACTCAACAATTTTCGATTCATTATATTATAAAGCTGAAGTATAAGTACTATGGGTAGTCAAGAAAAAAAACATGTCTTTAGAAATGTCATTATCCTCTTTATAACGTTGTCATATTTCATAAAGAATAACCAAAATTGTAATTCATATTCGACATGTATCCCCGGCCATTCTAACTTGGTGTAATATATTTCTCCGGTTGAAACTAGCCAACTTTGGATATAAATTTTTCAATGTATTATTCAAAGCTTGCGATTTTTTTTTCTCCACGATGTGTGTATTTGCTTTATATGTCACGTAAAATATAGCGACAATTTTCACCGAAATTTACGCGTGTTTGTCGAAGTCTCGAAGCACGTAAAAGTTTTCTTTAGATACCTTGATTTCGACAACAATGGCGTCACGAGAGGGGAAAATTGGATCGAATCATAACACCTTGAGTTAATGTTTTTTAATCCATTTTGGGAAGACGAATCTTTCCGTTAAACATTCAAGTCTTAAAATAGGACCAAATATTTCTTTATATAAATCTTTTCAATAAATTATTATTTGAATTAATAACTTGAAAAGAAAGAACTTGAAAAAAGCATTACTCTTCAATTAAACTTGGTACTGATATTATCTTATCAGTTGCAATCCTGGGATTGGTTTGTAACAGTTATGGCTGCCTCTCTTCTACTCCACTCCGCCCTGTCCTCTGTCAGCCTCTTCATCTCCACGCAGCTATTACAGCACATGTCGTCGATCACCTGGTCCATGAAGCTCTTTCTTGGTCGGCCTCTATAGTTGCTGCCCTCTACCATTCCCTCTGCGATGGTTATGAGCAGACCCGGGTGCCTCATCATGTTATGGCCAATCCAGTTGGATCGTCGTTGGGCGATTCTTTTGAGGAGTTGCTTTGTTTCCCCGGCTCTGCTCAGCACCTCACAATTTTGGATGTGGTCCGACCAGTCGCTCTTCAACATGTGTCTGTAGCACCACATCTCGAATGCAGACAGGCGTCCTTTTTACCTCTGACCTACGGTCCATGTCTCACAGACATATAGCAAGACACTCCAGACAAAGGTTTTTCCTTATTCTTTGGTCGATATTGGGGGATTTGTTATATGTTATCTTAGCCTGTAGGATCCTGCTGACAATTCCTGCATTTGAGTGCCCATCTTGCTACTAATAGAGTACCTACTACAATTTTGATTACATGCCTATATTTTTTTCAAGTAAAGATTGAATCACTAAATAAATGGTTTCAACGATTCAAAGACGATGATGTTAACGAAGCGAAAGTTTCCTTCGTCAGCAATCGCTCCGAAACTAAATATATCAAATGTCACCTGGTTCAGACGAATTGCTTTGTAATGAATTGAAATATAAAATAATATTTTGATAGTTTGAGATTTAAAATTAATTACCATAGTTACATTCCAATTGGATAGAAAAATTGAAAATGTTATACCCTAAGGTTGCTCAATGGGTAATCCAACTGTCGATTCGCGAGAATTTATTTCTCTTAATGAATCGACAGTATTAAGCCTAGATACGCGAGATTTGTATACAAGGTCTATATTTCTCATGGTTTTTTCAACTTTGAGTCACTTAGTCACCAACTTAGAGGCTTCGCAGCATATATTTTCCTTACATGGATTTACTTAGAATTCGGAGTAGAGCATTTAGTTAGTGTTTCACAAAGCCTAAAATTTCAGAAAGTACCTATACAAAATTTTAGGCTACAAAATTTTTCAACTCAGAATTTCAATTTTTTCAGTACAGGATTATCAACTTTTCAACTTTTGTTTTATTTTACCATATAACTCAAAAACCATAAAAACCAGAAGGCTGAAAATTGGTATAAATATGGACAAATACAAAATATCAAATCTGTTTTCTTTAAAGTTATAGAGTTTCTCAAGCATTTTCAATTAAATAAAACCCTTTTTATGATAAATTTATGTTTTTAACTGCCTATATTTCCATTTTTTTTTAAATATCGAAAAACACCAAAACACCTCTACCAGATAATTTTATTTTTATAAAAAAATATACAAATTATAGTAGTACCTACAACTCAAGCTTTTTTTGACAATTTATATAAAATTTGAATTAAGTGACGATATCGTTTCATACAATTTGTATGGTAGTGTACATACACTACACAATACCTACGCGGACATTTTTTAACAGATTTTTAATTATCTCAATAGAGACGAAGTTGGAATATTTATTGTAGGAGAACCGGGAAATCAAGGCACCTACAGGGCTTACGACCTGTCATCGGCTGGTTGACAGGTCGTAAGCCCTGAAGGTGCCTTGATTTCCCGGTTCTCCTACAATAAATATTCCAACTTCGTCTCTATTGAGATAATTAAAAATCTGTTAAAAAATATCTTTGACTCCCGACAGGGAAAAAAATCCAATGTTTGCGCATATGCTACATATAATAAAAATATTCGATTACCTACGGGGACTTTCAATAGTTTGATACATAATCTGCAAACATACATACATACCATCATGCTGTTTTCATATTCTGGGTAGGAAAAAAGGACTAACTTCCATACTATCCTATCCTTACATACATACCTACATGTTTTGTATAGAAAACGAAATATCTTAAAATATTCAATAATCTGGATTTATGAATTTATAGTTTGGTACGTATTCAACTATACATAGGTACTATCGCTATCGATAGTTGGATATCTTGTGTTACATGCAACTAGTATCTAATATTGAATTTTTTCCTTTTGTTTTCTTTATTTTGAATTGTTTTTTTATATTTATGTAATAAAAAATGATAAAAAATTTACTTCGTCTATTTGTATGTATCCAATTTATTAAGCCCTTATTTTAAAGGCTTTCTTCTTCTTGACTTCTACGAACATGCGGTTGCTACCTTTTGTATTGAAAGTTGCTTTACTAGTTTCTTTCATTAATCTTGAACCTTTACTGTCATGTTAAATTCCCTCAATACGATTTAGCAATGTTACCCCAAGTCATTTTTTTACACAAGGGTAGTCCCTTGAGGGTATTTTTTCTCAGATCTTCCATTTCAGTTACTATACATAAATCTGTATCTTACGTGGCATTAATTCATTTTTAAACTAAAATCAATAAAATCATCTTTAATCGTGTCTTTTCAAAGGCACCCATAATTTCTACAAAAAATGTATTAATTAGACATCAATAAATCGAAGATCAAGAAAAATCGGCCACAATCTATAAATAAGTCAAAATGGTTTCATTTCTAAAATTTTAATTAAATGTCAAATTTATTCAGAAGATTGAATGAAATAAAGGAAATTTAAAAAATTAAAATGACAAAGAACATCACTAGTGTATAATGGATTTAGTTTAAAGCGACAGTTCTGGGGAGCAAGTCCGGTCAAGCGATGAATCAAAACCCTCACGGTAACCCATATCATGGATATAGTTATAATATGTTATGGAGTTCTTTAATATCTTAAGCTTTGATTCCATCGCTTGACCGGACTTGCCCCCCTGGTGAACATATTTTTGCGTTTAATGACTAAATGTTCATTCAAATTTATCTTCGGAATTGAGGTCGTGTGGGTTTAAATTTTAATTTAAAGATAGAACTGCTAAAGCAGAAAGGAGAATTAAGATTTTTGATTTCTAGAACTTTCTTGCAAGAATTATAAAATATATTTGATACCTAATTTGATAACAATAGATAATTCTACGCTGCGCATTATTTCAAAATCAAATTAAGAATGTAAGGGATATGTGATAGGTTTTTAAATACTTATTTATAATGCTATTCGAATTTAAGGTGAAATAAGAAGGTACATGAATTGTTATAATTAAAATTGTTGAATGAAAAAAGGATATATTTTTTTATAATACCTAAAGTGTTTAAAAAGGTAATAGTTTATAGAAGTGCCTATTAATATGATTAAAAATTAAAACATTGTTTAAATACCGTGACTTATATATGTATACGATTTGAAATCCCACCATTAATAACGGTCTAACGAAGTACGGAGAGAAAACTCAGCTTTGATTGATATGTTGTGTTATTTTAGGGAAGATTTTAGAATTCTAAATAATGTTTTCTTTTAACATATAGGGCAAATTAAATTTATGCTCCTTAAATAAATATAAAAGATCTGTAAAAAGATATACGATGTTCATTATACAATACTTATCGTGAATTTAAGCTAGGCACAATATAACAGAAAGAAGTGTACATAGATTGGTACTTAATTTTCAAAGTGAGTTTTCGGCCTTAAATACATTTCTGGCCTTGTTTTGGTTATCTTTCAAACCTACTAAAAGTTTTCTCCATTATCGCTAGTATATTATTTTATACCGGGGAAGGTTTCTGAGTTTTAAACCTTATTTTTTCGTAGAGTAAGAATGATAAAATTTACAATTTAGAATAATTTCAATTCTTTGATATTTTAAGGCAGTAATCGATACTCAACATTTGAAAAAGTTTTTCTGGCTATGTATTTAACAATGAAGTTCTATTGTTGGCTGAATTCAAAGGCAGATAAATATAACGGAAGGAAATAGAAGCTTGCATATAATATGCATTATTTACGGTAAGGAGAAACTTTTGGTAAATTATGCATTTCATAAAGTTTTGTCACCAATAAAGTCACGTACCTACCTAAGAGTATGTGGGTCAATATACACAATATATGGTTGTCCAACGAGCCAAATGCACAGGAGAATTGTCAGAAAAAGATCCCAGCAAATCACCAACTTAGGTTCAACATAGCCTGAAGGGAATTATATGATATTATAGACGTAAGTTTTTGTAAGAAGTCGTATGTTTGAATAGCTCTCAGTGCTAAGCGGATGTATTTTGTCCTATTGGCCAGCTACAGTGGTAGAATGATATTCTTCATTGAACATCTATAATGAGATATACTATATAAGTTCTATAGAATCTAAAATTGACTCATATAATATCTTCCTTCGTCGGCCTTCGTGGCTCAGTTGGTTAGGTATCTGTATGCTGTCATGCAGATACCTAATCAACAAGTCCCCAGAATGTGGCAACTTGTTATTGGGTGCGTGTTAAATTAATATTTGACATAGTACCTACCTGTTAGTTAAATTATCAATATTTTTATTATGTATACTTATTTTAATTTTTTTATATTAATTCCTTAATTTTTTTATATAAATTTTTTTATATTAATTTTTTTATATTAAGAACTATGTCAAATATTAATTTAACACGCACCCAATAACAAGTTGCCACATTCTGGAGACGTAACGATATTAATCGTCTCACAGATCCAGACTGAAAACACAATTAAAATCAGCGTCTCCACCGGGAATCGAACCCGGGACCTTTGACTCAGCAGTCAGATACCTATCCAACTAAGCTACGAAGGTTGACAAAATCATTATGAAATTACTGTACTGAAATGTAAATAAATAAATTTTAAGGAATATACCTACGTTTTATCAAAGGAACGCAGAACAATAATATTACTTAGGTAAAACAATCAATTATCTATATACATATTATGTATTCTTATCAACTTATTACTATGATTACCACATCATTAACCATTCACTTCACTGACTGTTGGTATTCTTCTATCTGCATGGAAAATCCCACATGTGATACCCCTCCCTAAGATTTCAACACATACTAAAGACTATCGTCCAATTTCGATTTTACCTATATTATCTAAGATTACTGAACGGACAGTACTCAATCAATTTATTGCATGGGTATGTTTTAATTCTCTCGTCGATCCACTGCAATCAGGTTTCAAAACAGGTCATAGTACAACAACTGTACTTATTTTTTTTTTTTAACATGTCTACGTAGGGGACGCCAGCTATTAGGATTTGGGTCCATTTTACTCTTCCGAAGAAGCGCACTACGTAGCGTCGGGAGGGGTTTGCAATCTAGAAAAGAGTTTATTAATTCGGATTTTAAAAAGACCCGGGTTGTACGAAGGTGGAAACACAGAATTCGGAAGATCGTTCCACAGTCGGGCTGCTGTATTAACTTATTTAAATTACGGATGACATTAGACGCGCAAGGAACAATATTATGTACCAACTTACAATTCTCACACTACTCGGTTCCAGTAGCGCGTTTGATTCCGTTGATTTTGATATTCTTCTTGATAAGTTGTCCTCGCTAAAAATTAGTGTCCGACCGAAGGTCAGATTTTGGCCGAAGCCGAAGCCGATTGTTCGGCCTTAGCCGTAACCTTCGGCCGAAGCCGAAGCCGAAGGTTTGATTTTACTAAAAAAATCGATTCAAACCAACAAAACACAGTGCACAAACACAAATTATTAATAATGATTAATTATCACGTGCGTTTAGAACTACTCTTGTTTTGTTTCTGTCGACAGTCGGCACGCGACACTGGGCCGGCCGAATCTATACACCCGCTACACATGTCATGTTCGCGCATGTTTTAACTGTTTTTAGCGGTTGACAAAAAGCTTCGGCCGAAAATTCGGGTTATTTTTGGCCGAAGCCAAAGCCGAAGCCGAAGGTGTTTTTTTTTTGCCGAAGGTGGCCGAAACCGAAGCTTCGTTCGGACACTACTAAAATAGCTCAGCTAGTATTGGAGTGGTTCACCAGTTATCTTGCCAAACGAAAACAATACTAAAAAATAGCTTACTCTACCTCAGAATATACCACTTTTCTGTCTGGAGTACCGCAAGGTGGAGTTTTATCTCCACTATTATTCTCCGTATTTATAAATTCTTTCATTTCTAACTTCAACTGTTAATATAATCTTTTTGCAGATGATCTTCAATTATATTCCTATTTACATATCTCTGATATTAACAATGCTCATGATGAGCTCATGAATGTAGATCATAAATGTCTTTCTCCTTATCCTTAGTCTTTGGATCATAGTATTTGTATTAATCCCACTAAGTCCCAAGCAATTGTGATTGGAAGTCCTGGTCTGCGGTCCTCTATTAGAAATTTGCAACTCCCATTTCTGTATATCAGTGACCGATGCATTCCTTTAACGAGGGTTGTTAAAGATCGTAGAATATTTATTGATGATGACCTTTTGTGGCATGAACATGTATCAAATGTCAGCAAATCTATTTTCTTTGCCCTACATTCACTTGGTAAACCTCCTTCAATTCCGTTTTAAAATAACTCTAACACAATCACTTCTTTTTCCGTTGCTTGATTATGCCTATGTACGCTATTTGGATGCTAATGTAGTGCATCTCAATAAACTTGAACGTCTTCAGAATATAATATGTATAAGATTCACCTTTGGGTTAAAAAAAATTGACCTTATACCGCAATCTTCTTTGTTGGCCCAAGATACGCCAGGGGCACAATATACACATTTTGTTACTATTGCACAATGTTCTTTCTAATCCAAATCTGTCACAGTACCTTAAAAGAAATTCACTAATTTATCCAAGCATGGACTTCCACTCCGATCTGCTGAACATACAACATTATCCATACCTATCCATAACACGTAATTTCTCAGCTTGTCATTCGAAGTACAATCAGCAAGACTATGAAATAGCCTAAGTCCGGATAATGCGCCGTCTATGTCATTTGTATTTTCAAGAAAAAACTAAAGAAGAAATATTTTTCCTTAAACACTTGATCCTAATTTCCTTTCATTGTTCTTCTCCAACCCGTTTTTCTTGCCATTATGTGTTTTTTTTTAATATTTACTATGTGTAATGTATCTTTTCTTTGTTTTTTTCGCTATCATTCTTTTGTTGGTGTACTAATATTTTTGTTATCTGGTTGGTAGGAAAAAATTACCTTATATCAATAAGGCCACCAGTGTGCTTTAAATTTGTTTATATTATGTACAAAAAGATAGATAAATAAATAAATATTCATTTTATATAAAGGTTCAACAAACACTTGAATAATACTGACAGTTTTCCGAGTGCTTCATATCTCGAGGTATTTTATTATAAAGAATTTTAAAGCGCTTAGTAAATCCCAGTTGGATTTACCTTAATCAAACGCTTAACCGGAATTTTACTCCATGTACGAAGATACCTATTCTTATTTCTTCTGTATTACTCCTGATTCCACAATTTGTATATCCGTGGAGATAAAAATTGATTCATGTAGGTACAATACCTTCGCCCTCGATTTGATTAATTGATTTTTATTTATAAATAACAAAACCATGTAATTTATATAAATCATTTAAGTTTTGAAAACATATGGGTATTTAATTTGGGTATTTACTGACTTATTATTAGAGACATGAATTATTCACGTTAGATATAGACCCCGATTTTATTCGATATCAAAGTTTCGTAAGAACTGTGTAATCGTTAATACAACAGGGATAATAACATCTCACAAAGTTAAGCAATGAGGTTAACCACCCATTCTGAATGTTGCATTTAGGTGAGACGAGACTAGTGTGTGAGTACGAATGTGTCGTACTTGTATCGTCGTTGTGCACCCCCGCACACCTGTCGTTGGTTGCCCCACGTGAGATATGCAGTGATAAATCAATTAGTCGACTATTGTTGGGCACTATAAAATAATCTTAGAAAAATGATAATAACTTTTTAATATTTTTATTTATAAAATACTAGTGAACCCCCGGCAAACTTCGTATTGCCTGTATAATGAAAAACCGTCCTCCATAACCACCCGTCGCTTCAGACTCTTCAATACCTCCCATCCCTTCAGTGCTTCCCGTCCCTTAAGTACCTCCCGTCCCTTCAGTACCTCCCGTCCCTTCAGTACCTCCCGTCCCTTCAGTACCTCCCGTCCCTTCAGTACGTCCCGTCCCTTCAGTACGTCCCGTCCCTTCAGTACGTCCCGTCCCTTCAGTACGTCCCGTCCCTTCAGTACGTCCCGTCCCTTCAGTACGTCCCGTCCCTTCAGTACGTCCCGTCCCTTCAGTACGTCCCGTCCCTTCAGTACGTCCCGTCCCTTCAGTACGTCCCGTCCCTTCAGTACGTCCCGTCCCTTCAGTACGTCCCGTCCCTTCAGTACGTCCCGTCCCTTCAGTACGTCCCGTCCCTTCAGTACGTCCCGTCCCTTCAGTACGTCCCGTCCCTTCAGTACGTCCCGTCCCTTCAGTACGTCCCGTCCCTTCAGTACGTCCCGTCCCTTCAGTACGTCCCGTCCCTTCAGTACGTCCCGTCCCTTCAGTACGTCCCGTCCCTTCAGTACGTCCCGTCCCTTCAGTACGTCCCGTCCCTTCAGTTACTCCCGTCCCTTCAGTTACTCCCGTCCCTTCAGTTACTCCCGTCCCTTCAGTTACTCCCGTCCCTTCAGTTACTCCCGTCCCTTCAGTTTTTCCCGTCCCTTCAGTTACTCCCGTCCCTTCAGTTACTCCCGTCCCTTCAGTTACTCCCGTCCCTTCAGTTACTCCCGTCCCTTCAGTTACTCCCGTCCCTTCAGTTACTCCCGTCCCTTCAGTTACTCCCGTCCCTTCAGTTACTCCCGTCCCTTCAGTTACTCCCGTCCCTTCAGTTACTCCCGTCCCTTCAGTTACTCCCGTCCCTTCAGTTACTCCCGTCCCTTCAGTTACTCCCGTCCCTTCAGTTACTCCCGTCCCTTCAGTTACTCCCGTCCCTTCAGTTACTCCCGTCCCTTCAGTTACTCCCGTCCCTTCAGTTACTCCCGTCCCTTCAGTTACTCCCGTCCCTTCAGTTACTCCCGTCCCTTCAGTTACTCCCGTCCCTTCAGTTACTCCCGTCCCTTCAGTTACTCCCGTCCCTTCAGTTACTCCCGTCCCTTCAGTTACTCCCGTCCCTTCAGTTACTCCCGTCCCTTCAGTTACTCCCGTCCCTTCAGTTACTCCCGTCCCTTCAGTTACTCCCGTCCCTTCAGTTACTCCCGTCCCTTCAGTTACTCCCGTCCCATCAGTTACTCCCGTCCCTTCAGTTAATCCCGTCCCTTCAGTTATTCCCGTCCCTTCAGTTACTCCCGTCCCTTGTGTTACTCCCGTCCCTTCAGTTACTCCCGTCCCTTCTGTTACTCCTGTCCCTTCAGTTATTCCCCTCCCTTATGTTACTCCCATCCCTTCAGTTACTCCCGTCCCTTGTGTTACTCCCGTCCCTTCAGTTACTCCCGTCCCTTCAGTTACTCCCGTCCCTTCAGTTACTCCCGTCCCTTCAGTTACTCCCGTCCCTTCAGTTACTCCCGTTCCTTGTGTTACTCCCGTCCCTTCAGTTACTCCCGTCCCTTCAGTTACTCCCGTCCCTTCAGTTACTCCCGTCCCTTCAGTTACTCCCGTCCCTTCAGTTACTCCCGTCCCTTCAGTTACTCCCGTCCCTTCAGTTACTCCCGTCCCTTCAGTTACTCCCGTCCCTTCAGTTACTCCCGTTCCTTGTGTTACTCCCGTCCCTTCAGTTACTCCCGTCCCTTCAGTTACTCCCGTCCCTTCAGTTACTCCCGTCCCTTCAGTTACTCCCGTTCCTTGTGTTACTCCCGTCCCTTCAGTTACTCCCGTCCCTTCAGTTACTCCCGTCCCTTCAGTTACTCCCGTCCCTTCAGTTACTCCCGTCCCTTCAGTTACTCCCGTCCCTTCAGTTACTCCCGTCCCTTCAGTTACTCCAGTCCCTTCAGTTACTGCCGTCCCGTCAGGCCTGCCGGTACCTCCCTTCCCTTCATTACCTCTCGTCCCTTAAGTAGGTGAAGAAAAAGTTTAATTCCCGACACAATACTGGGAAGACCTACGAAGAGATGAAAGGACAGTTGGACCTTCTTTTTCCAGGATTCTCCAACTTCATAGGTAAAATGAACAAATACACGATAAAGAAGAAGAAGAAGAAGAAAAAAGTTTGAATCCAGAAACCGTTCTGGAAGACCTGTGAAGGGATGGTAGGACAGTTGCATCTTATTCTCCCAGGAAACTCCACCTTCATAGGTGAAATGACCAAATACACGATAAAGAAGAAGAAGTTTCATTGTAATCGGATGAACGGTTCTCAGGATAGTCCACCTTCATAGGTAAAATGACCTGATACCCGATTAAGAAGAAGAAGAAGAAATTGTTTTAATCCAGAAACCATCCCGGTCATACGCTCGACAATTCACCAAAGTTTCATTGCAATCGGATGAACGGTTTTCAGGATAGTCCACCTTCATAGGTAAAATGACCTGATACCCGATGAAGAAGAAGAAGAAGAAAATTTTTTTAAATTCAGAAACCATCCAGGGCATACTCTCGACAATTCACCAAAGTTTAATTGCAATCGGATGAACGGTTCCCAGGATAGTCCACCTTCATAGGTAAAATGACCTAAAACTCAATGAAGAAGAAGAAGAAGTTAAAATTTTTTGATCCAGAAACCATCCCTGGTATACTCTCGACAGTTCACCAAAGTTTCATCGCAATCGGATGAGCGGTTTAGGAGCGCATTCAACACATACATACATAGATACATACAAACATTCAAATTTTTAATATAGACTAGATAAATAATTCTCAATCGATTCAACTTTTTAAAAAGAAACTAAAGTTGTTTTACCTGCCTTATAATTCTTTACTGACACCCAATATCCATCCTCCCTCCCCTCCCTCAACCTCTATTTCCTTCCTTCCTTTGTTGCTGTGATTTTACTCATAATAATGTTACGTTTTTCTTTCCGTTTGTTATAAATGTAATGTACCTACCACTATACTATCTATGGCCTCACGTTGCTTTGGTTGGTTGGAAGAAATTGACTTGTGGCAATAAACCCGCCATTGTACACGAAGCTAAATAAATAAATAAATAAAATAAGGTGTTGAATATTGATCTAAAAAAATAAACGAGTTTTTATTGAAAATATAAATTCTATAATGAGTAAAATAGTATTAAAAAGAGCTCTATATTTTTTAATTCCTAGATATGAAAAAAAAATTAAACAAATTATTACTTGAGGAATTTAAAATTATGTATATAGGGGTGGGGGGGGGATAATATGATAACTAAGTACCACATAATATTTAACGTGTTCTGTTTTTGATCACGTCTGTCTGTTAGAATAGTAGATAATAAACTTGGGTAATAAATTTATCTGGAAGCTCTCTTCATGATTAATTAATATAAATTTTGCCTTCCTTTTACCTAAATTGCATTTCTTTGATTAATTAGATTTTTTTCACAATCGGACATTAGATAAAACTTGTATTCTTGTAACTCTTTGTATTAATACGCAAAAAAAAAATTAGAAATCTTTACTTGCGAGAATTTACGAATCAACGTCTAGTGCTTTTTAAAAAGAAACAGACAAGAACAAAATTGTCTGTTTGTTACACTGTTTAGTTGGAAGAAATTGCCAAATGGCAATAAACTCGCCACTTGTGCAGGGTGCAAGTGTTTATTATTATTATTAAAATTCTTCTTGCGACTTTTTTGAGCGATATACAATTATATGTAATTGAGTCAAAATGTGTTTTTTTTAATCGAATATAAGCGTTAGATGCTATTGAATACAAGTGTTGGGAAGAGATTTTTGTTCGCCACAACCCACTCGTTTTGATAAATCGTCATCGAAAGCTAGTGTGTATATACAATATTTAAGCAATATTTGATCATGAGAAATGGTTTAAATGTAATTGAATATAAGTGTTCAAATAGTTTTTTTGTTAATTAATGAAACTTTTTGTCCCGAGAAAATAAAACTATTTTAAATATTAGAGTAAGGTACAGGTCTGTATGTTTAATATAGTTTACAATATTACGTTGTTATCTCAGAAACAGTCTATTGCCCTCTACACTAACAGTGCAAAGAACAAGAAGTATACTTCTTCTAATGTATTTTTGAAATGAAAAATAATTTTCAGGTAAACTTTGTGCTATTTAAAATAAACAAGAAACATATACTACACCGCAAATGCAGTTTTCTACCTGGCTACACACACTTGTTAAAAATATGGTTGTTTCTTTGAAAGCATATTTTCCGTAATTGCATTTTTAATGAGTTTTTTCTGTGAAACGACGAATATAATTGGTTTTTCTAAAAATTATTTCATCCATTTGAAAACTTCAGTTGAATGTTGTAATGAAATATTTTTCTATCATTAATTATAATGGTTAATATTTTCACAAGAATTGTAATATAATGGTATTGATACTCTGTTTGTACACAGTTTGTCATAGAAACATATCAAAACGCCATTTTTCTATTCAAGGTAGACGGAAAGAACTTAATGTAATTTTTTTCTTTCATGTGATTAAAATCCCGCCTACTTACTATACATTAAAGCATGGGAGGCCAACCTTTTCAGCAGCCGGGCCAGATTTTTGAAAAAATGAGTTTTTCTACCGGGCCGTACAACATTTTTTTTTATTATTCATAGCCTTAGGTTATATGTAAATAAAACATGTAACACTTTGTATGTCGAATTTCTGTTGACGAAATTAAAATCAAATATAATTAGTAAATTAGAGTTATACAATACAAAAAATAATAGTAAAAAATAAATAAAATATAATAAATTTTAGTGAAACCTCTGATTTTATTTGTCAGATCTAAGTGCATCAATGTAGACAACTAGTGATGTTGTTGCTACACGAAAACAAATTTTCTAAATGCTCAAAAGTGAGTCGCGTTGTCATTTGAGATTTAATATGCTTCATTCGACTAAACAGCTGTTCACACGTGTAAGTGCTTCCAAATAGCGAAATCATATAGAGCATGTTTGTAAAATGCAGGATATTTATCCTTGTCCAAATATGTTTGATTTGTAAAACTCTTCCAAACCAACCTGATTGTTTGAATTTCTCCTTAAACTGTGTATCACAACACATTTCACAATGTTCCATTTATAATATTCCTGTTAATAAATACACGTTAACGGAGAACGCAAGATCGACGTGCGCGCTATTTAAAATCAGCTTAACGTTGTGATTGTTAACTAACTCGAATATAACATATGTAGAAGAAATTGTCACGATAGTTGAATCAATGTACTGAAATACTTCCATATATGGTATATGATACGAACCACGCATGATGGAATATTTTTTGGTAGTTTTATGTACACTAAAAGAAAAAAAGGTGTGCATATGCTCCGCGGGCCACAAGTAGACACCCAGCGGGCCGCGGGTTGCCACCCATGCATTAAAGCCTTTTAGATTCGTTGTTGGCTTCCTGAATTCGATTCTCTGGAGTGGAAAATTTATTTGAATTCATCACTTAAATATTAAATATATTAAATTAATTAAAATAAGCAAAGAAATACTTTTTTTTATTTTTTTTCACTAATAATTATACTTGATCACTGACTCGTTTCATATTTAAAATAAATTGTGTTTAGTGACGACATTGTTTCATACAATTTGTAAGGCAGTATACACTACACAATATATACGGGGACTCAATAGTTTGATACTTAATCTCCAAACAAATATGCATACCAACATGCTGTTTTCATAGTCTGGTAGGAAAAAAAGACTGACCTCCATTATCTTATCCTGACCTACATACCTTCATGTTTTATATAGAAAAACAAAATATCTAAAAATGTTTATAAATTTGTGTTAATAGTTTGGTACTTACCTATTCTTCAATTATTCATACTATCGCCATCGACAGCTGGATCTCATGTGTTGCAAAAAGTTTGTAAGCCATGAATTTTTCATGAGTGTACATAAAAATTCCCCTTATACACAGGTGCCATTCTGTTGATGGTCTTCTAGCGAAACGCGTCAGTAGTAAAGTAATTTTGTTTATAAGTGAAAAAAAAGATAAAAATTTGAGTTTTTTTTACTTATTTTATGCAATTTAATATAATTGATAATGGAATTCTATAAAGAACTGACAGTCGAAAAATTAGAAATAAATACGCTTCTGAAATCTGTGTGAGACAATCTGAACTGTCCCGACACAGCAGACGGGTTTAGACTATAATACAATCTGATCAGTAAATTGTGTCTTCATTCTAGACGATTCAACTTGCCTTTGAACATTTGAATATTATCCCAGATATTCAAATGAAACAAATTCTTTCTAAGATATTTAGATATTAACAACTGGTCAGAAAGCATATACGAGCACAATCGTGACCGGACAATTGACCGTAGCCGATTGACCGTGAACAGACGTCTTCTTAATTCTCAAAATGTAGCAAATTTGAACTCGATAAAACCAGCTAATCATTCATTTTGAAAAACTCATCTTTAAATCACGTCCGCCATATTGGTTTCTCATAATTTCAAAAGAAAACAAGGAAGCTCAATTATTTCAAAATCGCTACCTTCTAATTAGTATAAATCGATATCCATATTTAAAAATCAAAAAAAAGAACAAGAAGAAGTTTAAGAACAGACGTCTTCTTCAATCTCAAAATGTAGCAAATTATAACTCGATAAACCCAACATAATCATTCATTTTGAAAAACTCATCACTGTCGACATATTGGATTTCTCATAGTTTTTTGAAATAAAAAATATTAGGCAATCGGTCTGTCGCCATAAACGAACATTTTTTTTTCACGCAATTTATTTAACTCAAACAAAAAAATAAAAAGATTTTTTTCTGATACTAAAAATAGTTTCCGCACGGTCAATTGTCCATACGGTCAATTGTCCACACGATAAATTGTCCTCACGGTCAATTGTCCGTACGGTAAATTGTCCCGATGGTCAACTGTCTATACGGTAAATTGTCCTCACGGTAAATTGTCCATACGGTAAAAAGGGCGTACGGTCAATTGTCCACGGTCAATCGGCTACGGTCAATTGTCCGGTCACGATTGTGCTCGTATATGCTTTCTGACCAGTTGTTAATATCTAAATATCTTAGAAAGAATTTGTTTCATTTGAATATCTGGGATAATATTCAAATGTTCAAAGGCAAGTTGAATTGTCTAGAATGAAGACACAATTTACTGATCAGATTGTATTATAGTCTAAACCCGTCTGCTGTGTCGGGACAGTTCAGATTGTCTCACACAGATTTCAGAAGCGTTTTTATTTCTAATTTTTCGACTGTCAGTTCTTTATAGAATTCCATTATCAATTATATTAAATTGCATAAAATAAGTAAAAAAAACTCAAATTTTTATCTTTTTTTTCACTTATAAACAAAATTACTTGACAACTGACGCGTTTCGCTAGAAGACCATCAACAGAATGGCACCTGTGTATAAGGGGAATTTTTATGTACACTCATGAAAAATTCATGGCTAACAAACTTTTTGCAACACATGAGATCCAGCTGTCGATGGCGATAGTATGAATAATTGAAGAATAGGTAAGTACCAAACTATTAACACAAATTTATAAACATTTTTAGATATTTTGTTTTTCTATATAAAACATGAAGGTATGTAGGTCAGGATAAGATAATGGAGGTCAGTCTTTTTTTCCTACCAGACTATGAAAACAGCATGTTGGTATGCATATTTGTTTGGAGATTAAGTATCAAACTATTGAGTCCCCGTATATATTGTGTAGTGTATACTGCCTTACAAATTGTATGAAACAATGTCGTCACTAAACACAATTTATTTTAAATATGAAACGAGTCAGTGATCAAGTATAATTATTAGTGAAAAAAAATAAAAAAAAGTATTTCTTTGCTTATTTTAATTAATTTAATATATTTAATATTTAAGTGATGAATTCAAATAAATTTTCCACTCCAGAGAATCGAATCCAGGAAGCCAACAACGAATCTAAAAGGCTTTAATGCATGGGTGGCCAACCCGCGGCCCGCTGGGTGTCTACTTGTGGCCCGCGGAGCATATGCACACCTTTTTTTCTTTTAGTGTACATAAAACTACCAAAAAACATTCCATCATGCGTGGATCGTATCATATACCATATATGGAAGTATTTCAGTACATTGATTCAACTATCGTGACAATTTCTTCTACATATGTTATATTCGAGTTAGTTAACAATCACAACGTTAAGCTGATTTTAAATAGCGCGCACGTCGATCTTGCGTTCTCCGTTAACGTGTATTTATTAACAGGAATATTATAAATGGAACATTGTGAAATGTGTTGTGATACACAGTTTAAGGAGAAATTCAAACAATCAGGTTGGTTTGGAAGAGTTTTACAAATCATACATATTTGGACACGGATAGATATCCTGCATTTTACAAACATGCTCTATCGATGATTTCGCTATTTGGAAGCACTTACACGTGTGAACAGCTGTTTAGTCGAATGAAGCATATTAAATCTCAAATGACAACGCGACTCACTGTTGAGCATTTAGAAAATTTGTTTTCGTGTAGCAACAACATCACTAGTTGTCTACATTGATGCACTTAGATCTGACAAATAAAATCAGAGGTTTCACTAAAATTTATTATATTTTATTTATTTTTTACTATTATTTTTTGTATTGTATAACTCTAATTTACTAATTATATTTGATTTTCATTTCGTCAACAGAAATTCGACGTACAAAGTGTTACATGTTTTATTTACATATAACCTAAGGCTATGAATAATAATAAAAAAATGTTGTACGGCCCGGTAGAAAAACTCATTTTTTCAAAAATCTGGCCCGGCTGCTGAAAAGGTTGGCCTCCCATTCTTTAATGTATAGTAAGTAGGCGGGATTTTAATCACATGAAAGAAAAAAATTACATTAAGTTCTTTCCGTCTACCTTGAATAGAAAAATGGCGTTTTGATATGTTTCTATGACAAACTGTACAAACAGAGTATCAATACCATTATATTACAATTCTTGTGAAAATATTAACCATTATAATTAATGATAGAAAAATATTTCATTATAACATTCAACTGAAGTTTTCAAATGGATGAAATAATTTTTAGAAAAACCAATTATATTCGTCGTTTCACAGAAAAAACTCATTAAAAATGCAATTACGGAAAATATGCTTTCAAAGAAACAACCATATTTTTAACAAGTGTGTGTAGCCAGGTAGAAAACTGCATTTGCGGTGTAGTATATGTTTCTTGTTTATTTTAAATAGCACAAAGTTTACCTGAAAATTATTTTTCATTTCAAAAATACATTAGAAGAAGTATACTTCTTGTTCTTTGCACTGTTAGTGTAGAGGGCAATAGACTGTTTCTGAGATAACAACGTAATATTGTAAACTATATTAAACATACAGACCTGTACCTTACTCTTATATTTAAAATAGTTTTATTTTCTCGGGACAAAAAGTTTCATTAATTAACAAAAAAACTATTTGAACACTTATATTCAATTACATTTAAACCATTTCTCATGATCAAATATTGCTTAAATATTGTATATACACACTAGCTTTCGATGACGATTTATCAAAACGAGTGGGTTGTGGCGAACAAAAATCTCTTCCCAACACTTGTATTCAATAGCATCTAACGCTTATATTCGATTAAAAAAAACACATTTTGACTCAATTACATATAATTGTATATCGCTCAAAAAAGTCGCAAGAAGAATTTTAATAATAATAATAAACACTTGCACCCTGCACAAGTGGCGAGTTTATTGCCATTTGGCAATTTCTTCCAACTAAACAGTGTAACAAACAGACAATTTTGTTCTTGTCTGTTTCTTTTTAAAAAGCACTAGACGTTGATTCGTAAATTCTCGCAAGTAAAGATTTCTAATTTTTTTTTTGCGTATTAATACAAAGAGTTACAAGAATACAAGTTTTATCTAATGTCCGATTGTGAAAAAAATCTAATTAATCAAAGAAATGCAATTTAGGTAAAAGGAAGGCAAAATTTATATTAATTAATCATGAAGAGAGCTTCCAGATAAATTTATTACCCAAGTTTATTATCTACTATTCTAACAGACAGACGTGATCAAACACAGAACACGTTAAATATTATGTGGTACTTAGTTATCATATTATCCCCCCCCCACCCCTATATACATAATTTTAAATTCCTCAAGTAATAATTTGTTTAATTTTTTTTTCATATCTAGGAATTAAAAAATATAGAGCTCTTTTTAATACTATTTTACTCATTATAGAATTTATATTTTCAATAAAAACTCGTTTATTTTTTTAGATCAATATTCAACACCTTATTTTATTTATTTATTTATTTAGCTTCGTGTACAATGGCGGGTTTATTGCCACAAGTCAATTTCTTCCAACCAACCAAAGCAACGTGAGGCCATAGATAGTATAGTGGTAGGTACATTACATTTATAACAAACGGAAAGAAAAACGTAACATTATTATGAGTAAAATCACAGCAACAAAGGAAGGAAGGAAATAGAGGTTGAGGGAGGGGAGGGAGGATGGATATTGGGTGTCAGTAAAGAATTATAAGGCAGGTAAAACAACTTTAGTTTCTTTTTAAAAAGTTGAATCGATTGAGAATTATTTATCTAGTCTATATTAAAAATTTGAATGTTTGTATCTATCTATGTATCTATGCATGTATGTGTTGAATGCGCTCCTAAACCGCTCATCCGATTGCGATGAAACTTTGGTGAACTGTCGAGAGTATACCAGGGATGGTTTCTGGATCAAAAAATTTTAACTTCTTCTTCTTCTTCATTGAGTTTTAGGTCATTTTAATTTCATTCAGTTTCTTCTTTTTAAGTTTTCGTGTTTCCTGCTATAAAAAAATCCTAAGATATTAAAATGGATATGGTCCTTATAAAAATGGTTATCTATTTCTAAAAACAGACTTGAACAATCAACACAAAGGATGTGTGATTTCACAATTTAAATTGGATTAAATAAAATAATTGTATGTAGTAAATAAGGCGTAGAACCAATAACAATTTTAGATATGTTTACCTAGTTATCATTTCACATAAAATATATAAGATCTATGTATGCTTAATGGTGTGTGCATTGGTACATAAGATTTCCATTTTCACAATTCCTAAGCAATTTTTTCACAAATCCCATCAAACAGCATTTTTGTTGCGGTTGAATAAATTATCGAATCATAAATTTGAAAATAATTCCCGATTTTGACCCAAAATCCAAAGCTCTATGACAAAAATATTGATATGTTTCCCACATCCGTAATTCATAAAATTTTCCGTAACGACGCATGCTCTTGTTTTAATATTGAATTTCTCCACAGAACAATTATTTTTTACATGCCATAAACATAAACACTATAATTTATTATTGTATAAAACATTTGTGTCATATAATATATTATACGACATAAGCATTATCATAAAATGCTGGCCAAGTAGCAAATGGACGATATTCTTGTTGAAACATTTTTTGTCTTTAATTTCGTTGAAATAAAATAATCTTTGGCTGGGTTGTTTCACCAAAGAATCGGCAATAGTATAGTTAAAATACTTTGATTTCATAAAATTATTCAAGATTCTGACGTTTAACGGTATTAGATTTCAATGAAACAACCAAAAGTTTTGAACAATTTTATGAAATCCAAGTATTTTAACTATGCTTTTACTTTAATCTTTGTTCGAAAAACACAGCCAATGTTTGCAAGGCTATGCTTTTGATATGTGTAGGTATGACGCTAAGGCTGTGTTTTTCTAACAAAGATTAATCTGGTTTATTTATTTATTTATTTCACATACGGCATGTATTGCCTTTTAAAACATACATTAAAATAACCATAGGTACTGAGAAAAAACATAGAGACTAAAAACAATAATACATTAATTAAAAGGAAACAAAAAAGAAAACATACTAAAAAAGTTAATAAAACAATATGTGAAGCAACTAAATATAAAAAAGATAGGTATATACAAATAAAATTTGAACACAAATCAGCAGAGAAAACAGTGCAACTTAAAAGTACATTTGTTTACAGTAATATTTACAAAAGAAAAAAAAAGAAAAATAATATTACATAGATTGTCAAGATTCATTCATTACATAATATAATCATTTCATTATATGTAACAACAAACTCTTGTATGCACCATAACCCAATGCAAAGACATCGATCTGCTCAAACTTATTTGCAAGTCTTGGAAGTCTCTGCATTGGTGAGCCAAACAAATAATTTGTGTAGACATTTTGTAAGGCGAAACATTCACTATTGCGAGTGAGTCTTGACGGTATACGTAAGTGAATCTGTGACAAAAGACGAGGACAATCTACAACACCATTCAGTAATCTATGAAAAAATGCAAGATCAGCTATTACTCTCCTTATCTCCAGCGCATCAAGAGAGCAAAATGATCTCAAAAATTCATAATTGATGTCAGTAGACTGAATTCCCATCTTAAAATTGATGTACCTCAAAAACTTGATTTGAACTCTCTCAACGTTATAAATATGAACAGTATAACACGGACTCCAAACAATTGAGTTATATTCCAGTATTGGTCTAATTAAATTTTTGAATAATAATATAAATGTATTAATATTTTTGAAATCCCTACTCAATCTAAGTACAAAACCCAAGGTTCTAAGAGCTCTGTTTACAGTTTGGTTGACATGAGAGATGAGACAAAATTTACTGTCAACTATTACACCCAAGTCTTTAATTTCGTCGACCATGCTTAAAGTTGATCCATAGATCTTATACTCAAAATGAATTATGTTTTTGATTATTAAAATACTTTTTTTTCTGGTAATTGTTCTAAACTTTTGGTTGTTTCATTGGAATCTAGTGTCGTCAAACGACGCAATTTTGAAAAATTTTATGAATTCAAAGTATTTTAACTATCGAATATTTTTATTATTGCATATGCTTCATTATTTACAAAAAAACCAATTCTCTCAATAGATGGCGTTACAACAAAAATAATAAATAAAAATAATAAGAATGTTGTTCATAATTTCACACATAGATGGCTGTAGTAAAAATCCTTAATTTCTCGAGCGAAAAGAATTTCAGTATTGCAATATATAGAACTTTCAAAAATTGAATTGATAGGGATCTCATTAAAGAGTCATAATTGGTGAACGTTGCGCAAGCGCATAAAGTGATCACGTAAACCAGCCTATGACAGGTCGTAAGCCCTGTAGGTGCCTTGATTTCCCGGTTCTCCTACAGTAAATATTCCAACTTCGTCTCTATTGAGATAATTAAAAATCTGTTAAAAAATATTTTAACTATATTATTCCTGATTTGAGAATTAGATTATAGAGACGCATTTGACATTTTCCAATTATTTTTCACACTCACTAAAGTTGTTCTCACAGCTGAAAAATTTAGCAGTCGACACGTTGTTGCTGCACAGTTTAGTTTAGAGTATATGTTGACTGCATATACACATTGATCAAGTCTTTGGCACAAATAGTCCTGTAGAGAGACTGTATGTCTTGCAAAAAAATCAGTAATAGTAGGTATAGTTAAAATACTTTGATTTTCTGAAATGGTGTTGTCTGACGGAAATAGATTTCAACAAAACAACCAAAAAAGTATTATACAATTTTATAAAATTAAGTAATTACACTACACTTTTACTTTAAGAGGCTATGGTAGGCTATATAGTATGTTTTGAAAATAATTTCACTAATAGGTACCTTCAAAAGATACGTCTTTGAAATAAGGAACAGTTTGTATGTACATCTTTATTCTATTGCATGAGTTTTTTGAATTATGAATTTGTTTAATACTTTTCTTTTAAAATTACATTAAGTAAAAACCCTTTTTCATTTTTTTACTGTACGTAACTAAAAATAAAAACTACAAGACCTATTAAGTATATTTTTACTTCAATCGAAAGAGAATATGAAAATCTACCGGCAGAGTTTTTTATTATTATAATATTTTTAACTATTCTTGCTATTTAAAAAAACCTCTAAAATTTACTATTTTTGCACGATAAAATGTTGTATATTATCACATATCAGGTGATATACAATATTTTTTCGTATTTCATACATTAGAAGGTAATTTAGTGTGCATTTTTGCGTACATCCGTATACCCAGGATATACAAAGGCCTTAATCTTTGTTAAAAAAAACAGTCTTAAGCGCACTTTACACGAACGAGTTTTTCAACGCGGTCCGATTTTCAACGCTTAAAACAGATTCCTCAAAACATCGCTTCGCACGAGTATTATTTTCTCTTTTATTTGCGACCTCTATTATTGCAATTACGAAAAAATTAAAAATGCCATTTATGTGAAAAATAGCAAGATTTTAGTTTTAGCTTGTTCCGCATTTCGTTCAACTGTGTTTTATCTTTCTCTCGTTTTCTTCGTTTGACTTTGCATTTTGAATATCCCGCATTTGACTTGAATTGGACATGAATTGATTTGTTTTGGACCCTCACTTTTTTTGTTTTTGTTTTAAAACATTGCTCTCTGATCGAGAGATGCCAAATAAACAATTGACAGTGCGATAGTCAAATTCAACACAACACAAACGAAAAACGTTAGAAAACGCGTTGAACTATTTTTTCCCGACCGCGTTGAAAAACTGAACCCCGTTGAAAAACTCGTCCGTGTAAAGTGCGCTTTAGAGTAGAAAAATATTATTCGTTATAAAAGTTAGGAAATTTTCATCAATTAAACTTAAATCAACATTCTTCAGCCGCTTTTGTTTTAATTTTATTTTTGTTAACCTATTAAAAATATATTTTGATGATATTTGTTTTCCATAAATATATAAAAGCCCTTCCATGTGTAGTAGATTTACTACAAGGAATTGATTTTTCAATCAGTTGCATGAAATATTGTTACAGTATAGTGTAGGTTTATGTCACAGAGAATTTCGACCTGTACTTAATCCAAAGAGACTAGCAGGTAATAAATTATTAGCATTGCTAGGAGCATTTAGTCTCAGAAGACTTAGTAAATAACCTTCATATGTAGGTTTAATGGTCTCTAAATCTCAAAGCAAGTGACATGAATATTGTACGCTATAGAACAATACCTATTTTATAACTGACGATGACGATTTTCATTGTTTTAACGAGTAAATAAATAAAAATGAAGACACCCTTTTCAAAGTTTTCTTCTCGTTGAAAAAATACTCCTGGTTTTATGCAATAATTATGGAGCGTTATTGATTACTATGTATGAAATACAAAATCGTATAATTTTATCAAAATATCAAATGAATGAATTTGGAATCAGTTTCAAAAATGTATTGTCATAATACACAATTATGAAAGTTTTAGAGCTCTAAAGTTAGTTAAAAGAGTGTAAATAAAAGAATCGTTTTAAATAACAATATTGATTTTCGCTGGATCAATTTATACATTAATCTTGTGTATAATATTTAAGACGTGCCATCAATTACTGATTCTTTAATTAATGACTAGTTGCTTACTATGACCGATGCTTTAGTGTGAGTGGTCCTATTAAGTGGAATTCACTGCCTCTAGATGTCCGCAGTGCTCAAAGCAAGAGCACTTTCACTAAAGGATTAACAGCTTTGTTTCAGAGAGCAACACAACATTAAACTATCAGCGCCCTTGGTATGATCTCGAATCATTAAACGGCACTATACAAATGACTTATTATTATTATTATATGAAAAAATAAATGCATTCAATTATACGGTATAAGATAAGATTCAAAATGCAAAAGTTCAATGTTATCGCCTTTTTATTTAAGGTATATTTTATAGAAAACCGAACAATGCTAACACAACTTTAATTTATAAATTACATGTTGCGGTAAAGTGAACATTCCTTTGCAAGAGCTATAATAAATTAAACCACGCGGGCAATAAAACCCCTTTAAAAGGCCTCTTGTATGTACATATGTATATCCCCATATACACAAGTTGAAATTCCACTTACGATCCTTAACTAATTCTGGGGGTGTGTACGCGTCACCAAATACCGAACATCACACAAACCTGTCTTGTCCTTTTTTATAGTGATTATTGAATACAACGATAATATATCAATCTGTGAATTAGAACTATGTGAATTTTAAATGTACCAGTGTGGCAAGTGAGTGGAGAGACATGGAGAGAAATGAGATAAAATAACGAAACCGAGCTCAACACACCGCAACAGTAGATCACACAGCTTCCCTAGAGATTCTCATCATGGCTGCTGGTGAGTACCTAGTATACCTACATATTATATTACATTATGCACTTTTGTATTTTTATTGTAACCATCCTTTTGTGGGGCGATTCATTTAATCGGATCCACACCAGTAAAAACCTATTCCTGTTAGATTTATGTGGTAATTAGAGTGACACGTTTATCTGTGTTGTGTAATTTGTAAAGAAAGCTTATCGCGATAAAACTTAAAGTCTAATTATTGTGTTGTGCTTAGCAAAACAAACCACATATGTACCTAATATGTATATGTTGACACATTTATCCTATATAGGTTTATAAATCGACGACAAAGAAGCTATTGACTAAAGCAAATTCCTAGTCGATAAACATAGTTTTTTTTCAGGCTTTTGATTCGCTTCGAATGACCTATCTTACGTGGCAATCAGATGAAAAACTTTTTGTCGTTGGAGCCAAAAAGCATACTACCTATATGGGATTCGAAAAACCGCCACGTATTTGTAAAACTATATTGTCAACGTACCTAATATTTACGAATTTATGTATGCTAACCAACATTTTTCGATTTATTAAACATCGAAAAGTTATTACGATTTTCAACTAGGTATACAAGAAAACATAAAATAGCTATCGTATAAAATTGATTTCATGGTCACTTCAAATAGCTTTTTAACTGTCGCTTTTATTTTTGTATTTTATTTTGTTTACGTATATATGTAAAGTTAGATGGATGGTGGCAGGGAAGGTTAACGCGCTGGGTTAGTAATACAGTGGTCACGAGTTTCGTCCACCTATACATATATAGCACAAGCATTTATGCTTAGTTCAAGGCTGTACATATATGCACTTGCTTCAAGGACATGTTGATTCTTAAAAAAAAACAATTTCATTTTAAAAACCACTAATGCGTAATTTTAAAACATAACGAAATTTTATTACTCGTCAGCAAAAGATTTCAAACGGCAGTTTGAAAATATAGTGACAATATACAAGGCTGATTACATGCAAAGATTAATTATTGTAGCCTTATAATCTCGAATCCGAGAATCTCGAAAGGTCTCACTTGTATTACTTGTACGTGTATGAAATTGATCAAATAATTTACTAATTTCCTTTGTCTAATGTTTACTTAAATATTAATGTCTATGGCAGCGCCTGGTGGACTGCAATATGTACGGCCCGGGATTATCGAATGCTCCCGAAGATTGACGAGGATCAACGAACCATAGCCTACCGTCCGTCGTTGATACGAGCTGATCGACAGATTTTATTCATGTGTTGATCGTTGAATAGATTAGAGTCGTGTTTAATTTTTATCCATTAGTTCCAACCCACGACGTCACAAATTTATCAAGTTATTTTATTATATTGTATTTTCAATTGTTACGAATAAACCAGTGTTGATCATGTAAGTAGTTCTTCATCACAATAAAATTATATATTATTTAATTAACTCACATAAGCAATATCATACATGGAGGTATATGTTTTACATAAAATAGAATCCCTTTGAACACGCACCTTTGCAATACAATCCTTCGTCAATAAATAAATAATTAAACATATACCCCCAAAATTAAAATAAAAATACCTTAATAATTTTTAAGTTACATCTTAGGTGCTGACTTCAATATATTAAGACAATAAAAGTGATGGGTTAAACAACGTGATTTGACTTAACATCCGAAAATATGGGTCTTACCTAATATTATAATAACACATCTGTGAAATATGTCCCTTTTACGGTACGACTAAACTAAATCATTGATTAGAATCAATTAGTAATGCGAGAAATGTGAAATTAAATATTAAAATCATTACGTTATTTGAGGATGTCAATAAAAAAATGTGGGGAATATGAGTGTCGGGTTGTTTATTTTTTAAATTCATTATTGCGGGGGGTTGAATAATATTTATAACATATATAAAGATTATTATAAAGATTATTTCAACGTATACGATTTTTATATTCAGAAAATAATGTAGGTAAATATAAATGCTATGATTTTCAAATATGTATAGATGTAGCGTTCATATTATTATGTTTTTTTCCTCAAAAATGTTATGGTTTTGTAACATATATAAGTGTGTATTATTATTAAAGTTCATTCGGTTTTTGAATTCCGTAAATGCAGATTCAATTAGGTCGGAACCTAATTGAATATTCATATATTGACACACAGATTTAGCCTATTTATGTAAAAAGACATTTATTAAATTCATTCAATTATTGAATTGATCAAGTTACATTCAGATACTATAAATGACAGGTACCAGGGGGGGCTACTCATGACACTATTTCTATTACACATTTTGAACAAAAGGTTGAAACACTATCTTGACTGGCAAATAAATATTAGTAGAATTTAGACTTGGCGTGACTCATAATCATTGTTTTCTTTTTTGTTGTATCTTATATTGTTTATTATTTTTCAATAAAAAAAAAATACCACCTGAACAGACTGGCTTTGTGAGTGAAAGGGGAACAAGTAATGCCTTGTCCGCTGGCTTCTCAGTCCAGAAGGGTGTCCGCCAGGGATGTATACTGTCCCCTGCTCTCTTTAACATCTAGGGAGAGTATATAATGAGGAAAGCTCTGGATGGATGGGAGGCCGGATTCAGCATTGGTGGCAAGAAAATCTCCAACCTACGCTTTGCAGATGACACAACTCTGGTAGCCACAAACGAGACCGATATGAAACAACTCTTGGATCGTGTTGAAAGGGAAAGTCTTTCACTCGGTCTGAGCATAAACTAATGCAAAACCAAACTGATGGTGAATGATAGAGCATGTAAATTTCCCCCAATAAACTCTCTAAACCATCTTGAGACAGTACATGACTTCACATATCTGGGTTCCAACATATGTGACACCGGTGGTTGTGAATCGGAAGTGAAAAGACGCATCGCCTTGGCAAAAGGAGCACTGGGAAAGCTCACAAGAGTGTGGAAGGACCATCACAAAAAACACGAAAGCTAGACTCATCAGGGCTCTGATATTCTCAATGTTCCTGTATGGTGTGGAAACATGGACACTTGGGGAGTCAGAGCGAAAGAGGATCGATGCATTCAAAATGTGGTGCTGGAGGCGTATGTTGCGCGTCCCATGGACAGTCAGAAGATCGAATATGTCAATTCTAGACTAGCTGAAGATCGAGGATCGTCTATCGACGATATGTTACAGACGTATCCTTCAATTATTTGGACACATTGCCAGAAGGGAACCAGACTGCTTCGAGAAGCTTGTTGTGAAGGGCAACGTGGAAGGACGGAGATCTCGTGGTCGCTCACCGACCAGATGGAGCGATTTGGTTAAGTCCACGATGGGGTCTTCGGTGAATGGTGCTCTGCGTTCAGCCCAAAATAGATTGGCATGGAGGCGGGCCATACGTATGGCGACGGACTACAGCCGCAATCCTCAGTCATGAGGAAAAGGACAAATAATAATATTGACACACAGATTTAACCTATTTAAAAAGACATTAATTAAATTCATTAAATTATTGAATCGATCAAGTTACATTCAGATACTATAAATGGTAGGTATAAGGGGGGAGCTGCTCATGGCACGTTTTTAATACGTTCTTATCTTGCCTTAATTAAAAAAAATATATAAATAAGTACTCAATAATAATCAAATATTAATTTTACTCTACATTTAATCAGAAAAACCTGTTAAGATCAATGTTGAGTGTGAAATTGCCATTAATTTTTGTATAAATTAATAAAGTTATTCAAATAATTTTAACCTCAAAGATTGCTAAAGTCTGTAGCTGAACTTAATCTTATTATAATCAACTTTATGAGAAACTTTGCTGGTTCGTAATGTTATATGAGTATAGAGAAATAAAAGATTACTCACGATATTAAATACTATATTTTTGTTACAACTTTTCAGACACACAATATAAATTCACTAAATATTAGGTAATCATACGAAATAAACACGAAACAGGAGAGATTGACACTGAAGGGCGTCACTTGTGGGTTACAGCGTGGCCTACGATATACAGGCGTGCGCGCGCTTTTTACCGACATCGAACTTAGTGCTGTCGTTTCATGGGTAGCACTTAGTACAACTATGGAAATACATTGAACAATATACGTTTACCTTATTGTTAATCCATTATTAATATTACTTTTTTTAATATCCATTAATATTACTTTTTATTAAATTTAGTATTATTTTAGTAAGTACGAAGTGATACAATGATACATGTTTTATATTTCATTCCGCTACTTACGTACGATTAGGGAAGAAATAGCAAAGAAACCTGGTAGACATTTTTAAAATATATACATACTATACACATTAACATATGATATAGCATTTAGAAAATAATTTTACTTACAAAACACTTCAAAATATAATTAACAATGCGGAGAAACGTTACACGTTTGAAACTATTTCAATACTGAACCATAGTGAACTATGTGTTGTTGAAGCAGTTAACAGCACTAAGTTCGAAATTATCCAACGGTATTTTGGGTTCGCGCGCAGGCCTGATCTATCGTAGGCCATGTGCATTCAGTTAAAAACCCCTAGTGCAAAATTCCAGAAAGATCTTTGCTCGCTGATTAGACGTTAGGAGGAGTATGCAACCATTTGAAAGGGAAGTCACTAGGCGCTGTGTCACCACAATTTACAAAACTTCAGTAACTATCTCATATTTTAATAAAAGTGAATTGTGAATCAAAAGGTTATATGATTTCCTATTAATAAACCAAGATCAGAACTTATAATTGTTCATACTTATATTTATCACGAGGAACTAAATATATCCTGCGTCTGAGTTGTTAAGAAAGGCTTTGTTGCATTAATATATTTTTGTTTTGTAAAATAATATTCACGAGAGTGTTTGTAAATGAAAACAATCATAATGAAACAAATGTTGCCCAAATGGCCACATTCCAAATTCCATTGTATTGGAGAAGGATCGGCCAATATTGATATTCCCTTTGGTTGGTTGTACTGCGACACCCAGTAATTTAGTACACGACCCATAAACTTTTGGGAAACACCAATAATAATTTGTCTACATATATGTCTCGCGTTATTATTTATATACTGATAATTACAATATGTCATTGAATTAAATTCATCAAGTACCAAACACTCACCGACAATGAACTTAATTGGAAACTATTTCGTATTATATGGTTATGTTATATTAAATTCCAACGAAACAAAAACCCCTAAAGTGATATTGTATTTAAACAAACCACTAATAAATAAAATAAAACGCTCTGTAAATCATTTTTAATTTTTTTACTTTGTTTTCGTGATAGAACTTCATGATTACAATTATGATGAAAATAATATATGCCGAGCATCGTCAGAATGGTGAACAATAGTGATGAAGATAATCTATATAATATATAGAATCAAAACAAGGAAACGAATAATAGAGAAGGAAGGGGTAATACCAAGAAAAATAGAAGACCCAAAAGACATTTTGTTAAAACACAGATAGAATACCCAATAGACATTATGTGAAAACCCGAATTGAAAATCCTAAAGACATTATGTTAAAACCCAAATTGAAAATCCAAAAAACACTATGTTAAAACACAAATTGAAAATCCAAAAGACATTGTGTTAAAACACAAATAGAAAATCCAAAAGACATTATATTAAAACCCAAATTGAAAATCCGAAAGACACTATGTTAAAACCCAAAATTATGATAAAACCCAAAAGACATTATGTTAAAACACAAATAGAAAACTCAAAAGACATTATCTTAGAACCCAAATTGAAAACCCATAACACATGTTAAAACACAAATAGAAAACCCAAAAGATTTTTTTAATTTGTTTGTGATATAAACTACAAATAATATTTACTACTAAAAATGATCTGGAGTGCAAGTCTGGTCAAACGTTGAAATCAAAACCCTCATGATTACCCATATCATGGATATAATTATAACATGGAGTTCTATAATATGTTAGGATCTTGGGGATTTTGATTTCACCGTTTGACCAGACTTGCCTCCCAGGTTGTATTAAAAAAACACTGAATGAAAATTGAGCTGTTGTACATAAACAAACGAATTGCACTTACTATGACACCGAGTGAGTTGTGTTGTTTTTGGAGTATTTAAATTAAACACGTACATGGGAATGGGCCATTTGGGAGATACCTTAAACCCTTTTAGATGTACTACATTGTAGAAAATACATAAGCTAACTAGTTCAAATTGACAATGTTCTAATAATGGTTTAAATTGAGTTTTGTAAAAAAAATTATGTAAGCAAATAGACTTGTATCAAAAAGATGAACAATGATAATTAATCGAAAACGAATCATTGATTTATTTATTAACTTTGTATGTAGGTGTTGGAAAGAGACAGTCTCAGTAATTACCAACATAGTGGCAGTTTGAAATATAGACATATTTTTGACAGCCAACTTTTTTTGTTTATCATCATAATCCTTATAGATTAAACTTCAATATTTCGATATTCGTCAAATAATTCGGAGAAAGAAATAAAATAAATACCCGTCTTCCACATCTCGTGGCCACGTAATTTAAAATTGTATAAATGTATGTATCTAGTAATATTATTTCGAATGGCGGCGAATAAAATCAGATAATTAAAGAAAGATTAAAATTTTCGGATACCAGATTATACAAAAAAGAGCAATATTTATTTGTTTCTTTTGATTTTGAAAAGTTAAAAAATCTACGGTGAAATATGTTATTAATCGTACCAGCATTTTCCTCTGACTGACTAATAAATATCGTCGTGTGACTTCTACCCATACTCTTGAAATATGAGATTAAATTGACATGGTTCCTGGAACACTTTTGATAGTATTTATTGAAAGTAATTATTTAACTATGTTGGTGTAATTAATATGAATCACATGGTTCCCAAATCAAATCAAATATTTTTATGTGTTACTTAAAGAGCATCGCAAACACAATACGGCATAGTAATGTTAATTGAATATTTTAAAAGTTGCATATACACAGACATAATTGGTTGCGCAAATCATGTAAACCAGCCGATGACAGGTCGTAAGCCCTATAGATGCCTTGAGTTCCTAGTTCTACTATAAAATTCCAATGTTGAAAATTTTTAAAAAATATGATTTTACTCCCGACTGAGACAAAAATCCAATGTTTGCTTATATGCAACTTTTAAAATGTTGTCCAACTGTCGATATGTTCAAGAGAGTTTGTTTCTTTTTACAAATCGACAAAGTACCAAGCCAAGATACGTGAGATTTGTATGCAGGGTCTATATTTTTCACGGCTTTTCCAACTTTGAAGTTAAAAAACACCAACTTAGAGGCTTCGCAGAATATGTGTTCTGTATATAGATTTACTCAGAATTCGGAGTAGAACATTTAGTGTCTATACGCACTGCGCGTGCTGCGCATGCTGTAAAAATGTATGTAAAACTCAATTTCATACACACTATGCTGCGGCTAGCCGCCCAACCGGAGCGGTTGCTCGGAGACCTGCGGCCCCATCGACGGTTAGCCGCGCGGTTGCTATACACACTATACGGTTAGTTAGCGGCTAACCGCTGTTGAGTGAGGTCAATTTCGAGTCTTGTACAAGTCTTGCAAAAAAATGGATTTTGATACAGATAAGTTAATAATTGAAGTACAGCATCGTCCATCCATTTGGAATTCAAAATGTGCCGAATATTCTGATAGAAATATACAAAATCTATATAATGTAATTTTATATGTTACAAACAGAATTTTTTTTTCTAATGTAATCTGCTAAATCTTCACATATTAAGTACCACACATTAAAATGAAAAATAAATATATTATTAATATAAATAAAAAATATGTATGTTTATCCTATTTAATATTTAATATTTTATTATTTACTTACCTTAGAACTATTATTAACTTTTGTACAGGCTTAATACAATTCCGGAAATTTGTATTATTCTTCATTATAAAAGTTTTTAATACACTCAATAACTCTTCAAACGTTTTTAAACTCATTCTGGTATATCTAAAAAACTTATCTTCGTATTTTTTAATCTCTTCGAAAAATGTTTCAAACAACCTGCTTTCATTTCGTGTTACCAAAAACGGATGCACCCAATACTTCTTTTTTTCTTTTTTTTATTAATACGAGCGTAGATATAATAAATAGATGCAACTTCTTCCAAGTCCATCTTTGAAATGGTTCGTTCTAACCGCGAACCGCAACCGCACGTTCAACCGCATGCAGCGGGTAACCGTACGCCTAGCCGCAGCGTGGGTAACCGCTAGTTCAACCGCGTCACGCGGTTAACCGGACGGTTAGCCGCACGCGGGTATCCGCTCTAGTGTGTACGTACGCTTAGTGTGTCTGTGTGTGTCCGTCTCCCCCTTATAATTTTTGATCCGGTCAATTTACAGAGCCTAAAATTTCAGCTTATATAGAAAGTTTTAGGCCAACAAAACTTTTATACCTACTCAGAATTTTTGTTTCAGTCAGGGCTATCAACTTTTGAAATTTTACTTTATTTTACTTTCTATCTCAAAAAGCTAGAACTCTGAAAATTTGTATCAATATAGAAAAATACAAAATCTAAATAAAAAATCTCGAATTATTTTTTTAAAAAGTTCCAGAGTTTCTCAAACATTTTTTTATTAAGAAAGACATTTTTACTATGATAAATTTATGTGTTTATTTGCGTATATTTCCAAAGTTTTTAAAAATATCGAAAAAAACCGAAACACCCCAACAAGATAATTTAATTATCTATAAAAAATATAAGCATTGTAGTAGTACCTACATCTCAAACTTTTTGTAACAATTTTTATAAAAATTGAATTTAATATAGTTTCATACAATTTGTAAGGCAGTGTCAATCTCACTCAATAGTTTGATACTTATTCCCCAAACATACATACATACCATCATGCTGTTTTCATATTCTGGGTAGGAAAAACAGACTGACCTCCATATTATTCTATCTTGTCATGCATACCTCCTACATGTTTTTTATGGATACCAAATTATCTTATAATATTTATTAATTTGTGTTTAAGTGTTTATAGTTTGGTGTGTATTCTTCCATTATACATATGTACTATCACCATCGACAGTTGGATCTACTAGTCGATAAATATACTTTGAACTATGAACTATGACCGAAAGAAACACGTGAACTATTATTGTTCTATATTGACTTGTCTAGAAAATTATAATCTTGATAAATTAATTATTGACATGTCTAGAAGATTATGAATGTTTGAGTGACTCCAAGATTTCCCCAGGGCTAGAGTCTGTCCAATAATGGGAACGTATGTACATACGTACATTATACTTGAAGAAGATCTTGTTATATAGACTATGACGTATAACGGCAGATGAGGGCCTAATAGTGATGAGCAAAAGTCTTGCAAGTCTTGCAGTCTTGGTCTTGGTCTTGCGTTTTTTGCAAGACCAAGACCAAGACCAAGACCACATACTTCACTGCAAGACCAAGACCAAGACCAGGGACGCAAGACCAAGACCAAGACCAAGACCATGCTTGCAAGACCAAGAGTCTTGCAAGACTTAAATGCAAGACTCTTGCGGTCTTGCAGTTTTTCAATATGTTGACATATAACTCATAGAAATTGCATTGGAACGACAATAAATGACTTTTAATATGGTTAAAAATAACATACAAAGATCGAATTTTATAAATAAATAAATAATAAACACTTCCTTGCACCCTGCGCAAGTGGCGAGTTTATTGTTGTATGGCAATTTCTTCCAACTAACCAGTGTTTCCAGCCCAGAGAAGCAATATTTGCGTGAGAAATGAATTTAAATAAATTTCTCCTCTGCTGGGAATCGAACCCAGAACGCCCGCACAGAACCAAAACAGCTTACCAACTGTGCCACTGCGGTCGGCATGACATCATTTTATTAAAACGGAATAATTTTATGACATCATTTTATAAAAACGGTACCTATAAAAATAATTTATAATTTAAATAATTTTGTCATTGTTAAATGTAAGTATTCATATTAATAAATAGGTGTAAGTACCAAAATTTAATTAGTACTTCTTTAAGAATGAAATTTAGATATCGGTTAAAAATCAGTGTTTAAAATACAAATATATTTATACCATGAACACGTGCGCGTGTATCTATAGACAGGATGTCAATATCTCAGATTCAAATTGTCTCATATTACGTTTACGTGATGCAAAAATAACCTTTATCATTAGATTCTCAAAGGTCAAAATATTATTCTTGTGGTGTAAAATATTATTCTTCAAAAAAATATTATTATTTTGTGATAGCCGATGCCGCTAAATAAACAAACGTACTCAGAGGCGTTTCACGTGTATTGTACGTTGTGCATAAAGTAAATTCAATTAATTATTTTCTTTAATGTTTTCCTAATGTCGATTTGTTCCAGAGAATTTATTTCTATTAACAGACCGACAAAGTTTCAATCCAAGATGTGCGAGATTTGTATGCCAGATCTATATTTTTCATTGTTTTTTCAACTTTGAAAAAACCATACCTATGGAGCATAATATTACAACTATTGAATTTTAATACGAATAATACTGCCGAAGGCCATTTACAATTACAAGTTATACACAATACAAATAAAACTAGTTGCATGTAACACATGAGATCCAACTGTCGATATCGATAGAATGTATAGTTGAAGAATAAGTACCAAACTATAAACCCATAAATACAAATTATTTAATATTTTAAGATATTTGGTTTTCTATACAACACGTGTACCTAGGTATGTATGTCAAGATAGGATAGTATGGAGGTCAGTCCTTTGATCCTACCCAGAATGTGAAAACAGCATGATGGTATGTATGTATGTTTGGAGATTAGTATCAAATTATTAAGGGCCGAATTTATAAAACGTACTTAGTATGTGCTCAATGCTTAGCACTCCAAAAGTGTATTAATAAACAATATGCAATGCTTATGTCGTAAACGCGTACTTAAGCATTGCAGCGCAGTCTATAGAAATATATCGAATGCTCAAGTCGCCCGGCTACCTGCCTTGGAGAACTACTCAGAGAGACGGAACGGGACAGAGCTATACCGAGTGAAAGAGATGATAATATGCGTATACATAACTTCGCCATTATATTAATTGACAGTTGTCAATTTCGTGTATTGCATCTCGTTAAATTTTCGCCTTGAGCTCCAATTTGTATAATATCTATTTGGTTTTTTATTTGACTGATACTTGCCATAAATACCTATGATGTGTTGAATTCAGGGATTGAATAGGGATAGTGATGTTTTCTGTAAAACTACCTACCTTGATTGTTTTTTTATATGATCCTTGATAGTTTTTTTATAATATGATCAAATATATATGCCAATAAAAATTGGCATATATATTTGATTAATATTTATACTATTATAGATGTAAGAATTTGTATTTTTTTCCATCATAGTAAAAATATACATAAATATCCATAACCATAGTTTTTTTATTATTTTTATGTTTTATTGCTAGATTTTTAATACATTTTTTTACTATGTACTTATATTTTTGGTTTTATTCATGGTTATTCAAAATTAGTAATTCTCTTTATATTTTTTTTATCTAGAGAGGCAATGGAGATTCATTGTTATATTATATTGTCAATTCACCATCCCATATCTAGTTATTATTATTATTATAAATGTGCACACGTGTCTATGCAATAAGTATTCAGAATCCCAACGCAGCGGCCCTTAAATGTGTTGGTAATATAAAGCAAAAAATACAACTCATTGACAAACGTTGTTCTCGACTGAGTAAACTGAAAGTATTGTTTATTAATAGGACAGTGTTAGTAGTTCTCAGATTCGTTTGAGTAGTGCTTACGTGAGAATTCTCAGAGTCACCATTTGAGAATTGTTTATAAATTCGGCCCTAAGTCTTCTTAGATATTGTGAGTAGGCTACTTCCATACAAATTGTATGAAACAATGTCGTCACTAAATTCAATTTTTATTATTATATTAAATTTGCAATGTGCTAATGCAATTTTAATATTTTTTATAGAAAATAAATTTTCTAGTTGGGGTGTTTCGTCTTTTTTCGATATTTAAAAAAAAAATGGAAATATAGGCAGTTAAACTCATAAATTTATCATAAAAAAAATATTTTTCTTAATAAAAAATGTTTGAGAAACCCTAGAATTTTTTTAAAAAAACTTATTTGAGATTTTGTATTTGTCTATGTTTATACAAATTTTCAGCGTTCTAACTTTTACGGTTTGTGAGATATATGGAAAAATAAATCAAAATTTCAAAAGTTGATAACCCCTGACTGAAACAAAAATTCACAATTTTGAGTATAAAAGTTTTGTAGGCTTGTAATTTTTAATATATTTTAAAATTTTGGGCTCTGTTAATTAAGCGGATCAAAAGTTATAAGGGGGGGACACACAGACACACACACACACACACACACACACACACACACACACACACACACACACACACACACACACACACACACACACACACACACACACACACACACACACACACACACACACACACACACACACACACACACACACAAACTCACACAAAATGTTCTACTCCGAATTCTGAGAAAATCCATGTATGGGAACATATATGCTGCGAGGCTTCTAGTTGGTGCTATTAGCATGCAAAAAGTCCACTACACCATACAAAATTTTCCTTCGTACACGCATCTTGGCTTAATAATGTCGATTCATTAAGAGAATTGAATTCTCATGAACGAATCGACAGTTGGAAAATTCATCACAGTCGATTGGAAAAACATAATATATACCTACTTAGTTAATCGATTGAATGAATATGCAAACAAAGCATTAAATATACTAGTTGCATGTAACACATGAGATCCAATTGTCGATAGCGATAGTATGTATAGTTGAAGAATATGTACCAAACTATAAACCCATAAATACAAATTATTGAATATTTTCAGATATTTTGTTTTCTATACAACACTTGTACCTATGTATCTATGTCAAGATAGGATAGTATGGAGGTCAGTCCTTTGATCCTACGCAGAATATGAAAACAGCATGATGTTATGTATGTATGTTTGGAGATTAGTATCAAATAATTAAGTTTTCTTAGATATTGTGTGTAGGCGATTGCCATACAAATTGTATGAAGAAATGTCGTCACTAAATTAAATTTTTATAAAAATTGTTAAAAAAAGTTTGAGATGTGCTAATACATCTTTTATATTTTTTATAGAAAATTAAATTATCTAGTTGGGGTGTTTCGGTTTTTTTCGATATTTTTAAAATATTTGGAAATATAGGCAGTTAAACTCATAAATTTATCAATAAAAAATATTTATCTTAATAAAAAACGTTTGAGAAAGCCTGGAATTTTTTTGAAAAAATCGATTTGAGATTTTGTATTTTCCTGTGTTTATACCAATTTTCAGCGTTCTAGCTTTTATGGTTTCTGAGATATATGGAAAAATAAAGTAAAAAATCAAAAGTTGATAACCCCTGACTGAAACAAAAATTCAAAATTCTGAGTACAAAAGTTTTGTAGGCCTATAACTGTTTATATATTCTGAAATTTTGGGCTCTGTTAATTGAGCGGATCAAAAGTTATAAGGGGGGGGGGGGGGACACACACACAGACACACACACAGACACACAGACACACGAAATGTTCTACTCCGAATTCTGAGTAAATCCGTGTATGGAACATATATGCTGCGAAGCCTCTAAGTTGGTGTTTTTTGATCTCAAAGTTGGAAATGCCGTGAAAAAAGTAGACCTCTTCATACAATTCTCGCGTATTCTGGCTTGAAACATTGTCGATATGTTAAGAGAACAAAGTTCTCCTGAACAAATCGACAGTTGGATAAGGGACACACACATACCTACACTGACACACTAAACCTCTAAGTTGGTGTTTTTTGGCTTCAAAGTTGACAAAAACCATGAGAAATATAGACCTGGCATAAAAATCTCCTAATACTGACAAGAAATAAATTATCTTGAACGTGTCGACAGTTGGAATTTTATGACGTATGTATATATGGGTATGTATGTGTGCATTGTGCATGTATATATTTTTTAAGTGTTTTAGTTTTTCTTATTACTAGTTGCATGTAACACATGAGATCCAACTGTCGACAGCGATAGTATGTATAGTTGAAGAATAAGTACCAAACCCATAAATACAAATTATTTATTATTTTATGATATTTAGTTTTCTATACAACACATGTACCTAGGTAGTCAAGATAGGATAGTATGGAGGTCAGTCTTTTTTTCCTACCCGGAATATGAAAACAGCATGATGGTATATGTATATTGTATGTTTAGAGATGAAGTATCAAACTATTAAGTCTTCTTTGATATTGTGTATAGGTGACTACCATACAAATTGTATGAAGCGATGTCGTCACTAAATTCAATTTTTATAAAAATTGTTAAAAAAAATTTGAGATGTACTGCTACAATGTTAATATTTTTTATATAAAATTAAATTATCTAGTTGGGGTGTTTCGGCTTTTTTCGATATTTTAAAAATAAATGGAAATATAGGCAGTTAAACTCATAAATTTATCATAAAAAAAATACTTTTCTTAATAAAAAATGTTTGTGAAACCCTGGAATTTTTTTGAAAAAACTGATTTGTGATTTTGTATTTGTCTATGTTTATACCAATTTTCAGCGTTCTAGCTTTTATGGTTTCTGAGATATAGGGAAAAATAAAATAAAAATTCAAAAGTTGATAACCCCTGACTGAAACAAAAATTCAAAATTCCGAGTATAAAAGTTTTGTAGGCCTGTAACTGTTTATATATTCTGAAATTTTAGGCTCTGTAAATTGAGCGGATCAAAAGTTATAAGGGGGGGGGGACACACAGACACACACACACACAGACACACGAAATGTTCTACTCCGAATTCTGAGTAAATCCGTGTATGGAACATATATGCTGCGAAGCCTCTAAGTTGGTGTTTTTTGACTTCAAAGTTGGAAAAGCCGTGAAAAAAGTAGACCTCTCCATACAATTCTCGCGTATTCTGGCTTGATACATTGTCGATATGTTAAGAGAACAAAGTTCTCCTGAACAAATCGACAGTTGGATTATGAATACCCACCTAAATTTTGTATTTGTGTAAAGTTATCATGTTATTGATTTCTCTGATCTAACTTTCATTTAATTAATATGTCTTTTGGTTTTTATATAAAAAAAGGATTTACCATAAATAAATGTAATAAATATTTTTTTTCGTAAATCACATAGATTTTTGTTATATATGATAGTCTATGTTTTTTTTAAATGTATAATAAAATAAAATAATGATGCCATGCACATTATTTTAATTTAACAATAAAAAATGATGAATTCAATTTACCATACAAGGTAATAAAATAAAATCAATTATTAAAAAAAAACACGGCACTTGGCATGACTCTGTAATAGCGGGAAGTCAAAGTAAGGATTAGTCTTCTATTGTTACGCCGACGTTAGACAAACATAACATTTATGTTTCTATCGTAAAAGTACATTTTTGCATGATTGAAACGAAATTAAGACATTTTGAATCTGGAACAATTCATATTTTAACATCCTGTGTAGGTACATGTTTTTGAGCGAGTTTTGACACGATAATATTATGATATTGTACCTACATAGGTACATATCTATCATTCAAGCAAGGTAGGTATGTTCATTATTTTACTAGTTGCATGTAACACATGAGATCCAACTGTCGATAGCGATAGTATGTATAATTGAAGAATACCTACAAAACTAAAAACACAATACATAATAATAAATATTTTAAGATATTTTATTTTCCAAAAACTATCGATTTATTTAAGAGAATTGATTTCACATATCGACAAATTATCAAGCGATGATACGTGAGATTTGTATGCTAGGTCTATATTTATCATGTTTTTTCAACTTTGGAGTCAAAAAACGTCAACTTAGAGGCTACTCAGCATACATGTTCTATACTTAAATAGATTATTAGATGGGTCTATGGCAGAGCGGTTAGCGCGCTGGGCTAGTAATCCAGTGGTTGCGAGTTCGAATCCTGCCTCGACCGATTTCGTCCATATATAACATAAGCATTTATGCTTATTTTAGGGAAAGTAGGAAGATGTATAATATACATATAACATATTATGTAGGTACTTGTTTAACAAGGACATATTCATTTTTTATGAAAAAAAGATAATATGGATTTATTAAGAATTTGGAGTAGAACATTTAGTGTGTCTGTCTGTCCCCCTCTTAAACTTTTTTGTTCCGCTAAATGCAGAGCCTAAAATTTCAGAATATATATAAAGTTATAGGCCTACAATGCTTTTTATAAACTTTTGAATTTTAAATTTATTTTTCCATATACCTATTTCAATAACCATAAAAGCTTGAAAGCTGAAAATTGGTATACCTAAATATAGCCAAATTTTATACAAAATCTCAAATTTAATTTTCATGTGTAAAAGTTCCAGAGTTTCTCAAACATTATTTATTAAGACAAACTTTTACCAATTTTTATAAAAATTGAATTTAGTGACGACATCTTTCATACAATTTGTAAGGCATCTCAAAATTTACCAATTTTTGTAATAAAATAGTTTAGTAATGACATTTCATACAAATTGTGTGGCAGTGACCTATACACAATATCTAAGGTAATGAAATATAATATTATTATCTAAGGTGACTAAATAGTTTGATACTTAATCTTCAAACATAAATACATACCATCAAACTGTTTTCATATTTTGGGTAGGAAGGGAGGACTGACCTCTCCATACTACCCTATCTTGACATACATACTTACATGTTTTGTATAGAGTACAAAATATCTTAAAATATTCAATTATTTGGATTTAGGGGTTTCTATTTCTGTGCGTATTCTTTAACTAAACATAATATCGCCATCGACAGTTGGATCTCTGAAGTTGAAGCCCTCTAAGAATGTCTGTTAGTTTCCTTGTATTTATTTGTATATTATAGTTTTAAAGAGAGGACTTATATAATTGACATCAAAGTTCATGACTAGAAAAATATTTTGTTTCATGATATTTTCATAAGAATCATCTTTTAAAGATTTATTATATTGAGACACTTATTCAGACAATGATTTTAGTTTTGATTCACTTCAGCTTATACATTGACTCTATGAATCTTAAATTCTTCAACATATTTGTATTTCATTTTATATTTTTATTACCTACTATAATAACAATATATGAAAAGTTATAAAAATATAGAAATTTAAAGACGACATGTAAACGATATTTCATAGTTCGGTGATTTTTTTTCCAAAAATTGTAATAATTTGATACCTAAAATTATATCACACGTTTACTTCAACGAAAATTTAGGTTTTATTAAAAAAAACTCGAATATGTACCTAAATCGAATATGTCCTCGAATATGTATGTACTCGAATATGTCTTGCAAGTCTTGCACTCGTAAAAGTGCAAGACTTGCAAGACTCTTGCTGCAAGACCAAGACCAAGACCAAGACTATGTATGCAAGACCAAGACCAAGACCAAGACTATACTTGTAAACGCAAGACCAAGACCAAGACCGCAGGTGCAAGACCAAGACCAAGACCAAGACCACCCCGGTCTTGGTCTTGGTCTTGCATTTGCTCATCACTAGGGCCTAAGTCAATATCGGTGTCAACATGGTTACCACAGAATCAACATTTTCTTTAAGGACTAAACAGTCTGCCTGTTTACCAAGATTAAGCTAGGAACATTAAGAAAATTTTGACGTTCAATGGGAGTTCTTTGATCTTTCTACTTATATTTTTCTTTCTTATCAATCGAATATTTTTTAATTGCATATACGCAAACATTGGATTTTTATCCCTGTCGGGAATCAATTGATATTTTTACTGACAAATTTTTTAACATCTCAATAGAGTCGAGGTTGGGATATTATAGTAGAACCAGGAACTCAAGGCACGACCTGTCATCGGCTGGTTTACGTGATCACTTTATGCGCTTGCGCAACGTTCACCAATTATGCTTTCTTATTGAGTTCCCTTATCAATGTAATTTTAGAAAGTTCTATATTTTTGAATAATGTGTAACAATTCACCTGAAAATAAGGAATTATACTATTGCCATCTATGAAGTAACGAAGAAACCTTTTTTGTAACGGCATCTATTGAGAAATTGGTTTATTTGTAAACAATGAAAGCAAAAGTCCTTATAAAATTTTCGTTGCTTGAAATTGTGTAGGAATAAAAAAAAATTGAGCGATAATCGTAATATTGCTATTTTATATTTTGTATCGCTTCTCGGGAAGATACTATGTCAAATATATTTTTAACAATCACCCAATAACAAGTTGCCACATTCCGGAGACTTATGATGTTTATCGTCTCAAAGATCCAGACTGAAAACACAATTAAAACTGTGTCTCCACCGCGAATTGAACCCGGGTCCTTTGGCTCAGAAGTCGGATACCCAACCAACTGAGCCACAAAGGCCAACAACGTAAGGCCGACGTTATATTTTATTTTACTCCCACCACCACCCGCTCTGCATATGGGGACTGAATACGGCCCCTTCACAGTGAGTGACAAAAAAATACATAGCACGAAGAGAAGCTCATGGAGCCCTCTAGATTTGTAATCTCTGTACCATAGTGCAAAGAGAACAATCACATTCGTGGATTGCAATTGAACTCAAATATTTTTAGATGTACAGCATCAGAGATGTGATCAAGATCTCTGGAAATAATAAAACTTAATGGAACCATAACTATGTATAAACCATATGACAAGTTTTGAAAGGTTTTAAAATTGTTCTTCGAGATCACAAATCATTAGTTATATTATGATTTCTTCTTCTCGTTAGATTGGTTGAAGGCCACTAGGCCTTAATTGTGTGCGCAGATTTTGCTCATCATGATGTGAACTGCCAGATATCTTTCCACCTTTTAGAGGGTCTTCCAAGCATCCTTATAATTTTTGTAGTAGCCTTTGGGAGTCCATTATTTCTACATGGTCGCTCAAATATCTTCTTCATATAAATATTTAAAACAATATGAAAAATAACATATCATATTGTTAAGCAATGAGGTTCACCACCTATTTTGAATGTTGTGCCTTTTATGTAAGACGAGACTGGCGTGTGGGAATACACGCATACGCCGTGCTTCCTTTTATGAGGTAATACACACCTGTACTTGGTTACTCCACATTGTGTGATATGCTGTGATGGTATGAATGAGTGAATAATTTATATAAATCAATATACCATACATAATATCTCAATACTTACTCATGTCATAAAAAATATATTTACTCACAATATTCTACGTAATTATGAAACTTAAGCGCAATAACTTTTAAAATTAATTTTAATCAGTTGCGATGTATCTGATTTAGTGAAAATTAATTCTTGTGAACATAAGTTTTAATAACATTAATGATTTTAATTAATAATATTCATACAATGTTTGTTTGTTACTCGGGTAGAGAAGAATACCACCGTAGTGTCGACATTATGTATTTTAATATCATTTATGTGTCACTGTCAAAAACTTTATCAATTTTAATGAAGAATAATAATTTCATAATATTATATTCCAATATTAAACCAAATGAAAATATGTGATGCGACAATACAATTTGCTTATATTTCCCTTTGTATTTCAGTTAAATATTATGCAACAAATTGGAAAGGACTAATTAATTAATGCTTGCGTGTATGTAATATTCAATTTAGTTATCACACTAATTGAAACTATTTAAAGTTATATACTAGATTTGAATTGTAAAATGTTATTGTCAAAGTGAGTATACACCATTTATTTTTAAAAAAGTTATCTATGGACTGACATCGGTTAAAACTTGTATAAAATCATAGTAAGCAGAAAACAAAAAAAAAATATGATGCATAATATGATATGAATTTTAGTATTTATTGAATAACTATGTATTTCTTTTGAATAAAAGTATAAAGTTATTTTTTTATGGATCAATTTTTTATACAATAAAAATATTTGATAAGAGTGATTATGTTATAAAAAAACATTACATATTAGTTACACAAATATTTACGGTAGGTACGTACCAACATTGCTTTCAACATGAGTTGGCATTTTATGAATTAATTTCTTCTTCTTTCCCCTTAGCGCTTTTATCCCATTTCTATCGGGGTACGCTTTGACCATGATCCTGGAATTGGCGAGTCTGGTTATTACATTGAAGCGACTGCCATCTGACCTTCGTAACCCTTAGAAAGGGGAACCAGACAAATTGGATCATGGCTACACATAGCTAGTGATATAAATTCGTACATAGATTTTTTAAAAATCCAGAGGTGCGTGCCCCGCCCGGATTCGAACCGTCGACCTCAAGCATGTGAGGCGACGACATTACCGCTGGGCTATCACCGCTCAATTCTATCAAATTCATTTTATGAATTAGTTTATTTATCAAAAATAACCATAGAATTATAAGGTACAGAAGCCGCGTGTAATATAAATTTCGAATTCAAATGTATGACAAGTTTTATTTACATGTGAGGCGGTAGATCGGTAAATCGAATCGGTAGGTGTACGTATACTGCATAGAAAAGAGATTTTACGTGCAGGCACTTCTATGGTATTCTATGACTGTATTGACGGCCGGGCGAATGAAACTCAGAACATTGTTTTTAGTTTTAATTGTCATACTTTCATTGCGCTGACTAGGTATCTACAATATTTGTTTCATTGTTACATGTACTTAATAAGTACCTATCCAACTACAGATTGTTTTGTATATTTTTTATGTCATTTATTTATTTCACAAATGTGACTTTAATTGATCTCGATACAGGTTTATTATCCTAAGGAGGTTATAATATATAATATAAATTGTACTCTATAAAATGTAAGATTGTATAAATAAATAAAAAAATTTCATTTTATTAAAATTACAAAACCATTCATATTAAAGCAGGGACTTGCCTATTAGGAACTTCAGATCACGTCAACCCTGAACAAAAATAGGGAAAATAACATGTTTTTTATGCCTAATTAAATAAATCGTTTGTTAGCTATTTTACGCCTAAGTAAAAAAAAACGTTATATATGTGATTACTACATTATCTACACCCCACTAAAGAGTGAAAATATCTTGGAGGAATAAAAACGAGAAAATATATTGTTTTTGTAACAAAAAAAATAATGCAAGTACTTACTTAATGTTTATGGTAAATTGGCCTTAAAAATATTTTTTGAATGAACAAACCCGAGAAATCTATTGTTAAGTTATAATTGTCAATTAAAGATTTACTTTCATTTCGTGAAAACTTTGTTTCTGACACACCAAATAGGTAGGTTTAATTTTCTAACAAAATAATACAAAATCCTCTTTAGACGGTGAGAAGTATCAATTAGCAATAGTCAATCTTATTAAATGATACCTTAATTGAAATACTCGATATAATGGAGATGGAAATATTAGATATTTATAACTTCCTTTTGTATTTTGTAACATAATACTCAAACCTTTTAGGTTTCCAATCTTCCTCGTGAAGTTATGTAATTTAATGGAGAAGGATAACTTAACTTAAGTAGCAGAATGAGAAAGTTTCTTAGACTTTGAAGATTTGAGATGAAAAGAAAAGATTCGGAATGAACGGACGATGACGTAAACGATATATCGTAGACGCTCCTAGATATCAATTTCTTTTATAAATAAAATCAAAGTGGCGTTATTAGAAAAGTATTTGAAGATATCAGTTTTGATTGGACAACTAACTGAAGTAGGATAATATATAAAATAATATTTTTGAGTAGTACTGAATTGTTTGTTTCAATTCCAAATAGGATTATTTAGAAATCGATCTATAATTAATTTTGTTGACAAAATTGGATACTAATTTGAGCATTACGCGATAACACAATATGAGGTATACGACCAAATTTTTCTTTGTTCAAGATTATTATGCTTTTTATATTTCAATTGAAAATTTAGATTGTTGGAACATTTGGTTTCTTAATCCTACACAGAATAGTGGCATACCAAAAAGTCATATAAAATATTTTTTCATTAAAACTTTCCCAAATACAGATATGCAATGATATTAGAAAGTCAATTAGACGGTTTGCTAAGATGGAAGTTCAACGGAAACTACGTTATAACAAGCAATTAAGGTTTCATCGAATATTCTGGAATCAAGCTGGAATTTACACTACTCTTCTTATTGCATTTATTTCTTCTCGCTTAATTTATTGTAAATTGATTTATTGTTATTGTTACTTCCTCCATCAACATAGTTTAGTTTATTATATTTGTTAATACTTTTTGTACCAAGCATTAAATTTGTAATATTTTATATATGTTATGTAATATATTCTAAAATAAAATTAAATACCCTTACCCTTATACGAACACAAACATGTTTCTGCCTAAGAATGTTTTTTAATTCATTTTTGGTACCTATAGTTTTTTATAAATTAGTAAATTGTTTTTTTTAGTAAAAATAAATCTGCAGATATCAATGAAATTATATTATTACAAACATTTGTACTCTCCACTACTATGGAATAGTGGAGAATCATGAATAATGAGAGCAACAATTCTTATACCTGAGGTGACAAATGCATTTTTCGCATAGAAGTCACCCCTGAATTGCGCCAATTTACAAAAAAAACCGATTCTCTCAATAGATGGCGTTACAACAAAAATAAATAAAAATAATGAGAATGTTGTTCATAATTTCACACATAGATGGCTGTAGTAAAAATTCCTTATTTTCAAGCGAAAAGAAATTCAGTATTACAATATATAGAACTTTCAAAATTGAATTGATACGGATATCATTAAAAAAGGCATAATTGGTGAACGTTGCGCAAGCGCATTAAGTGATCACGTAAACCAGCCGATGACAGGTCGTAAGCCCTGTAGGTGCCTTGATTTCCCGGTTCTCCTACAGTAAATATTCCTACTTTGATTATCATATTTTCCTGCCAAACTAAATATTTCACGTTATCTATTTTTCAAAAGGCGTAACTTTATCTTATGTATTAGGTAGAATTTCTTTTGTACCTCTCGAATACATATGAGTTTTTTTTAATTCGTTTATTTTTAAAGGGTATTCCCTTTTCGATGTAATGAGAGAAAAGCAACGAGCCATTTTACTGTAAATTCTTTTTTAAACATTCTCGAGATGCTGTGCGGCTAAATGGTTTTTTCTTTGTATAAAATTTTTCTATCGGTTGGTAAATGCGTATGTAGGTATAAACTAAAATCATATTTTCTTACATGTATATTCTTTCTGAAATGAGGATGTGAGTTTCAAATTTACAGAATATATTCTTTAAAACCTTTCAATGTTAAAGTAATACTGTTTCAGAACAATTTACCCTTTGTAATTTCCCGCTTAACGATTTCATAAAATTCATATTGCATTTTTATAATTTGAATGTCCAGGTTTAAACGAACGTTTATATAAGTGGAATATAATTTTTGATTTCTAAAAACAATCCTCATTGCAATTTGTGAAGTTCATATTGAACTTTGAAAGTATAATGATTGAAATATGTAAATTGGTACTTCGTCACCGCTATGAATCGATTCATTACTGTATACTTGAGAATATTCTATTATTTGAAAACATGTTATAGGCAATAGTATTTTTATAATCAAAATGTATCAAAGAATATTATTTTTTAAATTAGTTAAAAAAGCGATTTTAGTAATCATTGTATTTAAAAGAATTTTTTATAGTGCGATTTTAACTGCATTAAAACCTAAAATTATAATGATAAGTAATGTCACGACAAAATATGAAATGTCCATTCATTTAGTAAAATATCATTCTGTTATCAAAAGGTCTCTTTGTTATAGGCTGGCCAATCTTGACTTTGGTATGACTCATCGCAAAAATATGTCGATCGAACAAAAATACTTCTGCTTTTAATGTATCTATTTCTTATTCTCTGTATATAAAAAAACAAAGACGGAAGATGAAAGTAAGTCGCAGTGAAAAAACCAAACTCCCATATAAAATGTTGAAACGTACGTCTTTTATAAATCATACACTTATTTCGAAGATACCACGTGACGTTTGTGAATGTGAATGACGTTTTAAAGAAATATTTCAAATCTTCGTCTATAGGGTGACAATTTGTCCTAGTGCGTATTTTTAAACAACAAAAACATTATTTTAACAAATAGAATGTATGAAATTTGTTTCATACACACCACAACCATTTATTTGTCATTGATATTTTATTATTTATTAAATATTTTGTCAAAATTTCTATAATATTCTTATTGTAATGATTACGAAACCATGTAAGGTATGTAAAATAATGTGCAAATATTAAAATATATGTACAGTTATTGAATAAAATTATACTCTTTAGAGAACTGCAGAAGCATGTGGTATCACCGAATATAATGTGTCCACGATAAAAAAGAGAATGAGTAGTGATACACCTCTATTAGAAACACCAAAAAAACGTAGAGTTATAAAAATTAATATGTCGACGTTGACAATTTTACAAAAGATGCAGTCAAAAGAAAAATATATGAAATGCATTCAAAATATAAGTTGAACATCTATAAAAATGAAATTGATTATGATTTATTACCCTTACTATTCTTTTCATTCTATCAATATTTGTCCATCATATCGGTTTTTCAAGTACCTATTGTGAGAATTTCAATAACTCAAAATAATGATGAAATATTTATATGTTTTTAGTAATACCTGTCACTTTGAAATCGCTCGAAACGAATGATGACACACCGGATATCGAGGACAGTGATTAAATGACATTGAATATTTACTAACGTGATGTGTTTAACATGACCTGTTTTACTTTTGAAAAATTGTTTATATTGTGTAAAGTCCTCAGTTGCAACATCAAATCACAGTAAACCTTCAACATACTCGAACCAGTTGCTTCTCGGACTCCTCCATTAACACAGCAGCCCTACTATAGAACAATCTTGAGCGAATTCTGTGTTTCACCTTCTCTTATTATAAGATCGAAAAAATATATTATTAATTTATCAGATTGCAAACCTTCCCAAAGGCTACGTAGTGCACTACTTCGGAAGCGTAGAATGGACCCAATTCATTATAGCTGCCCTTACGCAGACATGTTAAGTAAGGTAAGAATTAATAATTACATTCTTTATTGTCTTAAATGATGTAATAAGTGAAAATGGAAAGATGATCAAAGTTAAATAAAAAAATTGGGTCCATTGTAAACAAAATGATGGTCACCGTATTGACATCCAAATTACATGTACAAACATACGACTTACGACGGGTCGCATAGTTTTTTGATGACGTCATACTAAAGTCAAGCGTGGCCGGCCTATACCATTGAATATGATATATATTGTAAAGATTTACATTCAATAAATAAAACAATTTTCAATAAAACATTTTGCTGTCACTATCATTGAAAGATTTTTGACATAATTATTTACATAAACTATTGATTTATTTACTTTATAGAATATTATTTAACTACAAGTTTTAGTTTATTTTATTTATTTATTTTTATTTATTTCTATCTAAAAACATTCAGTATATATGAGATACAAAATATCTTAAGATAATATAAGCTTATTCATACATAGTTAACATACAAAGTAAATATAAGTTATTTCATTTCAATAAATATCAATTTACCACTTCACTGGTGCTTACATAGTGTAAGCCATATATTTCTGTTTGTATCTTTGTTACTAGCCACCTCACTGTTGTTTTCCAACTGTCGATTTGTTCAGGAGAACTTTGTTCTCTTAACATATCGACAATGTATCAAGCCAGAATACGCGAGAATTGTATGGAGAGGTCTACTTTTTTCACGGCTTTTCCAACTTTGAAGTCAAAAAACACCAACTTAGAGGCTTCGCAGCATATATGTTCCATACACGGATTTACTCAGAATTCGGAGTAGAACATTTCGTGTGTCTGTGTGTGTGTGTGTGTGTGTGTCTGTGTGTGTGTCCCCCCCCCTTATAACTTTTGATCCGCTCAATTTACAGAGCCCAAAATTTCAGAATATATAAACAGTTATAGGCCTACAAAACTTTTATACTCAGAATTTTGAATTTTTGTTTCAGTCAGGGGTTATCAACTTTTGAATTTTTACTTTATTTTTCCATATATCTCAGAAACCATAAAAGCTAGAACGCTGAAAATTGGTACAAATATAGACAAATATAAGATCTCAAATTAATTTTTTCAAAAAAATTCCAGGGTTTCTCAAACATTTTTTATTAAGAAAAATATTTTTTTTATGATAAATTTATGAGTTTAACTGCATATATTTCTAAATTTTTCAAAAATATCGAAAAAAGCCGAAACACCCCAACTAGATAATTCAATTTTCTATAAAAAATATATACATTGTATTAGCACATCTCAAACTTTTTTTAACAATTTTTATAAAAATTGAATGTAGTGACGACATTGCTTCATACAATTTGTAGGGCAGTCGCCTATACACAATATGTAAGAAGACTTAATAGTTTGATAGGTACTTAATCTCCAAACATACATACAGAACCATCATGCTGTTTTCATATTCCGGGTAGGAAAACAGGACTGACCTCCATACTGTCCTATCTTGACAAACATACCAACATGTGTTAAAATTTTCAATAATTTGGATTTATGGGTTTATAGTTTGATTCTTATTCTTCAACTATACATACTATCGCTATCGACAGTTGGATCTCATGTGTTACATGCAACTAGTTATAGTTTAATATTTGAACAGAATTCGGAGAGTACAGATCTAAAATTAGTTTGTCTCGGACATTCAGTTAAAATAATAGTTAAAATTAATCAAAATACTGTAATTGGCAATATAAAAATTATCATTGTATTTTTGTATAAATTTTTCTTGTTTGCTTTTGTATTCTATAAAATAAATAAAATATAAAATCATCTTTATGCACTCGTAATAAAAACTGAATAGAAACAGCTGGCAAACCGTTCACTGTGAAGATAATAGTGAAACGTATTTTTGACAGAAAGTCTTGAAAGCTCTGAAATTGCTCTTTGTGGCTACAAGGTCTGCATGTCCAATGGGTCCAAATAAATTCCCTCAAACATCGTTGTAGAGTTCTCGTCGGAAAGTTGACACGGAGAAGTTAGTGCATTCCCATAGGATATGCTCAGAAGTCTGTTCAGGGTTATCGCAGAGCTGACATGCAATGAGGACGAATTGGATGAGTGAAAACGAAAAAGATAACTTTTAACACTGGCGTGTCCATTAGTTTTATACATATGAATATGTGTATTTTAATCTTTCGTTTTAACTATGCAGTGTTATGTCTTTTTTTGTTGACATTTAAATGCTCTGGAGATTCTATGTTTTTGTTTCATGATTTCTTTGATCACACAAGTTGGATTTTTAATACAAATGACGTTCTAGAAAAACAAAAGAAGAATGGTATATGTATGTATATACCTACTTATGCAAATGTTGGCATGAGCATTTATTTTGTACTTCATGTCTTCGATGCCTAAAATCCAAATAAAAGTAAAGTACTCCATGAGATATAAATTGTCTTGAGTGACATTTCCAACAGTAGGCCATGTTGAATCTTTATGAGCACTTCTCTAGCTTAAGTTCCATAATAAGAACGTGGATATTGGATACATTACGTTCGTCTGAAGACTTTTCTTCGTCGAAACATTTCAATGGTGGTTTTGTTTCTAATTAATGTAAGACGAATTTCTAGAAAATGTTTCATAAAGAAGTTTTTCTTGGAAGCAATGAAAAACCTTTCATGTCAATTTTTTTTACTGAAAAAATAATCATGCAGAAAGAATGTTACCATTTTTATGGATGTGAAATAAGCAATGAGGACATTGTTTGTGATTTGTACTTTATTTTTTTAATAATATGTTATGTTAAAAAACGTATTTCCTAGAATTGATTGCAAGTGAATAGACACATGTTTGATACAAGAATGCATCTCGTCACCCTAGTTATTTATGTATATACCTGTAGGCAGTGGCGTGCGAATGGTCCTTCAACATAGTATGCCAAAAAAAAAACTACATCCTCTATTTAATCAGCCTCCATATCCTTTCATCTAATATTTTTTTATCAACTCCTGTATTGTACTATGCACATATCACCATTTACACAAATTGCGTGAATGTAGGAGGAAATAATCCAAATTGCATAGTAATATAAATTAGTGACCGACCGAAGGTTCGGTTTCGGTTTAGGTTTCGGCAAGTTTCGGCAAAAAAATCTAGTTTCGGCATCAGTTTCGGTTTCGGCAGAATATCTGCCGAACCTTCGGCCGCACCGAAACTCTGCGTTCGTGAATTATCGCGCGTCGTTCGGCTGACTTCGGGTAAGTTCGTGACTCAAGTGTCATCCGCCATCATCAATTGAGTTCGCCGGCCAGTCGTAGAAAAAAAATGTAGAAAAACTGCTTTTTTAGCGTACAATATTAGGCTTTTTAATTACGATTACTAAAGTAATCTATTAATTTATTAATGATAATTCGTTTTTTTTAGTAGCAGAAATAAAAAATATTTTTCCACATACTTACTTCAATTATTGTTTTTTATTTCATTGAACACGTGTTAACTGTCAATAAGCCAAATTTCAGTAAACAATAGATTTTTTACTGCCTAAAAAAGTTTCGTTTTCGGTTTCGGTTTCGGCCGAAACTGAGATAGATACCGAAGATTCGGGTTCGGTTTCGGTTTCGGTTTCGGTTTCGGTAGAAAATCCTGTTTCGGTCGGACACTAATATAAATATTTCCATTCTGTTAATGATTTTTTTTAATATTTTGAATGCAGTTTTTAGTGACTACCTGTAAATATCATGAATATTGTTAATTAAAATATAATTTATCAGAATTATTCAGAGACATATATGAAGTATCTCTTTAACCATTATCATAATCAAATTTACTAACAGCAATTGTTTCCATCCATTATAATTTGTTCATAGATGTCGTGATCTGTTAATCGATATATTTTACATACCATTATTATATGATATTCTTTACAAATTATAAAAAAACGTTATTTTAAAATCTTTTTTTAATTGATTTTTTACAACGAAATCGAATTTTTCAAGTGTTTTCTCGACTGCTCGACTGCTGCGCGAATTAAATATGAAATACATAAATAAGTTTTAAGAAACTGGTGTTTGCTAACGATATGACAATGTCAGAAATCTGAAGATTTATAATATAGTTTATGAGAAATATACACAATACAGGTTAAGTCAAATGTGATTAATGCTTACAAGAAATAGGTATTCGCTATTCAAGCTATGTATAGTCATTCTACCATTAATGTAAGAAATTGAATCCTGCAGAGGACACACGACACCAATACTAATGTGGAATAAAACAATGAATGAAAGAGAGAAAAAAAATAAGATGAAAGATGGTATCGTAAATAGTAAGAAAACTATTTTTTTCGAATTTAGGTTTTAAAAATGAGTGATGATAATAATACTGATGAAAAAATGTGCAAAGTTAAAGAAGTGGAATAACAGACAAAATGTTGACGATGAAAAAATGATAGGTAGTATGATCTTCCAACTGTCGATTTGTTCGAGAGAACTTTGTTCTCTTAACATATCGACAATGTTTCAAGCCAGGATACGCGAGATTGTATGCAGGGTCTATATTTTTCAAGGTTTTTCCAACTTTGAAGTCAAAAACACCAACTTAGAGGCTTTGCAGCATATATGTTCCTTATACGGATTTACTCAGGATTCGGAGTAGAACATTTCATGTGTCTGTGTGTGTGTGTCCCCTTATAACTTTTGATCCGCTCAATTAACAGAGCCCGAAAATTCAGAATATATAAAAAATAATAGACCTACAAAACTTTTATACTCAGAAGTTTGAATCTTTACTCTATTTTTCCATATATCTCAGAAACCATAAAAGCTACAACGCCGAAAATTGGTATGAATATAGATAAATACAAAATCTCAAATTGATTTTTTCCAAAAAATTTCAGAGTTTCTCATACATTTTTTTGTGTTTAAATGCTTATATTTCCAAAGTTTTTGAAAATATCGAAAAAATTTCATATTCTGGGTAGGAAATAAGGACTGACCTCCATACTATCCTATCTTGACATACATACCTACATGTGTTGTATAGATAACAAAATATCTTAAAATATTCAATAATTTGTATTTATGGGTTTATAGTTTGGTACATATTCTTCAACTATACATACTATCGCTATCAACAGTTGGATCGCATGTGTTACATGCAACTAGTTATATTGAAATAATAGAAATATTGAAAGATATAAAATAGGTAGGCAATAAATATATGTAAACATTACAATTTGAATAGTGTTAGCAGAATGTGAATTTGAAATCTGTGTCTGAGAAACATAGAGAGAATTATATTATCAATAGATTTCATCGATGTTTTGATATTTCCTTCAAGTACTATTGAATTTGATAATAGGGAGAATTGGTACCTTTAAAACTTTTGATGGGAGGTGTATCTAAAATCAAGTTTTCTTATAAACTTTGTTCGGCATGTTGTATGTTAGATTTCATCTGGTTGAGTACTGAGTTATAAGTTTACTTATCATTATGTTCATCTCAGAATTTCTCAATGGCATGATACAAGGGTGGAGGTACTTATCAATTCATAACAAGTTATTCGATGTTTCTAATAATATGGAATATTCAAGAAGTAGGTACTTGTTTTATAAGAGTCGAAATTATCGATATTACCATTTACTTAATTGACATTTAAATACTTATCGCAAAATTAGCTGTGTACTCATGATTCATTTAAATAGCCGATAAAACAAATAGACCCAAAACACTACATATGTAAATATAATCTTATTTGTCAAAAGAAACATATCTTATTCAGTAGTAGGTACATTCCATTACCTCTAAATTCATCACATTAAACGATATTCACAATTAAAAATATATTTCTCCTTTCGCATAAACCTAAAACAAAATAATTGGCACAAAGCATTATATGCAGGGTGAATTGCCTTATACAAAAATCAAATAGAATGTTAGCATTTAAATGTAAGGTGTATTATATTAAGGAGATGAAATGAGACGCTTAGAAATATAATTCGTGTCAAAAACATTCATATTCAGTAATTATTTTCTTGTAGTTTAATGCACGGGAAATACCATTTTCAGCACATTTTTACATAATCTTAACAGTTGATATAAAAACGGTATTAGTATTACCTTATTAATAAACGTTAATTAGTATAACACCCGAAGAATTAAATTCCTAAGCACTCTTTTTCTCCTTTCAGCATCGTCCGCAAAATATTACTATAGAGGGTCAGTTATCAATTATCTTGACGAAGAAGCGATTACATAAAGCGTTAAAGATAACATTAGTAAATAAATTTCCAAAAGACCATTTTTGTTTATTACAAGTTATCATTGATCGGTATTTTATGATCTTATTTTTATGTTGATCAGGTTCCGCCGTGGCTATGATCGGTGCCAACCTGAGGTTTGGTGCCGGTGCCGCCAACAACATAACACAGAATGTGACCCGCATGTTCCAGTGTCATCCTGGTGGTAGTGCCCAGGCTGGACTCATCTTCCTCCTTGGATCTCTGGGCATCACAGCTAACATGGCGCTCATGGCTGTCATACTTAGCAAGAAGCAGCTTAGAAGGTAAACTATCATTATATGTAATGAATATATTTTTTTATTTATTTTCACAAAACACCTTTTTTGGGATTGAATACTCTCTATAACCTACCGGCCTATAAAATATTATAACAGTTTAAATTCAGAGTTAGAATAAAAAATAATATCTGTTCTTCCTTCACCTTCGCCCGATTTGTTCATGGGGACTAATAATAGACTCTTGGTGATCTCTGAAACATAAAGATCATAAGAAGTGTCCGTAAAACTCTAAAACCAATAGCGGAATCACCGTTCACTGGTTTGATAATGTTACATAATATATAGGTGTGGATTCACCACGAGCAGGCGGGTATGTGATGTTATTACTCTCACCATTACTGGTTTGATAATGTAGCATACATAGGTGTGGATTCGCCACGGGCAGGCGGGTATGTGATGTTATTACTCTCACCATTACTGGTTTGATAATGTAACATACATAGGTGTGGATTCACCACGGACAGGCGGGTATGTGAAGTTATTACTCTCACCATTACTGATTTGATAATGTAACATACATAGGTGTGGATTCACCACGGGCAGGCGGGTATGTGATGTTATTACTCTCACCATTACTGGTTTGATAATGTAGCATACATAGGTGTGGATTCCCCACGGTCAGGCGGGTATGCGATGTTATTACTCTCACCATTACTGGTTTGATAATTTTACATACCTATATAGGAAGTTCACAAAAGTGAAGATAAGAGTGAACCGTATTTTTGACAAAAAGTTTTGAAAATCCTGAAGTTGCTCTTCGTGGCTACAAGGCCTGAATATCCAATGGACCCAAAGAAATTTCCTCGGACATCGTTGTAGAGGTCTCGTCGAAATGTTGACTTAGAGAAATTAGTGCATTTCCATGATTATATAGGATTTGCTCAGAAATCTGATCAGGGTTATCACAAAAGCTGACCCGAGGAATTATATCAATCATAATATGAGTAATGCATGATCCTTTCACTGGTCTGCTTGAAAAGCATTACTGTTTATATGCATAATATATATATTATGACTGTATAAGTAAGAAAAATATGCAATCCTACATAACATTAGATAATAATAAAATAAACACTTTCTTGCGCCCTGCACAAGTGGTGAGTATATTCATAATAGTTATGTACTTAACGATTATCTTTGTTAAAGAGATACAGAATTAGTGTAATTTAACGCAACCAACTCAAAAACATAGTTTATAGACCGATAATTTTAGATAGAACGTCAGAAGTATTGTTCTGAGGATGTGCCTTGAACGAAACGTGTAAATGATCAATTAAAAGTGATTTAACGAAACCAAGTATTTTTGTTTGAATTAATGCAATAAGAACTGCTATGTTCTATTGTGCAATATTTTAGTATCATGGAAAAAAATTCCACTGACCAGATGACATATTTTCATAACGAGAGTTTTATATAAATCGACCTTATCACTTTCCATTTATTCCATTTCCATTATGTACTCGAAAAAAAAAAATACGTGCAAGAAAACTATTTAAGTGATATGCAATCAAAAAGTTTGATCTAAAATCTAGACACAAGTTTACTTCAACATTCTCAGTATAACCACATTGAAACTAAGTTTGAGGTTCAAATTATTCTGTACCTAAACCAAAGTTTCACATAAGCTGCGTGTACGAAGGAACATTTTGTATGACGTAGTGGACTTTTTGCATGCTAAAAACACCAACTTAGATGCTTCGTAGCATATATGTTCCCATACATGGATTTACTCAGAATTCAGAGTAGAACATTTAATGTGAGTTTTGTGTGTCTGTGTGTTTATGTGTCTGTCGTCGTCCCCTTATAACTTTTGATCTGCTGGATTAACAAAGCCTACATTTTTGTGAAATACAAACACGTTCTTATATATATATATATATAAAGCGATATTTCTATCTCGTTGGTACAGAACTGTTCTGTCGCGTTTTTTCGTTATTTAAAAACCTTTTTTCTTATATACAGATTATTAGGTGTAATTTGTGAAAAAAAGACTGCATACACGTGATTCTGTTATATACGATTGCCGCGTAACAAGCATATTGGACGTCTGAGCTGATCCTGTGAAGACTGAAAGATGTGCCTCAAGTAAACCTCAACAAGCCAGAGTTTGCGTGTGACAGTCTTACATTGCGCAGATCGCCGAATTTCATGATCATCCCGAAGCTGAGAGTCAAGCGTATAGTCAATCAACCACAATGTGATGAATCGAAAGTGCTCTTATTGGTTAATTCAAATCAGAGCAGATCCCTTTACTAAAATTGGTTTGTGCGGATGTTGCTTCACCCGAAAACATTAGTTTGACGAGATCTTAGTGAATGTCTATGTAAGTGAAATCAATAATTATTTTGGGGTAATTATACCCTCATACTCCCGAAAAGTGGGCTTTTTACACTCCCGCTCGTCCAACATTGTTTACAATGCAATTAAATTATGATACCTTACTTACAATGGCTGCCCAGATCGTACAAGTAACCATAAACAGATTCAAAATTGCCGAAATTCGATGAGGAGTAAAAAATAGTCAAGCCAAATAATAGCACCTATATTTGAGCAATCACGTTAGGCTTATATAAGGTATATGTATCGTATCTATATAAGGTACGAAAAAATCTCTTCCCATATTTTTCATTTCTTGGATATTATTTATATGTACGTCAGTGAATCTGTCAATATAATTATTTAAATAAGAAGCGAAACCGTCGATACCCAATTAAAATGAAGATTGATGATATAGATTTTTCTCTCTGATATTCAAATATTTTTGTATGGTTGAGAAAAAACCTTTGGAAGTAGTGACAAACAAACTGAATCAAGTCACACTATGGAAATAATTTGATTGATTAAATCTAATATTAACTTCAAAATCTCAATTAAACTTTAATAATGTCATTTATTTAATACAACCTAATTTATTTTAATTTTTTTATAAAATCTAGCTTTGAAATTTATATATTTTTTATAATATATCTATGTAATATAATTTTTTTTGTGTCAAATAAAAATAATTTAAATTCAACCCAGAATGCAATTCGAAACATTTGAGGCTGTGAATACCCATTTTTTGAGTAAATTCTAAAATAAAAAAAACACAACTTTGCAAATAATGCACAATGAATAATACAAATGTTCTTTTCAGAAAACATTGTCATCTTATATTTGCAACATTTATCAAATTGAAACATTGTCATCTTATATTTGCAACATTTATCAAATTGAAACATTGTCATCTTATATTTGCAACATTTATCAAATTGAAACATTGTCATCTTATATTTGCAACATTTATCAAATTGAAACATTGTCATCTTATATTTGCAACATTTATCAAATTGAAACATTGTCATCTTATATTTGCAACATTTATCAAATTGAAACATTGTCATCTTATATTTGCAACATTTATCAAATTGAAACATTGTCATCTTATATTTGCAACATTTATCAAATTGAAACATTGTCATCTTATATTTGCAACATTTATCAAATTGAAACATTGTCATCTTATATTTGCAACATTTATCAAATTGAAACATTGTCATCTTATATTTGCAACATTTATCAAATTGAAACATTGTCATCTTATATTTGCAACATTTATCAAATTGAAACATTGTCATCTTATATTTGCAACATTTATCAAATTGAAACATTGTCATCTTATATTTGCAACATTTATCAAATTGAAACATTGTCATCTTATATTTGCAACATTTATCAAATTGAAACATTGTCATCTTATATTTGCAACATTTATCAAATTGAAACATTGTCATCTTATATTTGCAACATTTATCAAATTGAAACATTGTCATCTTATATTTGCAACATTTATCAAATTGAAACATTGTCATCTTATATTTGCAACATTTATCAAATTGAAACAATACTCTATATTAAAATGCATGGCACAGGAAAAGATAACGATATTAGGAAAACAAAGCATTCATAGTCTACACCAGCATTCATTATTTAACCAAGCATCTTACTATGTGGTAAAGGCCCATTTTTGAATCGCCAACACGAGTACTAAGGTGTTGATGGGGGAGGTGCCCAGCCAGCGACTTGTCGGTATATGGTCCAAGTTTGATTGGCGGGGTATCCTGTACTTGATCCAAGCTTCGATTCGGCGGGACCCCACGATTGAGGTTGGCCTCTTATATGCAGTGGAATGAAATATGTCTGATAGTAGTTCCTTGTGTCATCCGACGAGCAGCCGCTCCGGGGATGAACAGATCTTGAAGCTCTAAATCGTTCCCAATGGAGTGGGGGAGGTGGCTGCGAAATTCCTCTCAATGTAAAGGAATTTAATTGAAACAATTTACGAAAGTAGGTTACTATTTCGAGTTTTGCGTTAAACTTCTATCGACTTTGTAATTTCCGAACTTAACGAAAAGCTTCCTGCGATAATTGTTCAAATATTGTGTTTCATGGTTTCCACATTCACGTGCTTCAACTACCTAAACATTGCATCCATGTTACCGCCACAATACTCTGCTACTATGTCGGTGTTAAACATTCATCATATATGTGTACAGTGATGAGAATTTCTGAAACAAAGACCAATGTAGAGAATCTATTTTTTTCTTGATGTGTCATCTCACAGGGATGGTTATTGTTTCACAGTCTGTCGTTTTAAAGACTCTTACGCATATCAATATAACTTAAAGTTAATATAATAGTTGAAATCTACAATTTGATAACATCCTGAAGTATGAAAATATAAATACAAGCTACAATACCATCGTGTAAAATACAATCGATAAGATACCAATTAATATCACTCAGTTTCTTTCAGTTTAATTAAAGTAGTTGCTTCCGACAGTTCCGGTCAGATATTCAATTCTACAATGTGTATGTTATATCTCTGCAATTCATTATTTATAAATTCGAAGATACAAAAATGAACTCAATAAATATTGTCTTTTTTCTCATTCATATTAAAAATTTGGATTCATTTTGTTCAAAATAAATGAGACATTTTTTTCATGAGTGAACATTCTGTTACACCAATAATTATGCGATTCCCAGTAACGTTCTTTTTACTCCTCACTAACCCAAGGGGATATAGTGGGAAATTATGATTTCGCAATTTTTAAGGGTATTTTTTTTATTGCAGATTATCAAATAGTATCATGCTGAGATTGTATTCATTGTATCACAATGTATCTGTGTGTGTGTGTGTGTGTGTGTGTGTGTGTGTGCTATGTGCAGTGTGCTATGTACAGTGTGCTGTGTGCTATGTACGGCGTGTTTATTTCACTTTATCGATTATAGACTAAAGTACTCATTCGATTCAAATTTTGCAAATATGTATATTCAATACTCGCTTAGACCCCATAAGATTTTGAAGGATATCTGAATAGTGCTTCTCGATTTTTTTAACTGTAAAATATTTGAAAGTGACCCCAAGTTCAGGAAACTAAATTTGAAATTTTATTTTCAAATTGGTAAAAAGGCACATCACTTACATAAAATGGCATTGAAGAGTTATCAAGTTTTCATAATATTTATTTAAAAAATAATTTAACAAACTCATTTCATGAAAATGCTGAATATTTTCCATACAAAATTTGAATACTTTATAGAATGACTTGTTAGTGAGGAGTTTAGCGTTGGCCACAACCCACTCGTTTTCATTGTAATTATATCAATAAAATATAATGTTTATTTTCAATATACAGGACTTCAACGAATTTGTAGAAAAAATGTGCCCTATCTCTATTGATTTTACGAAGAACATTAGATACTTTGTATGCAATAAGAAAATCTCATCACAATATTATATCCGAATATACATACTTTATTTCCTTTATGTGACTCCATATTATTGTTGACTGCGCAAACTTTAATAATCTTATACCAGATGTGATATTTTAGTCTAGAAACGAAACTCGAATAGATATTTGCTTCTTAGGATAAATTTGCCTATCTATATTGGGGAATGTAAATGTTCATATGTCCTTTTTTATAAATCAAAGTTAATGATTTAAAAATTGATATTTTTATATTCATGCTACCAATATAATATGTTACACCATGTTTGCTCCTAATAATGAAATAAATCAAATTATCGTAAATTAGAGAAAAATATATAATTATCAATTTAAAAACTTGTATATGTATAAATACACAATCATAACTAACGATGTATCTAGTAGGTACAATTGTTTTATTTTTTTCTCCAGGGATACCTGGTAGTGTGTAGCTGAGCAATGGCCTTTTCATTGTCCATTGTTGATCAAAATTGTATATATTTTTTTGTTTTTGTGGGATGTAACAATAATGGTAACAAATAAACGGTTTATTTATTAATTTATGTGCAAAAAAAGTTCATGGTGTATATCGTAAGTTATGGTGTTACAATATTGAAGCTTTAGTAATTTAAAGAAAATGAGTAAATGGCGAACAAAATAATGCAGACATGAAGGTATTACACCAATCGTTCTAAATTAATATTTATTAAGCGTTTAACTGATGGACGCTTTAATAAAATTGAGAAAATACAAACATCTTCATAGGGTTTCAAATCAATGCATCCCATAAACATCTGTATTGTTCATATAAAATTGTAATATTTTTTGACAGAAAATTATTCCAATAAGTTCTACAAAAACTATAACGATATATCAATATTATAAATCAATTTGATTTATAAAAACTGTTTAAAATGTTGTCAAATAGGAATATGTCGGAGTTGGTTGTCTTATTGAGTCTGGTAATTTTAGTCGGTATTCATTAATTTCATATACCCAGTAGATTTACTAGACATATGTATATGCCAGAATTTCGCTGTGAGATAATGAGGACTGAAGCTCATAGGAATTCCCTGTTTCCTAGACAACGTAGTTTTAGAAATAACTATGGAAGGGCAGGGCCGGATAAACGTGTTTTTGCGCCCGTAGCAATATATTTTAAACCGCCCCCCACCCTTATTTTTTTAAAATATTAAATGTAGAACAATTTAAAATTATTTCAATTACATCGGGTCTAAAATGACAAATCACTGACAAATTTTTACATATACACCATCACGCCGAGCCTCTTTCCGAGTAGGCAAAGAGAACCGAGTTCCATACCTGCGGATTTTTGATACATATAATTAAAATTTTAGGATTTTATGCGCCCTTTTTCAGACAACCGCCCTGACTTCATGCTCCTGATTGTTCTATGATTTATCCGGCCCTGTGGAAGGGTGTATGTATATAACTGTATTTTATGAAAAATTGGTATAACTAGGTATATAATAGAAACGGTCAAATTACTGAATAACATTATGCAAAATTAAGTCAACAAAAGTCTCCGCTTACTGTCTACGTATAAGATCAAACTGATTTAACTTTTTTTCCTGATTTACATCATCATACATTCCACTTGAAGTTTATTACGTTCCACATATCTTCCTTTTTACAATGTTTAAGCTGTACTAACCTTCCATATTAGATTTTTTCGCACGTGTCCCGTAAGTTTCACACTGAACGCACGTTCGCAAATATTTTTTTCGAGATCTCGCACTCGACTAATGTTCTTATCATTACGCATGATTAAAAAAATATTTCAACTTGAAAATGTTTTTCTCAGGAAGTGTGCCCCTTCAAGCAAGCCTTATTTTCATCCAACGACGGTAACCAGCGACAGGTTTGCGGGTGTACCGTGTACTAATCAACGGAGCTTCCATATTTTTTTTTGTTTAAATAATATTCCCCCCCCCCCCTCCCATAGCGTTTAACCCTTAATCGAATCATACAATGCTTTATATGCATATATAAATGTTCTGTACATATTTTTAGTTTTGAAACACCCTTACATAATGTCTCTTGTAAACTTTTAACACGTATAACGAGCATAATTTCCCCACAGTAAAAGATTAAATAAAAAGGTAAATATATAAATTGATAAAAAATATGTCTCTATCACGTAATAGTGACCATAGAATTCCAAACGTTTTTGTATGAATTTCTTAGAAGGAAAAGTTACCTTTGGGTTTCCAACGTCGTTGAACGTTGTTTACGACCTATCCTTGGATAAATTTTGCACTACTATGGTGTGTTGATCTTGCGTGGGAAAAGCTCAAAGGATTGCCAAATAACCAAGATACTTGAAGACGGTACGTGCCTGGCATAAATATTAAAAGAATTCGATATATTATGTACCTATCTATTTCGTTATTCGATAAAATAAACAATACCATGATGCTTCTGAAAATTATTTATCTTCAATCCAATATTCAAGAACCACAATAAAATAAATTATTCTACAAAACTGGATATAAGTAGGTTTTCCAACTGTCGATTTGTTCAGGAGAACTTTGTTCTCTTAACATATCGACAATGTATCAAGCCTGAATACGCGAGAATTGTATGGAGAGGTCTACTTTTTTCACGGCTTTTCCAACTTTGAAGTCAAAAAACACCAACTTAGAGGCTTCGCAGCATATATGTTCCATACACGGATTTACTCAGAATTCGGAGTAGAACATTTCTTGTGTCTGTGTGTCTGTGTCTGTGTGTGTGTGTCCGTCCCCCCCTTATAACTTTTGATCCGCTCAATTTACAGAGCCCAAAATTCCAGAATATATACACAGTTATAGGCCCACAAAAATTTAATACTCAGAATTTTGAATTTTTGTTTCAGTCAGGGGTTATCAACTTTTGAATTTTTATTTTATTTTTCCATATATCTCAGAAACCATAAAAGCTAGAACGCTGAAAATTGGTACAAACATAGAAAAATAAAAAATATCAAATTAATTTTTTCAAAAAAATTCCAGGGTTTCTCAAACATTTTTTATTATGAAAAATATTTTTTTTATGATAAATTTATGAGTTTAACTGCCTATATTTCCAAAACTTATACAATTATCGAAAAAAGCCGAAACTCCCCAACTAGATAGTTTAATTTTCTATAAAAAATATTAACATTGTAGTAGAAGATCTCAATTTTTTGTAACAATTTTTTTAAAAATTGAATTTAGTGACGACATCGCTTCATACATTTTGTATGGCAGTCGCCTATACACAATATGTAAGAAGACTTAATAGTTTGATACTTCATCTCCAAACATACATACCATCATGCTATTTTCATATTCTGGGTAGGAAAAAAGGAACTTCCTCCATACTATCCTATCTTGACATACATACCTACATAATAAATGTTGTATAGAAAACAAAATATCTGAAAATATTCAATAATTTGTATTTATGGGTTTATAGTTTGGTACATATTCTTCAACTATACATACTATCGCTATCGACAGTTGGATCTCATGTGTTACATGCAACTAGTTATATCAATATACTAGCTTTGTATACATAATGATTCCATTATTGCTACATTGTGTAAAAATGTAATACAGTTTGAATTTCAGGAGCACATCATATGCTTGTATCTAAAATGCTAAGTTATACATATTGCATTCAATCAGGAGTAGGGTAAATACTCTCGTTAGAATACATATTATATGTTACAAGTAGATTTTATTAAATATCTACTCGTACTCGTATAACATAAACATTATTTCATGATTGAAAACCAAAATGCATAATCACAGTATATGTACAAGGTACAAAAATGTCGTAACATTACGACATTGCCTAAACTTTCGCGACTTGCCGTAAAGGAAAAAAAAAACTAATTTTTAATCTAATACAAGTACCTACCCATGCTTATAAATTATCTGTTTTGATATATTTTAGTTTTGAAAAATTCAAAAGATTTTACAGCAGTATATAAACTCACAGGTCAACTATCTGCATCGAAGTTTTAGTATGGCGTTAACACTTCATCGGTGCTACATATTACAAGCTTAAGAGGTATAAACAGATGGTAAAGTAGGGTAGGAGTAATAAGTGGTTAGTTAGGAAACAGCACCTTAGGAACCTACATGATATGTATGCAAGGAGGTGAGAAATATCTAATAGTCTTCATGTTGAGATATTTAATTGCGGAAAGAGATAAGATACTCCCCTGAAAAATAATAAGTACATACTAAATATTTATACATTGAAATGATACAAACGTCTTATATTTTTTTAAGACAAAGTTTCACGAACTACGTTACAAGGGTTTGATAATCATACTACATCTTAATGATTTTTCTGCTATTCGATATTAAAACTAAAAAAAAATAAAGAATTCTCAATCGGGGTTACTAATTTTACGGACACTATTTCTCATCTCTCATCTCTTATCGCTTAACTCTTTTCCTGTTTATACCGCAATAACTAAATTTATCTTAATTAATGATATCAATCTATTAGTCTTAACATTCATTAACAATTTTTGTATCCATTTGGAACAAATTACTTTTATAAGGGTGGGTGGTCTAAAATAACAACAAAAAAAAATAATACTAGTGGAGTGTTTTTATTTTGAAACTAGGACAGAAAGTAGATGTCATTCTATTTATATTGTGTATCTAATTCCAATTTCCTTTTCTTTCCTTTTTTGAAATGACTGTTAAAAACGTACATTTAAGGAGCATCGAATTCCGTAGACTTTAATGTTAACACAAATTTTTAAGTTGTTTATATTATGTAGTTTACGCGTGAAAAGTCTTCAAGTGAACGAGTAATTAACATTTACACATTGCGCTGTAGGTGTATGTCAAAGACCTGTGTATGTAAAGATAATTAATCCATCTTTTTATATTCACTTATCTGCTACTATCCTTTATTCTGATTTGTGAACTAAGTACGAAACGAATATATTTTAGCACGTTGTTAATATATTTCTGAAATATGTTAATATGTAAGCCCTAGAACAGGTAAACCTAGTTGGGCAACATATAAATATTTTTATAATGACTCATATTATGTCAATGGAGTGATAAAGAATAAAATATATAAAAAATGGTAGACGTTTTTACTCTTCAAATTTCAATAATTTCTAAAAATCGGTATGTGTGTTTGTTGCTAATAACTTGATTAGTAACAATATACTAAATTAATTTTGATTGATACTAGGAACCATTGTTTCGCTTTATCTAATGGATAATGTATGCCAAGTGAAGATAATAATATTATAATGTAGCCAAGACGAAGCGAGGATGTTGTAAGTAATCTCTGGAGTATCTTATATGGTAAAATGTTTTATGATGTAGGTAACTAGAATTAGTTATTGTATGAAATCTTCGAGTAAATTTCTAGACATTAATGCACTGCTTGTAAATTTATGTGGAGTGAGTACAATTCTTGAAATATGTAGATCCATTAAATCTTTATATACCTATCATCATGTGAATTTGGTAAATGACAACTCCGAAGATTTAGGAACAAACCCATAATTCAAAACGTTTTCCAGATTCTAGACAAGTATCTACTGTTTGGTTAATTAAGTCTTCTGTTTGTTATAAATGGCAAATTACATATCTTTGTTAAGACTGAAATATCTACACTACCATCCGGTTTTTACTCATATGAGATAGTAAAAACTAACGATTATTTTGTTTAAAAGTTTATACCTGTTTAAAGTATGTACGTGTCTCTATAAATCTTTAACAACAATTTGAACAATATTCCACCTGATGCATCGTTAAAAACCTGGAAATTGGATAAGATAGTGAGGGAGAAAAAACTCTCAACTATTTTCAATTTGATGGTATATTTTCGAGAGCTTTAGAGCAAGTTTAAATGAAGGTAGCGAGGTAACATTCCTAACATTCAGTCCCACTCTATATAAATGTTATCTCATTATTATAAATTACTGAACCTTTACGGTAAACTTTGTAGGCATTCTATAATGGGTCATGTCAAATTCCTTATGTCCATATAGTATTATGTAACAATATAGGCAAATAGTTCAGGCACTGATTGCTATGTATGGAAAAAAATGTCAAATATATGGAGTTCTGTTTTTTTATCGATATATTATTATGTTTGTTAGGTGGAGGAGTTAAAAATTTTCAACTGTCCCCTCTCCTCGCCTCCCCAAAGGTCCTGGATGGCGATTTTTTTTTCAGTTTTAAAGAAAACCGTACACGATACATAAAAAGTGTGTGAAATAAAATGATCCCTGATAAATTTGCTAATAACCATTTGTGCATACAAAAGTGATATCACTTATGGTTTTTGTGCAATTAGCCTCTGAATATAATTACTTACGAACTCACCCTCTTCTTGAGTTCAGTATTGGACAAAGGCCTTCCGCTTGGACTTCCACTGGTCTCTCTCCAGTGACATTCTTCGCCATTCTGAACCTGCCACTTTTTTATGTCATCGTAGCATCTGGTCTAAGGCCTTCCTACGCTTCTGCCTCCAGTCCATCACAATTTTTGTCAATCGTCCGTCCGACATCCGAAAAATATGACCCGCCCAACTCCACTTTAACTCCGCTATTCTTTTGGCCACATCCGCTACTCATGTGTTCTTCCTAATCCATTCATTAGTTTTGTGGTCCTTTAGCGAGATATTCAACATTCTTCTTTCCATCGTTCTTTGTGTCACCCTTAGCTTTTCCATCATTCTCTTAGTCAATGCGGATGTTTCAAAGCCATAAGTGAGCACAGGGAGTATGCAAGCGTCAAAAACTTTTTTCTTTAAGTGGATTGAGATATTTGTAGATTTCAGATCATTTTATAATTTGCTGATCGTGGCCCGTCCTAGGCCTCTTCTTCATTCTAGTTCAGCTTCAAAATTATCATTTCCCATTTTCACCGTGTGACCGAGGTAGACATATGATTCTACTCTACCAATATCTTGACCGTCAATTTTTATGAGCTCTGAACCTAAAGAAAACATATTTTTTTGGGTTTTTGGGTGTGGTATGCTTCTATTATGCGGATTGATTGATAGTCTGATTAATTGGTATTAATTCAATTAATCGGCGTATGAAATTCTAATGCTGTAAGGAAGATATACTATCAATTCTGACTATAACAAGCCTCAATCAATTGGGATCGAACCAATTAATCGGCTTGGGTATAATTACAACATTCCTGTTATAAATCCAAACCAAACCACATTAAATAACAAGTGAAAATAGATGATTAGCGCTCAACAACAGAAATTAAAGACACTAAGATTTTATTGCGAGGAATGAACATACAGATTACTTATTTAACTAATTAAACTAAAGACTCGATAATCGACGCGCGCAGGATTCGAATCTGAAGATGATGTAGTGCTGGCACTCTCTAGATCTATAGGCCAATATATATTTTAAAAATCTAAAAACTACCTTAAGCCGACAAAAATGGCTAACCTCACAAAAAACATACCGAGTCTTAACAAAATACAAAAAGGCATCCTATTGGAAGAAAAAAATCGAGAACGATAAGGACGACCCAAAAAAGCTATGGCAAAGCCTGGATATTGTGAAAGAAAAGGATATCTCAGCAACAACAACATTATTAAAGGCACAAGATTTTGCTGATTCTTTTTCCGAAAAAGTAGAAAATATCCGCATTTCACTTAACAACTCAAACGAAATACCTAACATTTGTGAACAAAAAAGTACAACGGCAAAAATTGAAATACTTCAAGCCGTGACAGAAGGATTGCAATGCTTACTAGATCCGATTCCAACATGGCTCTTAAAAACCTGTGTAAAAGAATTGACACCTGTGATAACCAGAGTAATAAATCTCTCGATGATCGAGACAACTAGCGTTCCAGAAACCCTAAAAACTTCAATCATTACACCAATTTTAAAGAAGTCAAACCTCGACCCGGAAGATGCTGGAAACTACAGGCCAATTTCTAATTTACCAGTGCTTTCTAAGTTACTCGAAAGAGCAGTTGTACACCAAATGACGCAGTATCTAAAAGATCATGATCTGTTTCCAAAAAAGCAATCAGCGTACAGGCAAAGTCACTCAACCGAAACTGTACTAATGAGAATACTGTCGGATCTTATAACAGGAATTGAATCAGGGAACATTGCTTTGGTGTCAATATTAGACATGAGTGCCGCTTTTGATACTGTAGACCAGGGGTCGGCAACCTTTTAGCTGTGGTGTGCCAAGCCACTCTACCAATATGATTCAGGGTGCCGCCTTAATTCTAAATTATATAATGGGGTTCTAGAGGAGAAGAATTTTATACCAAATTTATCTTTTAAACATATTTATTAAAAAATAACATAAAATTCTAACATAAATTAAAAAATTTTAATGCGAACCTTGTCCCTGCACATTTTTGCTTAATATTTCAATATCAGGGGTATAATTTGTGACTTTTAATTTCACACAAGATTCTGAATGTTCAGTTGTTAAACGACTTCTTTGTGGACTCAAAATATGTTTCATGTGAGAAAAAATTTGTTCACAGAGATATGTGGAACCAAAAGCGGAAAGGAGAGCACATGCAATTTTCTTTAAACAATTAAATCTTTCCGGCAATGACATCCAACAATTTAATATAGCAGTCGATTTTTCCATAGAGTCATCTTCCAGATTTTTTCGTAATTCCTTAAATTTTGTTTTCCATAATTCTGAAGATAAGTTCCATTTCAAAATTATCAAAATTCATCCACTCAAAAATTGAAAAATCAAACGGGATTATTAATGGATCTATTAAATCTGGTTTTATGAGGAAGGAAAATATAGGCACATGAGCTTCAAAGTCTTTGCATCTTCTGGAAAATTCATCTTTAAGTGCTTCAACGTAGGTTTTAAGTTCATCTTTGTCTATGGTCGATTTATTTGCAAGCGCTTTAACATTTGGGAAGTATTTGTAGGTACTAGTATTAATATCACATAAAAATATATTTAATTTTGTAGCAAATCCTGTCCAATATTCAAAAAGTTCGAGCACAGTTTGGCGCTTTCCTTGCAATCTTAAGTTTAGTTCATTGAGATGTTTAGTTATATCAGTCAGAAACATCAATTTGCATAACCATTCCTTATCGTTCAATTCGGGGAAATGTTGTTCCTTTTCATTAAGAAAAACTTTAATGTGTTCCAGACATGACACAAACTTATTCAAGACATTGCCTCGACTAAGCCAACGAACATGGCTGTATAAGGGGAGGTCAACATATTCACTTTCCATTTCTTCTAAAAGAGATTTAAATTGCCTGTGTGTCAATGAAGAGCGAGACACTATGAAATTCTCTTATTAGTCCCATTCAGAACCCCATCGCGTGCCAAGCCTGGCACGCGTGCCATAGGTTGCCGACGCCTGCTGTAGACCACAAAATTCTTATTCAGCTTTTAGAACACGAATATGGAATCTGTGGAAATTTTCCCAAATGGATGACCTCATATATTTCAGAAAGACGCCAGTCTGTGAGGGTTAATAACAACACGTCCTTATCGGAAATTGTAAAATTTGGAGTGCCACAAGGATCGGTTCTCGGACCTATTTTATTCATTCTGTATATAAAAAGACTTGACGACTTGATTCAAAACCAAGGATTTAATTCTTTTGCTTATGCCGATGACCGCTTGCTCTTCAAATTTTGTAATCCCATATGTAAAAATCGTCTGGAAGTAGAAACTGTTGAGTGCATCGAAAAAGTCGCCATGTGGATGTCTATGTAGCAACAAGCTTAAACTGAACCCAACTAAAACAGAGTTTATGTGGGTAGCTTCACCACGGCGACAGCACCTCATTGAGAGTACTCCTATCAACATCAACGGAGAAACACTCGTGCCAGCTACAAGTGTCAAATTCTTGGGTATTCACTTGGACAATATGTTGTCACTTGACCTTCAAATCTCAAAAACGGTCAGTTCATGTTTTTTTCAACTCAGACAACTGAAAAACATTCGTCGAAATTTACCTAAGAATAAGGCTAAAACACTTGTAAATTCATTCGTTGTGTTTCGGCTTGATTACTGCAACGGCATTTATGCTGGATTGCCGAAGTATCGGCTCGATAGACTACAGATGGTATTTAACACAGCGGCAAGACTTATTTTCGGTGCAGAAAAACGATGTCACATAACTCCACTACTAAACGGATTACACTGGTTGAAGTGTCCAGAGCGAATTGATTACAAAATTTGTTTGACAGTATATAATGCTTTGAACAACCTGGCACCAAAATATATACAAGAGCTGTGTCAGAGAAGAGATCTCTCTGGGAGGCATCTCACACTCAGGTCATCTGGATCACAGAGTAACAATTCCTTAAAGGAGTTGGACAGAGTCAACAAAGCGGCTTACTATGACCGATGCTTTAGTGTGAGTGGTCCTATTAAGTGGAATTCAGTGCCTCTAGATGTCCGCAGTGCTCAAAGCAAGAGCACTTTCACTAAAGGATTAAAAACAGCTTTGTTTCAAAGAGCAACACAACATTACGACTATCAGCGCCCTTGGTATGATCTTGAATCATTAAACGGCGCTATACAAATGACTTATTATTATACCCCTAGGTATAGTGAAGTTTCTTTGTTTCAAATTAGTGGTGTGCAAAGACCATTTATAAGACCACTACAAATTGATTCTGGAGGTCTGTTAACATTAATTTTATTTCTTGCTCTGTATTGGCAAATCATCATCATCATTGGCGCTACAGCCCTGTGTGGGCCCTGGCCTCCTCCAGAATCCTTCTCTAGCCGTCCCTGTCCTCCAGCGCTCTACTCAAGTTTGATATTCTGATCGCCCTTGTGTCGTCGTCTGTGTCATCCAGCCATCTTAGCTTGGGCCTGCCTCTACTTCTTCTGCCCTCAGAGGCCTTGTTCTCATTCACGTGTATTTTGTGATAATTTCCGCTAATCTTTGCAACTCACAGAATGTAGAGTGAAAGTTACGCATCAGAAGCTGTCATTAATAACTATAATCTGTGAAACGAACGAATGTGTGTACAAAAATTAACACCATCTCGATATGCCGCATAAAACATTGCGAGTAAATTCACCTGTCGAATATCATACGTATTTCGCTCCAACCAGAATACCGCGTTATGAACGGCGAACGGAGGTTATCTCGACATAATGCGTGGAAGTTTACGCAGGCTAGTGTCCGCGGAAAACAGAATAACGATCCTGGATTGGTATTAAGAATCTTTTTGGGGATACAATCATCATTCATCCGGCTGACATGTCCCAACCACTGCAATCTACGTACTTTTATGACTTGTACAATGTTGGGTTCGTCATATAATCCCTGTAGTTTGTGATTATATATTATATCGCTTCATACAAAGTCTATTATCATTGCAAAAAGAATATTGGCACAGAGAATCTCTGAATGTTAGGATTTTTTATGATTAATCAAATTATATTGTTAAATATTTAGTTTTCTTAAAAGTTTCTCAATTTACGACCAAGATATGCTTGATTTAAGTATAGAATGGAATATCTTCTGTAAAAAGAAACATCCAACCCCCCACCAACCCCTTTATCGCACGCCAGTTCACACAGCTCCTTCCCCCCTCGCTATTTTATTTGTTCGTGTCAATGCTCGGATTTATTGGTTATATTATGGCAGATAGTTGACTTGGAGAAGTAAAGGTAGTCCACCGTATGTATGTATATGCAACTGCCTCATTTTATCATGAGGTGTATGTATATTTGAATTTTTTCTGCCATTTCCAATATAAGAATAGATGAAAAGAAATTTGAAATTCTGTGAAAACATGTCTCTAAAGCATCGACTTTTGATTTGATGACCGAAGATACTAACTCACCTGACGTCGCAATTCGTAAAACCATATAGGTGGGTTACACTTCTAAATACATACAAGTCAATTTTATTTAAGCTGAACGTATAGGTAACTCGGAAAAACGCATAAGATGTGTCAAATCAATGCTTCTTATTTACCATTCGACTGGAAATTTTGCGTAGGTATGCAAGAGCAGACTCAAATATCGAACAAGATATCGAAAGACGAGTTATGGCAGGAAACAGACTGAATGGAACACTAAGACCAGTTATGAATGATCGCAAAATATCAAAGGATGCCAAAGTTGCCATTCATAACGCAATCGTAGTGCCAACCTTGACAAATGTAAGTGAAACTTGGACATGGCAGAAGTAACATGAAAGTAGAATATATGCAGTAGAAATGAGATAATAATTTGTAATTGAAAGATGTATGACAGGGTACGAAGTGAGGACACAAAGAAAGAATGTATGATGAAGAAAGAATGTATGATGAAGAAAGAATGTATGATGAAGAAAGAATGTATGATGAAGAAAGAATGAAAATTTACATATTGAAATGGTTTGGGCACATGGAAAGAACGGATGAAGAATGCCTGATGAAGAAAATATATACAAAGCTGACAGGAACAGAATAAGAAGTCGGATGCGCCATTAAAAAGGATGGCTCAACCATGTGAACGATATTCTTAAAGACGGAAATGTAAGAAGCGTGAACAACAGACGGACATGTATGAGACGATTCATGAATGTTAACGAAGCGATAAATGTGTGTCAAGTTTGAACAATGTGGCGTGCGGTTCTCTCTGCCTACCCCGTGAGGGACATGGCGTGGTGGAATGTATTTATCGGTTTTTTCAACAAACAACATATACATATTTCTCAAACTTAAAGTTATAATTTAATATATTTTTTTTAAATTTTTTATTTTTGTACATTAGCTATCTTTCTTTTTTATTATTTTCATTTGAAAATATCTCCCAACCAATAAGATATCATGTAAGATCTTCGATCAACATACAACATCAGTTGCTATAATATACCAAATGCGGTCAACTGCTGGGCTTCACAATCGTCTTGGAAGATACTTTTCGAACCATGAAGCATTAAAAAATATGTTCAACTGTATGGTGCGTACCTATGTAATTGGAGTACGGAAGCGCTGTTTGGGCGCCCTACCAAAGAAAATATTCTGATATGTTGGAGCAAATTCAGAAGAAGTTTATGAGGTACCTGTACATGCGGATGCACGGAGTATATCCAACATACATGCACCACCCAGATTTTTTAACGTCCTGTTCTTATATGAGTCTTAAAAGTAGGCGTGATAACGCCTTACTTTTGACCGACTTCAAGATTTTCAACAATCTTATTGATTGTCCAGGGGGGCAAGTCTGGTCTGATCGACGAAATCAAAACAAAAATGGGTAATGGGTAATAACTAGGGTTTTGATTTCGCCGATCGGACCAGATTTGCCCCCCAGAACTGCTAGAAAGGTTAGGGCTTTTTTTATTACGGATGTAGTGGCCCGCAGGACTCTGGTAAGTATTATGGAAAAATTGAACTCGCTCTCGGACGAGGTAGATAATTTTCATTGGAATAAAGGACGCTTTAAATCGTACCTTAAACAGAGATAGCCGTCATCGAACCGCATATCACACTATAATTGGCAGCAGCTGTCCTGTGATTACGGAAATAAAAAAAGATAATTTTGCGATAACCTACTATAGCATATAGTGAATAAAAATAAATATTACATAGTATTAAAACGGTTGTGAGTAGGTTTACAATAAAAGTAGTTGACCATTTTCTATAACTTCATTTATCTATCTGAATGTACCTACCTACTGGAATTTCGCAATCTATTTTTAAATAGATTCCCGAATAGTTTGAGCACTGGAACAATCCGAATTTGTGTGTTCCCGGTGGAAATGCACGGTAAAACTATTTTCAGTCTAATTCATTCGATATTTTGATAAAATTGAACATTTTTGTCCTTCATACAAAGTAAACAAAAGTGTTCGTTTCCGGCTGAGAGTCATTATTTGAATTTATCCTTAAAAATAGTTTAAATCATAAAAATATACATTTCTAAATGTGATTCAACTGTCAACTACGTATATTAAAATTAAATAAATTGTTAATTTTGAGAAAAATTAACTAATTGAGTAATTTAGTGTAGGTACATATGCTATAGTGGAAAAACGATTTCCAATTTAATAAATGACGAAAACTTAAGTCTTTTAAAGTTTTTTTGGTTTACATGTTTTCAAATTCAATAGGTATATATTAAGTACGTAGGTACCTACGTAGAAGGTATTCTTAAAATGAATATATTAAGTACCTACGTAGAGTGTATCATTAAAATTAATATATTAGGTAACTTCGTAGAGAGTATTCTTAAAAATAATAGGTATATTAGGTACCTTCGTAGAGAGTATTCTTAAAATTAATTTATCACATACCTACCTACGTAGAGAGTATTATAAAAATTAATATGTTAGGTACCTATTTAATAATTTTTTATATAACACAAATTGTTATATCAAAAATTATTAAATAGGTTACCCTCAAGGAAGAATAGAAAGAAGGGTAACGACAGCAAATAGGGTGAACGGTACATTAAGAACAATAATGGCCGACCCAAGTATCTCAAGGCCAGCAAAGCTCGCTGTGCACAATGCAATAGTCGTACCAACATTAATGTATGCAAGTGAGACATGGACATGGCAGACGACGCATGAAAGTAAAATTAACGCTGTGGAAATGAGGTCCCTAAGACGAATGTGTGGTAGAACGATCTATGATAGGATGAGGAATGTGGACATCAGACGAGAATGCAAGATTGAAAGAGATATTGTGAGTAGAATGAAAGTAAATACACTACGATGGTTCGGACATGTGGAGAGAATGAACGATGAGCGCCTGACAAAGAAAGTATACAAGGCTAAAAAGAGTGGAATGAGAGGTCGTGGCCGCCCGAGAAAGAGTTGGCATGATCATATAAATGAGATTTTGAAAGATGGTAATATACGAAGTCAGAATAATAGGAGAGCATGTATGACGCGATGCATGGATGTTAATGAGGCAAAACACGTATGTCAAGATAGAGGTGTCTGGCGTTCCGTCCTCTCTGCCTACCCCAAGTAGGGGTACGGCGTGATGGTATGTATGTATGCATGTATGTATGTTATTATAAAAGCACCTATACCAATCTACCTGAGTTGTTAATAAAACCAACATGCCGTTAGTTTGGCACAATTTGTTATAATGTTTGTTTTATAAGTTTGGTAACGTTGGGTAGATACTGTTAATACATCAAATTACTTACTTAGGTTTCTCAAATAAGAATATATTAACTATGGTTTTATTATACGTCACCCGCATAATACGGTTGTGAAAGGAAAATACCTGACGAAAGGGCGGATCTTTATTGAGGTAACATATTCGAATTAGTAATGCTTCAGTGATTTTCAATTAGCTGTGAAAAACATCAAGCAGGTAGGTACTTGCAAACCTGAAATTCCCGTAATTCATTTGTGTACCTCTTATTTCCTTATATAAACCAGTTCTTTAATCCTTTGGAAATCACACCTTCGGGTCCTTGTATGATTTGTTAGGAAAAACTTTGCCCGTAAAAACGTTATTAATCGCTATTGTATGTTGTATGGTTTACAGGATATGCTAGGAGAAAACTAACCTAGAAACAACATTTAATGATGTTTTATGTGCCGCGCACACATTACTTAATGATCTTCTGCGATCTTCAACAATTGATTTGTCAGTATTAATATTTTTAAAACGTAAACGTTTTTTTGATAAAAAATAAATTGATTAAGATTTCTTCTAAACCCATGCAAAGTTCTACCCATAAAAATACATCATATAGGAGTTAAATTTTATTCCTTAAAATATTGAAATGATGTCTAAAGACGACGATTATTATCAATTAAAAAATAAAGTGAATAGTAAGCATTTCAATTTTTCAAGTTAATTTTTCAATTTATTATAATTATTCGATTTGTTCTCTATATTATAATTTGATTTATTTCTCATCCGCTTACTTTATTGTTTACTAATTTCCTGTTAGTTCCTGTATCACTATAGTTTAATTAATTTTATTTGTCAATACTGTTGATACCATGCATAAAATATATAATAATTCATCTACATTTAAAAAAGAATGTGCACAATGATATTAATTATATATTGTGAATATTTATCAACAAATAAAAAGAAAAAAATAAATAGAAGTATTTCAGAATACAATAAAAAATATTAAGTTGGTTTGTTAGTCGTGTAGAGAAACAAGAGTTGGACAACGGCACTAGGTACTAGAAGAAGAGTTTGTAGACACAAATTGACATAGATATATAGTGTTGCGGTAAATAAACAAACTTAAAGATATCACAGAGAATTATTTATTATCAAGCTTATTTGCTTGTTAGAAAATGTACTGAATTACTAATATACACTTTAAATACTACAATAAAATATTATATTCAACATAAATAAGACCACTTTAGTTGAATTTGCGAAGCGAAATTTGTGATTGCCTATTTTTTATCTGAACCCTTTTAAAGTTGAAGCAAACAATAAAATACGTCGGAAGTAAGAAGGAGAAACACCTGAGTCCGGTCCTGAGAAGCAGGGCTGTAGCGTGATTAATATCTCGCGGGCTTGGGCGCCCTTCAAGTTCTCTGTAGCGTAAAAGCCTAATATAAATAAATAATGAAATGCTAATATGCTCGCCAGAAGGTAGGTATGGAAAAGTTAGAGACAGATTACATTAATATTTCCATTTTCAGTATCAAAGGTATAACCAGAGCCACTTGATAAATATTTTCACAAGCTCAATGTTTGTTTGACTCGAATGAATATGAAAAGTTCTTTGTGAACCTATTCTGCAGGTACATTATTATTCACATTAAGCACACGTATATATCAATTTACTCATGTAAAAAAAGTGAATGTACGATGTGTGCTTTACAATGAAATTCTCTTCAAAATTTCCCTCATATTTGGCGTTTATTTAGATATTTATTTTTGCAATTTATAAACTGTACGCTGGCCTTCGTGTCTTAGCTAAGTGATACGTTGCTATACCTATATAAATCTAAATCTGAGCCCGCCTCATGGATTCGATTTCAGTTTAAGACACAATTTTTATTTGTCTCCACAATGTGGTGTTGAATAATACCTAGTAATATAGTTTAATCAGCTAACCAGCTACGTAAGATTACATAGAATAAAAAAAAACAATATTAACTAGTGTAATGACACAGTTTTCTAATCCACGTATGACTTGCAATGCGCCTTAGCGCTTTTAATAGTTACAGAGGCGACAATTAAAACTAAATAATGTCTAATTTAAATAATTTTCCCAATAAATAGGTGCACATTATTTTAGTAGTGGAGAGGACATAGGTTTTTGAGCATTTACCAAATTATCATTGCTTTTTATGTTTGTTAATCTTTAATATTTCCAGAGTTCAAATATTGCCAATTTTCGTCCTTTCGACTCCAGATGTAGAAACTCAAAACTGTTACGATCAAAACTATGATCATGTTCAATGTAGTGGTCCGCCATCTCAGAGTATCCAGAAAGACTCTAGAATGCTCTATGAAAGTGATCATTTATTCTGGTCGCTATGTACCTTTCACATTGACCAATATACAAAGAACTACAGTCATTACAATTTATTCAATATCTGCCACTCATATCTGTCTTCTACTGCTCATCTTTACAGTTAAAAATAGTTTAATTTAAATTTGACTTTGTAAAAAAGGCAATTTTGATTGTATTTCATAACCTAAAGTAATGTGTAACCAAAAGTAAAGTAATAAATAATGATAATAATAAATAAAGAATAACAAAGAAAATAATGATTAAAAGCAAGAAAATTAGAGGGGAAGGATAGGAAAGTGGAATCGGGTGTAAATAGATACTTTTTTGAACAAATGAAATGAGTTTGCAGAGGTAGTACCTACCTACGTATCTGAACTGTTAGGTAATTATTATCTTTGTGTTGTTGGACAAACCCTTCAGTAGGATGGTGAAAGAAAAATTTTTTCTTTACCTATTTCATTCAAAATCAAACAATGCTGTTCCTATCGTTTCAAGTATCAACCGATTCATTATTCTTTGGTTCAAATCTGGAAATAAAATAAGAGTATGACTAGGCACCCATTTTTTTCGTTGTTTCGTGTAATGACAATGAAAGTAATCATTAGTCTTTATACAAATAGTAAATAGACACCATAATTCTTTCTTATTCTTTTTGATATCAGTCCCTTTGTTTTTGAGACTTTCTTTGTATTTTAAGTTTAACATTGCACTTTACTGCAAGTCTACATATTTCAACCACTGATTTATTTTAACAAACAATAAAAAAAATCAGTAGGCAGTTTGCAAATATTCATTTCGTTGCGTTTTAATATTTTATTTTAAGACCTTATTTTGTATTTCAATTTTTAATCATTTGAAATTATTAATAATTCAAATCAATATATATTTTTTGTAAACACATCAATTATTTATTTATTAAATAGTTTTGATGCTAAGATGTTACATGCTTACAGAATAAATATGAACAAAATATTTTTGTGAAAAAATATGAACAAGACTATATTATATATGTACATATAACAAAATCCTTGCATTTGAATCTTACGAGACTTTCGATCTTACTAGTTAAATCTCGAAGACTGATTTTGCTCATCATTGGAAATTACATACATGTCTTCTTCTTTACGGTCACAATCCAAGGATTTGTTTGCACCAAGCACTCTATATCTCCACATATTATCTCTGTTGTCCTCCAGCCTCTTTATCTTGTCGTAGCTGCTACAGCGCACATCACTAATCACTTGATCCATATAACTGTATTTAGGGCGGTCTCTGTAGTTTCTACCTTTCGTCATTACCTCGGCGATAATTACAAGCGTCGATAAACTTTTAGATGCAGAATTAAGAGAACAATTTGGGTGTTTATATCCTTATTTCATAGTATGTATAAATTAATAATTCAACTAAATTTCATAGTATGCACATAATATTGCCTTTCTATGTAAAATCACACTATACGTACTGCATCCATTGATTAAATTTATGTACGGATTTCTCCTCCAAACATTGAATACCAATTAATGTCTAATGTAGGTATTTCACTTTACATTATATTGTCTTTTATATAAGTATATAGGAAAGCAATTGATTTAAACAGGATATGTTGTAATATAGATTGGAACAGATCTTTGTAAACCTGCATAAATATAGTTATAAATAAACTAGCGGACCCGACAGACGTTGTCCTGCCCGAACTATTTGTGAAACAAAAAAATATATGAACATAATATATTTGAATCATATGGATGTTATTATTCGCTGAGCAAACTAACATTTTCTTGTTCGATGAGCCGCTAAACACTTTGAGGTTAGATTGATTTTCGTTTCGTATATAATTGCAATACAGCATATATGGTCAGATTTCTTAGTGTAAGATGGAAAAAACTAAACATTGCTAATTCGACATTAGCGCCACCTATTATGATTTATAGTTATAAAAAATCATGTTTTTTATTTTCCTTTTATAATATAAATGTGTAATATTCCAATTTGTGAATCAAAACCATTCAGTGAATCACACGAACACACACAAAAAATTTCATCAAAATTGGTTTAGCCGTTTAGAAAGAGTTCAGTGACATACACACGTACAGAAGAATTATATATATAAAGATAAGCATACAAAATTATGTGTAGTCAAAAGGTATATCGATCGGTACATCTTTTAAATCATTTCCAGCCTAGTCAAGTTCTTGAAATATCAATTCGGAGATTTTTCTTTTTATGTACACTTTGTAAATAATTCATAAGTAAACTTTGTAAGCGAAATTGCGTATTTCCATATCAATTCATGGAATTAATTTCATAAATTTCTTTTCCATATTTTTCCGTTCGATTTCTCGACAATTATTGGAAAAATGATTTTGGCACGGGTAAACTTTAGTTGATTTTTTTCTATTTTTGACATCATTAGGAGTTATTTTTCTATATACGATATTCACAGAGAGTAAAAGTAAAATAAAGAATACAAATGAGCATAAATTTGTTGATAACATAATAAAGATGTACAATAATTAAATATATATTTTATAAAATATATATTTAAATATTTTTAATAATTTTTTAATTATTTTTTTCAAATTTTATTATTTTTTCAAAATAGACCTTTAATTTATAATTCAACATCTACATTTTATTCTCAAATCAATGCAATATTTTTAATTCTCCGAATATGGCGTTAGTAACTTTGTAGAAGTTCAATTTATGAAAAAAGGAAAACAAAACACTAACTTTGTAAATGCTTCTGCTTTACAACTTGAGAAATAAGTTATTCTATAACAATATTCTTGTTAATTTTGAATGTAGGTACTCCAAAAATCAACATAGGTGTGTAATAGAACAGGTGTCCCGATTTAAATACTTGGGGTGCTGGTTGAATGATGAGTGGAACCCAGATTCTGAAATAAAGACAGGATTGAGATGGTGAGATCCATTTTCTACAAAATGAAAAAAAACAGTTATGTAACCGAGATCTAAAGCTGTACAAGATGGAGATCTGTTAAAGCATACGTGTTTCCAGTACTGTTGTATAGAGTGGAAGATTGGATTCTCAAAATCTCAGAGGTAATGAAATTGAATCATTCGAGTGGCTATACAGAAGGTTGACGGGCATCTCATGGGTCGATAGTCTCCAATGAAAGTGTTATAAATATGATGGAGAAAGCGAGAGAGTTGCTGACCACTGTCAAGAGACGCAAAGCAACATATTTTGGCCACATATTCCCTGGTGATAGATATGCCCTATAGAGGGAAGACGGAGTACCTATGGGGCGTAAAAGAATATCTTGGCTTGAAAATCTCAGGCAGTTCGGGGTTCCCGATGCGGCGTCACTGATTATGTTGGCACAGGATCAGGAAGAGTTTGACATGAAGGTCGCCAACCTCCGTCAGGAGCTCCTCAAGAAGAAGAAGAACTTGTTACATGCCTTCGAAGCCCGACACATGAACCTAATAAATAGTTTTTTTAATTCTCGCTAATCCAAGTTTAGCTAGAAATAAAAAAAAAACTAGTTGTTATAGGAATAAACGACATAATCATTAAAATATTAGCAGTTCAAATACTTTGCTCATTTTGAGTTTAATTTAAGACGACTAGTTTCGGGAGAGCAGTCCTCCCATCCACAGGTGTATTAATCATGGACTACTACAAAGTTAAGTCAAATCTGACATGATCATTCTTTATAAAAAAAATCATTATATGCATTGAGAGGGACAAAAAATCATGAACATCGAAAAGAAATTTATTAAATTCCGTTACTAATATTATGTGGATGAGTGTAAAATTTCGGCACGTTTTTGGGCAAAAAAAAAACTCGTGACATGCGTAGGTAGGTACATAAAAAAACGGAAATTTGTAATATATGAAATTTACGACACTGGAATTTTAATGGAACACACCGACCAAAATAGCAACGAGAAAACGTTAATTTATAGCAACACGTAGCTATCGTTGGTATAAAATTGTATCCTATTTGAAGATAGGTACCTAATTGGTTAATACAGGGTGTTGACGCCAATATGTCATTATAATTATTGTCGCATTTTTTATATCAAATGACATATAATGTTGTTGCAACTGCTGTCCGCCCTACACCCAAAATCAGTCTCCTTTCAAACCGCGTCCTGTGATGTCCATCCATATCTCTTCTATTTTCCGCTCCTCAAAAATCACTTAACGCATCATATGTATATGTTATCACCGCGCGCGTGTGAGATTCAAGTGAATAGTGACAAGTTGTGATCATCCTTCAAGGGAGAGTACCAAGAATCAAGTGAGTTTTCCATTATATATCGTTCCTTTGCCTTGCGGTAGTTGCAACTTATCACACCTGCAAAATACAGTCCACTTCTACTTTTCACATTTTTTATTACATATTCGCGTCTTCACAGGTGTCTCAAAATAAAGTTTATATTTAGTGGAACGATTAAAAAAAGTATGCCGTGTATCGAAAAAATGTTTTTTAATTATTGAAGTACACAATTTAGGAATTTATTTGACCCTCCAAATGTAGACCCTCGCGTTCGCAGCACTCATTAAATCGAACAGTAAAATTACTTATGACGGCTCGGCAGGTGGACTCAGTGATGGCTACCATTTCGTGACGGATATTTTCTTTCAAATGCGCCAGGGAAGTCGGTTTACTGGAGGAAACTTTAGATTTAAAATAACCCCATAGAAAAAAGTCCATAGGGGTTAAATCAGGACTGCGTGGAGGTCAATTTATGTCACCTCTCCTCGAGATCAATTTGCCTGGGAAAATTTCGCGAACTTGTGGCAGAGATGATGTATTGGACGTGTGTGATGTTGCTCCGTTCTGCTGGAACCATGTTCTTTGGTTATAGCCAGGAGAGTTTTGCAGTTCAGGCACCAAGAAGTCGTCTAACATCTCCACAAATATAAATGCTCTGAGTACAAATATAAACTTTCTTTTGAGACAATAATGTCATGAAATTTTATAAATTTTAAATATATTGGAATTGATATTTCAACCCACTGTAGTAATAGTAAACTTTATTTAGATGTAAAAACACATACAAAAATAAATACATCTAGTTAAAATAAAAAAAATATTATAAAAACATTATGAAAAACTATGGAGAAGATAAATAGTATTTAATTATGAATTCATCACCTAGCCTACGAAAGGTGACAAGACTGGTGGTTTCTTTTATGTTTGGTGGTAAACTATTATACATTTTGAGATTGTTATGGTATAAACTATTTTGTGTGCATGTTTTTCTCGTTTTTGGTATCTGTGTTGACTCCCGAAAGGGAAAAAATCCAACGTCTGCGTATATGCAATTAAAAAAATATTCGATTTACATTTACATTGGTACAAGGTAAACAAGCCAAAAATGAAATAATATTTTGGCGCAGTTCAAGGGTGACATCTGTGCGAGACACCGTCATCTCATTTATGAGGACTGTTGCGTTCATTGTTTACAAATAAACAAATTTCTCAATAGATGGCGTTACAAAAAAAAAAGAAAGGCTTTTCCGTTACTTCATAGATGGCAATAGTACAGTTCCTTATTTTCAGGTGAATTGTTACATACTATTCAAATATATAGAACTTTCAAAAATTACATTGATAAGGTTACTCAATAAGAATCAATAAGAAGGCATAATTGGTGAACGTTGCACAAGCGCATAAAGTGATCACGCAAACCAGCCGATGACAAGTCGTAAGCCAGTCTCTTTTGAGATGTTATAAAAAGTTTGTCAATAAAAATATCAGCAATGTTTTTGGGTGTTCCGGCGTAAAAGCCGGGTTCCTAACCAAATATATACATATGTACATACAAATACCTAGTTCAGCATTGAGGATCACGATCCTTTCTTAATATTGTCCTTTTTGGTGCGACACGCATGCGTCGTGTTCTTTTATTAAGGAAATGAATATTTATTTATTTATAAATTTAATTTACATACAAAACGAGCTATGGCAACACTGAACTTTCCACATTATGTTAGTGTTCGTCTTCTTTCCTCTTGAAATGTTGCATGGCAATCTCTAAATTTACATACATATTATTTAATACATATACCTATATGATGTAGAAAGCAGTGTCGGTATTGTGTTTTAATCACCCGCGTACCTGCAGCTGGTTACCCCAAATTGTGAGATATACCGTGATGGTATGAATGAATAATTTACACTGTCACGGCGTATTCCTAAAATCTAGTTCGTACCTATATTTCTATACACGTGAATGAACCCCGGCAAAACTTTTTTTCAACATGTTTGTTTTTTATTATTAAATTATTATTACAAGCACTTAATTTTTATAATAGAGGTATATTAACAAAATCTTAGTAATGAAACATATCTATATACATAACAACTTTGTGGAATTATTTCGATTATAACCTAAAACTATGAAATAACTTGTACAACGAAATAAACTTCTTATAACTTGAAGTAAATAAGAATAATAATATGCAAAAAAGAAATATATGATAAAATAATGAATCTTTGAGTGCAAAATAAATAACGATTTTATAATAAAAAAAAACAGCAATAATAAAAAACAGAAGCAATGTGTGCATTGATTAAAAACTTACCAAAAATTTATATTAAGATGTTATGCTATGGAGTGAATAATTAGCATAATTGATAACATATTTAAACATTGTTTGAATATGCGATAAGTATATAATATTTACGGTGTATAAATGTGTTTGGTGGTAGCTTGTGCCTATCTTCCCCACAAGTATCTGTGTGTCATTTCCCACAAGGATATATTATGACGTGATGGTATAGATTTGTATCTTTTAGAAAAAAAAACGAGTGGGTTGTGGCCAACACTAAACTCCTCACTAACAAGTCATTCTATAAAGTTTTCAAATTTTGTATGGAAAATATTCAGCATTTTCCTGAAATGAGTTTGTTAAATTATTTTTTAGTAAAATATTTTATTAGGAAAACTTGATAACTCTTCAATGTCATTTTATGTAAGTGGCGTGCCTTTTTACCAATTTGAAAATAAAAATTTCAAATTTTAAGTTTTCTGAGCTTGGGGTTACTTTCAAATATTTGACAGTTAAAAACGTTGAGAAGCACTATTCAGATATCCTTCAAAATCTAATGGGGTCTAAGCGAGTATTTGATATATTTTTTTGAAAAAATGCGCTCGGGTCCTGGCACACCCGTTGTGTTATATATTCAAATTGTCACTTATTAACGGCACATTCCCTGAAATATGGAAAACCGCTCTTGTTCATCCCATACTGAAAAACGGTGATAAACACGATGTCACTAACTATAGGCCCATCTCCAAACTCCCAATTATCAGCAAAGTGTTTGAAAAAATAGTGTATGATCAGGTTTATAGTAAAATATCTTCATATATCACCACTGATCAACACGGTTTTATGAGAAAACGTTCTACCACCACTAATTTAGCCCAATTTACTAGTTATCTTCATGATAAAATGGATCAGAGACTGCAAATAGATGCTATATATACTGACTATGCCAAAGCATTTGACCGCGTAAATCACCCAACTCTCTTGCAAAAATTGTCATTGATAGGTATACATGGTGACCTATTTAGGTGGCTTAAATCATATATTGATAATAGACACCAAATAACCTCGGTTAACGGACATTCTTCTAAATGTATTAGCGTGACATCTGGAGTCCCCCAGGGATCTCATTTAGGTCCCCTTCTCTTTAATATTTATATAAATGACATCGGAAAATGCTTTTACAGTAGTCAAGTATTATTATTTGCCGATGACATGAAAATTTTCAAAACAATCTCAAATTGCTCTGATTGTGCCGATCTACAGAAGGATTTGGAACGTTTATCCGTTTATTGCAATGAAAATTATCTTTCCTTAAATATATCTAAGTGTTTTTCTATATCTTTCACTAGGAAGATAAAAGTTGTAAAATACAATTATAAACTGAACAATGTAGTTTTACCGACGAAAACAGACTGCAAAGATCTTGGCGTACACCTTGATTCAAAACTTCTCTTCGACAAACATATTGAAATTATAGTAAACAAATCTTATAAAATGTTAGGCTTTATATTTAGAATCAGTAAATACTTTAAAAACCCCAATACATTAAAACAATTATATTGCTCTCTTGTCAGAGGTCAACTTGAGTACGCATCAACTATATGGAATCCCCAGTACAAGGTTTACATTCACTCGTTGGATCAAATTCAGAATAAATTCATTAAATATTCAAACTACCGTTGTAACAATACTTACCAACCTACTATACTAACTTCTTTGACCACGCGACGCACAATTTCAGACCTTATGTTCCTTCACAGTATACTAAATGGAAACATAGAATGCCATGAAATTCTTACCAATATCAAATTTAATACTTCTACTCGCCGGACAAGACATACGTCACTTTTCTTCTCCAATATCTGTAAAACAAATGCTTCCAAAAACGCTCCGATTAACAGAATGATAAACTTATTTAACTCTTATGAAAAGCATGCCGACTTAGACATATTTTTTGATTCACATATAACCTTCAAAAATAAACTTATATCTAACGTCGTGACATTATAACAATTATTTACAGATTAATTTATTTTTCCCAACCACCCTCAGCAATATATATTCTTCTCAACTCATGAATCTGTCAATATATGTTCGTCTACACACACATGCACACCCTCTCTCTCACACACACATACATGTTTTACTCTTCTCTCATACGCGCACCCCACTAATTCACACTTTTTTGATGTATTATTTTGATATTAGGTATAGTACGTAAGAGGTACATGTTATTTCTGTATTTTTATTTATTTAATTTTAATAATTGTATGCATGTACTGTGTGCTGTCCTTTGTAAAATAAAATAAAATAAAATAAAAATAAAATAAAATATACATATACGCAAAATTTGAAAAGAATCGAATGAGTTATTTAGTATATAATCGATAGATTAAAATAAACACGTCGTACATAGCACACAGCACATAGCACACATCACATAGCACACAGCACATAGCACAAACAGATATATTGTGATGAAACTTTCAGAATAAAATCTCAGCATAAGACTAATTGATAATCTGCAATAAAAAAATACCCTTAAAAATTGCGAAATCATAATTCCCCACTATATCCCCTTGGGTTAGTGAGGAGTAAAAAATTGAATTTGGAAGCAAATTGTTGAGAAATTCAATTATAGGTACGTATTAAACTAAATGAAGTGCATTGAATTTTTTGAAAACATTATATGAATCATTGTGGAAGAACGATATTTGTAATGATATGTTGTTTGGAAATTATGCTCTTAGTTGAATTTTTACTCCTCACTAACCCAAGAGTTTATAGTGGGGAGTTATGATTTCGCAATTGTTCAGGCTATTTATTTTTTATTGTTAATTATCAACAAGTATCATGCTGAGATTGTATTCCAAAAGTTTCATCACAATGTATCTGTGCGTGTGTATGCTGTGTACTATGAACTATGTACGGCGTATTTATTCTACATATCGATTATAGACTAATAAGTAATTCGATTCTTTTCAAATTTATATATCTAATATCCGCTTAGATCCCATTAGATTTTGAAGTAGGTATATCTTAATAATGCATCTCATTTTTTTCAGCTGTCAAATATTTCAAAGTGACCCCAAGCTCAGGAAACTTGAAATTTGATTTTTTTTCATATTATTAAAATGGCATTAGAGAATTATAAAGATTTCTAAATAAAATATTTAAATCAAAAATAATTTTACTAAACTCATTTCCTGAAAAATTAATACTTTATGGGGTGACTTGTTAGTGAGAAGTTTAACATTGGCCACAACCCACTCGTTTTTCTTAATATTATTAGAGAATGCACCAGGCACTTTTAATATGAGAGTTGACGCGACATGTTATGTATGTTTATGTATTTAATGAAATGTATCATGAATTTCTCTGCGAGTGACTCATAAAATAATTTATACACTTAAAATCCATCTTATATATTTTTATTTAATTTGTTTTAATAAAATAAAACACCACATTTGTGTTATTTATGTTTCAGATGGTCACAAGGTCTTCTATTTCACCAAGCACTAGTAGATTGCGCTAGAGCTGCTCTGCTATTACCACTCGGAATCTCAATATTCAAATGCCAACCTGTCAACAAATGCTCCCTGCTAGAAACTGCATTTCTTTTGCTGGTAAGATACTTATTTATTACTTTTAAATTGTGATACATACCTACCATTTATGACCAATTTCATTAAGAGCAAGTAATGAATACAATAAATAAGAAATACTCGAAAATACATTTGGTAAATAATAAAATTCACCACCTACATACATACATATTGTGATAACTGTCGCCAGTTTGGTATCTGGTACTTTAAAATACACATATATTGTAAAAAAACACACGCGTTTGAATTATACACAATTTATTAATAATTACAGTAAAAATATATTAATAGAGTGAAGTACAATATTAGTATTATAAATATGAACCACAACGTGAGAGCACTATATCATTGATCAATACCCGATCAATCGTCCCCGGCTTTGCCCCAGACATTCCTTTATATTAATTCCCCTACTCCCGAAGATTGCCGATCTCATATCGTTCAATCTCGTAAACTGCTATACAGATTGCCTGTTGAAAGGCGCAACATCAATATATTACACATACATACATACCATCACGCCATGTCCCTCACAGGGTAGGCAGAGAGAACCGAACGCCACTTAATTCTATCTTGACATACATTCATCGCCTCGTCAACATTCATACATCGTTTTATACATGTTCGTCTGTTGTTTAAGCTTCTAACATTTCCGTCTTTCAAAATACACATGGAAGTTCACGTTCACATGGAAATGGACGTGCCATCCCTTCCTTGGGCAGCCCCGACCTCTCATTCCATTCCTGTCCGCAATGTATATTTTCTTCGTCAGGCGTTCCTCATTCATTCTCCCCATGTGGTCAAACCATCTCAATATGTTCACTTTCATTCTATTTATAACAACTTTCAAAAATTCACCACCCATTCTGAATATAGTAAGACGAGTCTGGTGTGTGGGGATACACGCATGTGTTTTGATTCCTTCTATAAGGTAACGCACACCCGCACACCTGTCTATGGTAACAACACATTGTGGGATATGCCATGATATTATCACTGAATTACCAAAATGTTCTTCAGCTTATTCCCGTCCACTCCTGAGCAAAGGCCTCCTCCATTTGAGTCCACGTCGTCCTGTCCTGTGCAGTTCGCATCCAGGACGTTAATAATTTTATGTAAAATACGTAGTTCGGTACGAAATATATTAACATAAAATACTAATATTAATAAATGAAAAAAATACGAGTTTATTGAGTAAAAACATTGGTGCAGAAACACGAAGAACTGCTTTATATTCCTTATACTTTTCCACTCATTCAATACTGATAATTTTATTGCATTTTTTCATTCAAAAGCAGTGAAGATATTGCAATTCATTTTTCTTCAAACTAATTGAATGGATTCAATTCAATTCAATACTTCATCTTGAAACTACTGAGTAAGAGAAATTGCAAAAGTAAGAAAATATATTTCAAATTATTACAAAAAATATTTCCTGTATAAATTTATTTGAAAATATATTTTAATTTACACACAATGGACATGATTTATTACGACGTTTATGTTCGCTGTGGATTTTCAAAGTTAAGAAAAATAAGGTTGCTAATAGGCATAAAAGTGTTAACTTGAAAATTCTAAAAACACCAAGTGTTGTTCACATTCAAGAGATAAATATTGTTAATGGTGATAAATTTTAAAATATAGCGAGAAAATTTATGGTAATTTTTCGTATAACAGAAACAGTATATTTTGTAAATAAATACTTGCCAAATTTAGTTTTTTCAGAAGTAACGATATACCTACTTAGTACATTTTCATACCTACGTTGGTAAATTATTTCCTGAAAATGAAATAAAAGTGTTAAAATGGGTACGAAAGTTTACACGTTAAGAAATGGATGTTTGGTACTTTTTGCCTTAGTTTGTCGAAAAATATGAAGAAAATTTAATGTCGATTGGGATAATAAAAAAAATTTAACATAAACTTAACTATCTAGACTGTCGCGACGGTCGGAGAGCTGCCTCATAATATGTAGGTACCTACTGTCCGAAATAGAGGTATTTTCCCAAACGATAGCCAGCATCTGGGGAACCTGTTTCCGTCCTTCAAGAAGAAGAAGAAACATATAATAACTCTTACATAATTATTAAATTATGTTTGAACTTTTAAATCAACAACATTGAAACGTTGTTGGAAGAAATTGCCTAGTGACAATAAATTCGCTAGTGTGCAAAATATTTGTTTATATTAGATCATTCATTCGTCCTTTTCCTCATGACTGAGGATAGCGGCTGTAGTCTGTCGCCACACGTATGGCCCGTCTCCATGCCAATCTGTTTTGGGCTGAACGCAGAGCACTAGTCACCGAAGACCCCATTGTGGACTTAACCAAATCGCTCCACCTGGTCGGTGAGCGACCACGAGATCTCCGTCCGTCCACGCTGCCCATCACAACAAGCTTCGCGAGGCAGTCTGGTTCCCTTCTGGCAATGTGTCCAAAGAATTGAAGGATACGTCTGTAACATATCGTCGATAGACGATCCTCGATCCTTAGCTCGTCTAGAATTGACACATTGGTTCTTCTGGCTGTCCATGCGATGTATATAGATATATTAGATACAACAATGCTAAAAACATTTGCACTTATATCTATTCACACCTTAACGACTTCCAATCGACCCAAACTACACGTCAGACTAGACAGACTAGACAAGCAAATATACAGATGCCGAGAACCAAATCGACTTATAGACAAAGAAATTTTCATTTCCTTGGAGTAAAAATTTTCAATTTTCTTCCAATTGAATTGAAGAAAACTACAAATATAAACAGCTTTAAATGTGGATTAAAGAAGTGGGTAAAAAAAACAGACAAGACAGTGATAAATAAACAACTCTACATTAACATACAATGACACACACGCACACCTAAACAATATACCTATATAATTATAAGCTGCTTCAGAACAGGTTTTTAACCAAGTGAAGCAGTTTACATTCCGCATCTAGTTCTTAAGGATCTTTTTTTTTGTAAAAATATTGTATTGTTAAACTTTGATGTGTACCTTGTATATTATTTCTTATGTTACAAATAAAAAAAAAAAAAAAACAAGATAACAAGATTAGATACAGCAAGATTATCAAATATGGATTATATTAGATACAACAAGATAAATAAAAGTGCCTTTCATTGGAATCTCTTATAGGCCTTCAATAGTTTTTTTTTATCGTTGTCAATGGAAACCGAATAAAATAATAACTTATTGCCATATTGAGGTATTAATGTCAAGAATGATGGAAAGAAAAAATTGTGTATTATCAAAAATATTTAGCTATATTTTTTTATTTACAAAATAACATTTAACAATGATGGTTATTTATTTATAACGGTAGGACTCGACAAACAAGAGATTGCGGGTGACAGTTTTATAAAGCGTTGTTAAAAATCTAAGGATGCAAAGGTCAGGGAAAAAGTGACACGTAATTCGCTGCACAAAGTCGAAAGCCAATTAATTTTATTGGTTAATACAAATTAGAGTATTTTTCTGCACTAAAATTGGTTTATGCACAGGTTATGTCAGCCGCAATCTTTCGCTGGGCGAGGTATATATATATATATATATATATATATATATATATATATATATATATATATATATATATATATATATATATATATATATATATATATATATATATATATATATATATATATATATATATATATATATATATATATATATATATATATATATATATATATATATATATATATATATATATATATATATATATATATATATATATATATATATATATATATATATATATATATATATATATTGCCCTGTACAAATATACATAAAAATATAAAAAACATAGTAAAAAAAAATATGAAAATAGTCAATAATATAATTTAATTTCTATCTTCTTTCCTTTTCTTTGAATTGTATACACATAAATATGTAAACCAGAATATTTTACATTTCATTGGAGGGTATGTGTTTGAATTATTTTTAATATAGTCATTATAGTGCTTAAATAGAATGGAAAAAAATACATGAGTCAGATAACCATAATCTTACATGGGAATGTTATACTTTGGCGGGTACTCGTTGTTGGGATATGGTAATGTACCTATCTGACTAACGAGGTAAGAGGAGCTAACGTAGTTATTGATTATCATATAGAGGAGCATGAGATCAGATATAATCCTTCTATCGGAGAGGTCATGAAGATGTAGATCTGATTGTAGTCGCTAAGAAGAATTGCAAATATAAATTTCATTTTCATAAACCATCCATACTAAAAAATATTAAATCTTGTTTATCTGCAGAAAATATACATAGGTATATAAAGTATCTAGAAGTATACATTACATAGTAACTTTCGAATTTGCTCGTTTTATGATTTTCAAATATAAGTTCTAACAAAATAAGTTTTTATTATCTCCTTTGACATGGGAAAAATTTATATGCCATTCTTGTAATTGTAGAAAATCTGAGAATGGATGCAAGCTGGTTTTGAATGAAATAGGGTTAATGCTAGGGACAGAAAAGGGTAGTTTGTGATAGATCTTACAGTACTCGAGAAGATCCTTATCGAATTTATACTGGACCCTTTAATGTATCTGGGAAGACCGCGATATATTCGGGCTGATGGTAAAAAAATCTACTCTCTTTTGTTTGTGTACCTGAAGGTTTAAAAATATAAAAATAGATTTCGTTTACTGTTCTATTTCCTTTGGTACAATCTAGAAATATAATAAACATAAATCTATATAATTGAATTAAGTAAACATTGTAACCTTTATACATAGTTTAACATTTTCTTATTAACAAACGTAGTAAATATTTCTGTTCAAATAATGATATTAAATCGAACATACAAAATATGATAATGTTATTCATTAAAAAGAAGGAAAAGAAGGCTTTGTCAATAGCGCTTCCGGCAAGATTCCTTATGATTTTTTTATTACTAAAGCCTTTTTTTAGACCAAAGAATCCTTAGACATTCAAATTATTCTCGTATTATTTGTAAATATTAATAAAAGCCCTAAATATAATATTTTTCCTTTGAGTCCCGTCACAAATCTTAATGTTGTATGATTTTAGGTTTCATTTTTGTGAGCGGATTTATTTGAAATATTTTTCTTAATATCACTTTAGACAGAATTTAATATAACGTCGTTAATATTTTCAACGCAACATTTAGTTATTTCTAAAGATATTTTTATTTGAATAAATAACTAAATAATGAACAAGTGACTGGTTGGTTGGAAGAAATTGCCTAGTGACAATAAGCCCGCCAGTGTACAAATATATTTGTTTATATAATGTACAAGAAGATGTATAAATAAATAAATAAATAAGTGTTGAAATTTTTGCCAAACGGAAATTTCTTCAAACTAGTGTTACCAGCATAAGCAATAATTGTGTAAAAACATTTTTACAATTGGTACATTTCTCCTCTGCTGGTAAATCTGTCTAGGATACCGACACAGAAGGCAAACGATTTACCAATATTCCACGGTCGTTGGCGCACTATTTAATATACTACTCTGTGGGATTGTATCACAATGTTTTTTTTTGTATATAATCGAGTATTTTATGTAAAAAACGATAAACCTAATATCAGTCTTATATTGAATCTTTGTATAAGTCTCAACAAATCAAATATACTGAGAAATATTTTCTTGAGATTGTTCAGCTTTACGTTATCCATTTAATCAATCATCTCCAATATACCTACCAAAGACTCACTTAAACCACTTAATATATAGGTATCAATCATGGGCATCAACGAAGCAGTAGTATATGTAAGTATCAATAAAGGAAAATTCCATCTGACGTCAATTAATTCAATCTAGTATTTTTTTTTACTTCGCCAAAAATTAATCTAAAAATTTTCCAATGAATACCAAGTATATTTACAATGGCCGGCTCAAGTCTTGTTTTTTTGTATGTGAAATAGAATTTACTTACAAAATTATTCCAACCCTACAAAATTATTCTAATAATTCAAAATGTAAAATATTATTCCATTAAGAGGGTGACTGCTGCCAACGTACCTATTTTTTCAATTTGATATACCATCATTATTACTAAACGAATCATTTTGAAAAAAATAACCTAGTTAGTTTGGATATTAATAAAGAGAAATATACCTTAACTTTTTGATTATGTTCTGTATATATTCTTGAAGGAAAATTATAAGCATACCCCGATTTTAGACATTCATCTTAAATATTTTAAAATATATAAGGTATAGAGCAATATTTTTTTTATAAATTAAAGAAGAACAAAATACCTGGAAAAATATGATATGACGTTGCATTAACGCATCAGGTTAAGTAAATAAACCAAAAAAACTATTATTACGCAATGGCGCTGAATGGAAAATAAATGTTTTTTAGGTTTATTTACTAAACCTGAAGCATTAATGCAACGTCACATCATATTTTTCAAGATATTTTTATCTTCTTTAATTTAAAAAAAAATATATATTACTCTACGCCTTAAAGTTTATTAAAAATATATGATAAACGTTGAAAATCGGGGTATGCCATTATTTTTCTACAAGAATTTATACAGAACATTATCAAAAAGTTAAGGTATATTTTTGTGTATTAATATCCAAACTATCTAAATTATTTTTTTCAAAACGATTTGATAAGAAATAATGATGGTATATCAAATTGAAAAATAGGTACGTTGGCAGCAGTCCCCCCCTTAATTACAACTGTAGTAAATAAATCCAACAATTTCAACTATACATACATTCCAATAATGCCAAATGTACACAATATTATGTAGGTTTTAGTTTCAGTGGGTAACCTAGTCTTTTTTTATCTCAACGTACTCTACAATTTGGTCTTATAAAACGTCACAAAATGATTTACATGATTGATATTTTTGCATAAAACATGAAATTCTCTTCACGTAGTGATCGTCGAATTCCGATCACCTATGGTACAAGCATTTATGCTTAATTTAGGAAATGTATGAGGATGTATATTACATATGTAAGTATTCATTATTAAAAAATAGCGTTCTAAAGCTCTCCTGATATTTTCAGTCAGGGTAAAATTTAAAACACCCTTTGGTATAATACATTCACATGGGAGGCGTATGGTCTTCTCTGAGAATCACTGTTTTCTACATAGATAGTATACACTCATTACGTACAGAGATAAGAATTCTTAAACATTCTGTTGGGAATACTCTCATTCAACGATAAAATTGAGAAGCGAGTACCTCCTACACTACACGCTCATGTATATAATAAGGATAATGAAAATATAACACCATAAACCAGAGAGCTGGAAATATATTTCTTAATGATAATTACCCGCCCATTTAGCTTGTTTTTTTTTTGCAGAGTTGCAAAAGAATCACAAATGTATGCTAAAGAATTCCACGGATAAAGATAGGAGAAATGATGCCTTTGATAAATTAACGTGAGGTTAAAATAAATGAACAATTTGGGGTGCTACCATTAATAACGTCACGAGAACAATCCAAGATAATAATTTTATCATTCAAAAACTTTTTGATGCCCATAATAATTTCTATGGGAATACCCATTGTTCTATATTATTGAGGTGAAAAAGGCAATGGAAAGTAAAATAAAACAAAAGAGTATTTACATACTTGCATACCATCACACCATGTCCTTCACGGGGTAGGCAGAGAGAACCGAACGCCATTTAAATATATCTTAATACGCATCCACTCTTTAACATTCATGCATAGTCTCACACGGGTTCGTTTGTAATTAAAGTTTCTTAAATTTCCCTTCTTCAGAATATCGTTCACATGGTCGTGGCATCCATTACCTGGATACGATAGACGTCATATTTTAAGACGATACTCTGAATATTAAGATGAATTTTAAAACATTGTATTTAATTGTATTTCATAGAACAGTATGTAAAACTCTGTAAAATAATATTTAAACATTGTATTTAATTGTATTTCATAAAACAGTATGTTAAACTCTGGAAAAGAATATTTAAACATTGTATTTAATTGTATTTCATAGAATAGTATGTAAAACTCCGTAAAAGAATATTTAAACATTGAATTTAATTGTCTATCATAGAACAGTATGTAAAACTCTATAAAAGAATATTAAAACAATGTATTTCACTATCTTAAAAATAATCTAAAGCTGCATTATTATCCAATCTACAGATCATCAATAATATATAACTACGTAATAATGTTCTTAATATATTGAATATTCCACAATGTTAATATTCTGGGGTCGAGTCTGGTCAATCGGCGGAATCATCTATTATAGAACTCCATAACATAATTATATCCATGATATGGGTAAACATTTCCGCCTGTTGACCAGACATGCCCCCAGATGATTGATATTGTTACATTGGGCGTAAAATATTTTAGATTTAAGTTTCCTATCCTTCTAGTTCGTTTTTTTCCAGATTATATTTCTGAATAAAGTCTAGGGATCTGCAGTTAAATAAAGAATTAATATTTACTAAGTAGAGTAATATATTTCAAGACCTATTTTGAGATAAATAGAATACTAAGAATTCGGAAAAATAACTTATTTGCATTTTTACACATGTAATCCTTCACAAAATTGTCTTTAATACCTTTATGTATACCTGTATGTATAGTCTAGTGACTAGACTCTAGTCAACGAGTACATAGAAAGGGGCAGAATTTTTGACTTCAGGAATTGGTTTGGGGTCATTGAGAGTTAAGTACCAAACTTAAAATTTGACTTTTTTGTATTTTCGCTTACTCAAAAAATATAGATTCTAGAGGAACAAATCTATTTGATTTTTTTTACAAGTACAAAAAGTTTTTAACTTAAACCGTTCTCGAATTATGTTTACCTCCTAAGGACTCCAAATCCATTCTTTAAGTCAAAAATTTAAGTCAACTGGATTAGTAGGGTCGTATAAAAAAGACGGAGAACTAATATTCGGTTTTTTCATTATATTTTAATTTAAATAAAGTGTTTTTTTTTATGTTTTCAAAAATCAACGACAATCTTATAGGATGTGTTCTGAAATTTTGTCCGATACAGGAATCGATAAAAACTGACAACACTAAGAGGAAGCAATGTAAAACGACAAATTGATACAAAGCCAATAATGCTTCCGTGTCCTGTGATAAATTGATATGACCAGGGCCTCCGCGAGGGGTGGCGCCTCCTGTGTGCAAATCCAAAAATGCATCAAAATAAAAAATATATATCAATACGCCTCGTTTACCTACATGTGGTTTGAAAATTCATCGTGATATTAAAAAAAAACTACACTTAATATCACCGTGTTTTTTTTTAAGTAAGTACCGTTTTGAAATTAAAAAAAAGACGTGCAAAGATATCTCAATAATTTTATTTTTACATGAAAGCCTGTACCTTAATCTACTTTTCTACATAATTTCCGTCAATATTGAGGCACTTGTCATAACGTTGTATCAGTTTTTGAAGACGAAGTCATAGAAGTCTGCCGCCTGACTTGTTAACCACTGCATCACAACTGTTTTGACTTCGTCATCGTCTCGAAGACGCTGACCGCCCAGGTGTTTCTTCAAGTGCAGGAACAGATGGTTGTCACTGGGCGCCAGATCAGGGCTGTACGAAGGATGATCTAGAGTTTCCCATCGAAAAGATGTGTATTTTCTCTCACCTTATTGTCCACTTCCTGCACCAAACTTTCATTAATGACCGAAGGACGCCCACTCCGTTGTTCTTCATGCACATTTGTGCGGCCATTTTTAAATGCTCTCACCCACTTTCTTACCATTCCATCACTCAATGTTTTCTCCGTAAACTGCACAGATCTCACGATGAATATCTATCGCTTTTAGGCCTTTAGCACTAAAAAATCTTATAACAGCCCGTACTTCACAGTCGGCGGGACTCACGATTATCGGAGGCATCTTAAACACTCAGTACCTACAACGTAAACAAGGAAGAATCAGACTGTAAACTGTAATGGCGTCAGTGCGTAGACAACAGATGTAGGTACCCAGTGCGCATGCAAAGAACGCCGATTGCAGCGCTGCGGCCGCGGTGTGGCAAAACGGTACTTACTTAAAAAACACGCTGATATATACATTAGTCAAGTTACGTAAGACTTCGTATTTTGGTCACATAATGAGAGGCGTGAAATAATCGATCCTTCAGCTAATCATAAAGGGGAAGATTGAGGGGCTTAGAGGAGTCGACAGGAAACACCTATTCTGCCTCCGAAACATTCGAGAATGGACCGGAGTGAGGCGTGTGGAGGATCTGTTCCGCACCGCACAGGACAGGGAGAGTTTACCTCGAGTTATATTCAACGTCGGGGGGACCCGACAGGATATATGAAGAAGTAGAAGATACGTACATACATATCCGTGTCCCTCATACATTCAAGTTTACGAATACATTCAGTTAACTTATGTTTTTTCAATAAATCAATACAAAAATTGCCGCGCAGTAAGAAATTTTCAGTTTCATTAAGTTTTTTTTTATTCGATACTTCATAAAGAAAATTGTTACGCAGCGAGAAAATGTTCAGTTTTTTTGTGTTTTTAATTTCAATAAATTAAAACGAAAAGTTATCTTTAGAGTGCTTGCCCCATATATTTTGCACATATGGCAGCAGCGGCCCTGGATGACCCAGGGGTAATTTATGTCAATTTCTCATATCATAGCAAAACGAGAGAACAATATTCTATCTACTGGACAGGTTACTCAGCTGCTTTGTTACCTACATGATGTATCAGAATCTCATATTGGCTGTCCGTCGACTTTTACAATTACAATTCCTCATAAGCAGATCAATATGTACATTGCGAATTAATTTGAAATATCAAAATACAATTCAACAAACGCAATAATTAAGCTTTAATTGGGAATGATTCACGCATCCAGACATTATTAACACATTATAGGATTACACTCTGAGAGGTTCCTTTCTTTATATATATAATTATTCTGTACGTGTGTATGCCAGTGAACTCTTCCTAAACGGCTGAACCGATTTTGATGAAATTTTTTGTGTGTGTTTGTGTGAGTCCCTGAATGGTTAAAATTCACTAAATGGAATTTTAAACATTAACATAATAAATGAAAAATAAAAAAAATGATTTTTTTTAACTATAAAAACTTACTTTTACTTTACTTACTTGCTTACTTACTTTTACTTACTTTTTTTACTCTCCTGTCTTTACCATATCCTTTTTCTTGCTATGAATTATATATTTTTTTTGTTTTAATAGTGTTATACGTATTTTCTTTGATTTCTTTTACTCTTTTTTATTTGCTGTTGTACATACACAATGTTGTCATACTTTGTAATTTGGTTGGTTGGAAGAAATTGCCTAGAGGCAAAATTAAAATTGGTGGCGTTAATGTCGAATTGGCAATGTTTATTTTTTCCACCTGACAAATCTAAGAAATTTGTCATTTGCGTCGTAGTTTGGATTTTTTTGACATTTAAAGTTCTTTTCGGTCTGTTTCGGTATTATTAATATTTCAATTGTATGTGCATGGAATTTTAATTTCTGTTCACTGTTTCGTTATTATTCACATTTCAATTCGTTCGTTTCCGTGTCCAGACCATATATGCTGTATTGCAATTATAAACGAAATGACAATCAATCTAACCTCAAAGTTTTTAGCGGCTCATCGAACAAGAAAATGTTTGAAAAGAACAAGAGAAGTTTGCTCAACGAATAATAACATCCATATGGTTCATATGTTACATAGTATATTTTTTTGTTTCACAAATAGTTCGGGCAGGACAACCTCTGTCGGGTCCGCTAGTACTAGATAAAATGATTTTTTATATAAATAATTGAATATGTTATTTGAAACAATATGGCTACTGAAATACAACAACATTAATTTAATTAGTTTCGAGTTTAAAGCCAAATTTTCAAAACCCATAATTTGAATATGAATATTCCAGGATTTGCTGCCCCCATACATCAATCCTATCTTTTTTAAGTGTTTTCCTCTGTGCACTCATCTCATAATAAACGTTATGTTTTTTCACCTGTTATGAAACTGTGAGATTCAAGCTGTCAGGCACCGACATGGAATAGTGCTTCCATTCTATTATCATCGTTTTCGGGTGTCGAAAATACAACAGGCAACATAACATCTCACATAGTTTAGCAATGAAGTTCACTGTCCATTCTGAATTTCGCCTGTTTAGCTGAGACGAGACTAAAGTGTGGGTATACACGCACATGTCGTGCTCCCTTTTACTCTTATAAGATAATACACACCCTGTCCCTGTTACCCACATTCTGGGATATGTCGTGATAGTATGTATGCATGTAGGTAGATATTAAAGTACTTTACGAGTATTTCATTTGTGAAAACGTACATTAATTTTACATCGATGTCATTAAATTACGGTACCTATTTCATTAAACTCATTAGCTTTAATATGTTTTTACTATCATTAACTGCGCTTAACATTAAAAAGTAATAATTTTGTGTGTCGATATGGTATATAATGTTTGAAAAATGAACCGAGAAATGTCAAGCATTTCCTACTGATAAGTGCTAATGAAGAAGGGATATAAGGGGATAGGTTTTATCCTCAGGAAGTAGAAATGATATGTTGGTTTAGGAAAATATAGCAAAGCAAAAAAAGACAAGGGTCAGTTTTATGGGTTATAATTTCCAGTTTTATAAAAGAGTTTTTTTTTTGTCATATTTGTTTGTTTCGCCTGTGATTGCTTTTAGTTGCTTCAATGTATATACATAAAAGTTTAAAATAATTGTTTGCTTACAACTCATATCTAATAAATCAACTCATATCTAATAAATAAATTACCAATATTTTTTAATACAAAAACTGAACGCATAACATGAAATAATGCAATCTGAAATCAAATATTAGAGACAACCAAGAACTGTATGGTCAGTATAAGGATCCCACCATCTTGAGTGAAATTAAAATCGGAAGACTCAGACAGGCCGGACACATCCAGAGAATGAGCGAAGAGGACGTCCCAAGAAGCATTATGAATGGTGCACCGGGGGGACGAAGAAGAATTGGAAGACTGAAGCTTCGATGGCTGGACGTGAAGGATGCAAACAACATCGGCATCCATAATTGGTGTAATGCATCACAAGACCGACAGTCATGGAGACGGGCTCTGCAGGAGGCTAAGACCAGACCTGGGTTGTAGATCCACAGATGATGATGATGAAATCAAATAAGCTGTATCAAATAAGCTGTTTTATAAAAATAAAGGAGAAATCCCAAATGCGGAAATTACAGGGGCATACATAAATAAAAATATGGAAACGAGTTTTAATTATGAAACTAATTTAAATACATCAAACCAATTCGGATTTCCTCCAGCAATGTCAATTACCGATACGATTCACACAATTTCTTGATCGAAAAACATCGTGTAAACCAAGAGGATCTGTATCTGCAGGCTTATTCGGGTCTTTTATCGCGGCAATATACACAAGTTTATACGCTACATGCGTTTCTTATAGCAGATCGTTATTCTGTTATCCGCGGACACTAGTCCACGTAAACTTCCGGGCATTATGTCGAAAAAACCTCCGTTCGTGTTCATAGATCTGGAGAAATCCTTTGACTGCGTACCAAGTAAATTGGTATAGCAATCCTTGAGAGCACAACAAATTCCTGAGCAGTACATATGACTCTAAAATATCCATATAACAACATAAGTATTCAGGTTGTTGGCGCAGATGACAGATACTTCCTATTTGTACCTATCCTGCATCTCCCTGACATACCTAAACCTCTTCATATCTACATCCATACCTGAACCTGGCAAAAATAATCTCACCTCTATCGCGTCTCCATACACCACTCGTGTTATGCAAGCGCCGTGCGCAAAATAATATTATACTTTTAAATACGTTCGCGGCATTCGCATGTATATTGCATAGGTATATTACAGACAATTAGTGAATCATATATTGAACCAGTGACCAGAAGAGGGAAGAACTACGCGACAGAGAAAAGGAAGAAGACAGAAAGAAGAAGGCACAGAAAGAAGAAGGCACAGAAAGTCCTCTCCCTTCAAACCTTCCATATTGTCCAATCTGTTTCTTTTGCCGATATCGCACACATGTCAAAAGACTTGCAGGGATGAATCAACTATTTGAAGTATACGTGGGAGTACATTAGAGGTCCACGTTCAGTTCTATCCTCTTTAATATTTGTTAGTTACCTTGGAGCTTGATGTATTAAGACGACATTATTATATCAGCTTAATATCAAAATGAACTACAAAGCAAATTATCACTATGGGTCACTGCGCTAGAAAGATATGGACTACCCATCAGTAGGAGTAAAACAACATACATAGAATAACATAGATCAACCAATACATACATACAGACGAAATAAAACTACTCGATGTAAGAGAGTTTAAATATCTTGGATCAGTGCTCACAACAGATTCAAATATTGATGCTGACGTCACCTTTAAGAACCCTCGTAGCCTGGCAGAAATGGTGATAGTAAGTCCTCATTGATTGATTGATTGTCCCCATTTGAATTATTGTTCTAGTGTCCTCTGCAATAAAACTCAAAAAAAGAAAATAACAGATTTTTCAAAATATGGGAATGAGAACAATTTTAAAATGCAATAGATATACAAGAATAAACCAAATGTTAAATAAACTAAATTCAATGACAGTAAAGCAATACATTATATACAACACCGTGTCGGCCTTCGTGGGTCAGTTGGTTAGGTATCTGATTGCTGATCCAAAGGTCCCGGGTTCGAGTTTGTTTTCAGTCTGGATCTGTGAGACGATTAATATCGTAAGTCTCCATAATGTGGCAACTTGTTATTGGAGCGTTTTAAATTAATATTTGACATAGTACATGTTAGTTGCCCGAGAAGCAATATTAAATAAATAAACACATTAACTTGATTTACAAACTAAGAAATAATATGCTTCCAAAATATATGCAATTAAATATCTTATTAAATGTCAATATTTACACTTCCCCTACGAGAGGATGTCAGAATTTTAGACTTCCAAAAACGAGATTAACATACACACAAAATAGTTAATAACATAAAGGTCTCAAAATCTATAATAGAGACTGGCTCAATTTGTTTTATAATAACTATACGTTGCGTAATGGTTTGTGTCACTCATTTTATAAATTTTGGTCTCTTTTTAATTTATTTGTTTTACAGACTAAAGAGTACCTACATGATATTTTTATTACCTTTTCTAAACATTAAATTTCATACAAAAGAGTTGTGTGGGTGGATATAAAGATACGATACATTTTTAACGCTCACCTTATACAAGAAAATTATTTATTTACAGTTGAGAAATAAAAGAAAAACTCTGTGAAATTTATAAGGCTTAATTTGGCCCTTGAGATATAGCCCATAAAGAGGCTGAATATTTATCAAATAATAGGTGAGCTGGAATGGGAAAGGTTAAAACAAGAGTTTCTCGTGTAGGTTTTATGGTGTTCCATAATTATTTAGGTTTCCCAACGTCACTTATTTTCTTACACGTGTAAGTACAATTCATTCAACCTCCCTTCGTTCTATTCACGCGCGCCTACAGAATGGAAATGGTCATGTTTTGGTACAATGTCAATTTACTTATAATTTCCATACACCAACAATTAATTTGCATAATTTTACAATGATCCTTGTTCGAACGGTTCAATTTGGAAGGGGTGTTGATAATAACAACTGTATGTAGCTTATAATATATTATAATCATACACTTTTGTTGTTATATATTAATTAATATTTCTATCATCTTTTTTATTTGAGCATCACTTAATTTTATAATGTTTTTATAAGAAATATTAGTTATATTTAGTAAGAAGATAAGTATATTACATTACATATTCACTATTGAAAAAATTCTGTATCTATATTTTCAAAACAAATAAATTAAAAAATATAACGACTCAAGACATTAACAGTTGGATCTTATGTGTTACATGCAACTAGTTAAATAATACCTAATACCCATAGATAGGACTAATCGTGTACCATAATATATTGTGTATTGCTTCTCAGGAAACTAAAATGTACTATGTCAAATATTAATTTAACACGCACCCAATAACAAGTTGCTATATTCTGGAGACTATAAATATGTATCGTTTCCAAATTGAATACAAAATTAAAATCTTTGTCCCCGCGTGAATCGAACCCGGGACCTTTGGTTCAACTGTCGGACATCCATCCAACTGGGTCATGAAGGCTGACATAATATTATTTATTTACTGTAAATGCGATATGTAATTGAAAAGATTAATAATAGATTTGAAAGCATGATCTCACAATGAACCATGATATGCGCCTGTTTTCTCTCAATATGTATAACAATCAACAAAAGTCTAACAAATTGTCGTAGCATTGTAACAATGTCTAAGAAGACATTGATCATCGAAGTGATACGCTAGCATGAACTTAGCAGCGTTCTTTTAAAAAGCGTTTTCTACAAAAAATTTAAACCAATTGTTGGAGTATTGTTACAATGTCTAACAAATCGTTCCACGCACAGATCAAGGATTGTTCCACGTGTTTTTGGATGGTTTTGAAGGAAGTGATACGCTAGCATGAAATTATCAGCGTTCTTTTAAAAAGCGTTTTCTACAAAAAAGTCAAACCAATTGTTGGAGTATTGTAACAATGTCTAACAAATCGTTCCACGCATAGATCAAGGATTGTTCCACGTGTTTTTGGATGGTTTTGAAGGAAATGATACGCTAGCATGAACTTAGCAACGTTCTTTTAAAAAGCGTTTTCTACAAAGAATTTAAACCAATTGTTGGAGTATTGTTACAATATCTAACAAATTGTTCCACGCACAGATCAAGGATTGTTCCACGTGTTTTTGGATGGTTTTGAAGGAAATGATATGCTAGCATGAACGTAGCAACGTTCTTTTAAAAAAGCGTTTTCTACAAAAAAAGTCAAACCAATTGTTGGAGTATTGTTCCAATGTCTAACAAATGATTAATAAATTGGTTAGATCGAACTTTCGGATGACTAGATCCCAATCTCAGATCATTTTCCTTGTCTTTAAGCAATTTTTTTTTCAAGTGGGAAGAAAATTGGTCCACAAAGGATCATATTATGCAGGTATCCAGCAAAAAATCTCTTCAAGAACTTGGTTTGGAAATTTTCCAAAAGGTTTATACAATGTATTTCCAGAATGAGAATTGGCCACTGTTCAATTGCCTCCCATTTGTATAGAATTAGGATTTTAAGTAGTCCTCTTTGCCAGTGTGGTGAGGAGGATGAAAAAATTAATCACGTATTATTTAACTGTAAAAACAATTCCAATTTAAAAAGTATATACAGATTACTCATCAATCTCCACTTAATATCCAACATCTTTTGTCCCTCCAAAATTCTCGTGTATTGTCTGTCATTTCAAAACTTATATTACCTATTAAATAATCTAAACATATGATCAAAAATAATTTTCCTTATAAACAGTAAACATCAAATTGGCATAAGCCAATATTTGCAGGGTGAATTGTCTAATACTAAAAAAAAGTTGGTTGAAGAGATTTTGGTGGTGACAATTATAATGTGCGCTAGGTTCACGCAGGTGTTGATATCCAAGTAATATAAAATATTATTTCAAATGAAATTGTGTGCGAGTATAATATAATGATCTGCACGTGGCACATAATAAAAAATGGGCGGTCACTCCTCTTTGCATGGTACGCGTTGTTTGTGCGTCATTGTTAATGTTTAATGTTTAGTGTCTCAAAAATGGTCGTTGGATAAACTATTATCATTCTTGTTAAGGCACTTTCCTCTATAAAACTCCCCAGCATGGAACGGGTAGCTAATGTCCGTTGTTCTCGTGAAAACTTCAAATGGGACGAAAAAAGGCGGAAAATAAAGAGCAGATGTTTCCCTTCACCCTAATGAAGGTGCTCGTGGAAGAAGAGAAAAAAAAACATGTCTGGTGTAAAATGAGCCCCATGTCCCATATTAAACTTATTCATTTCTATCTCGGATCCAACGACACAGCCATCTCCTGGCGAGATGAATATTTTCCCGAATTAACATAGAAATTTTGTTCTGCCCTTGGTAATCCTCTGTTGTATTTCTGTGGTTCCAACCACCACGCCATCGCTTATTGCACGAACTCGGGTTTCTATTATGCCCACTTAAAGATACAATATATTTCACAAGAGACATAATCAAATTTCATACTGATATCTGCCTATTGTTTGGTTATTTTGGGCCAAACGCTTTTCCCTAAATGAAATTATCCAATAGACCAGGGATGGGCAACATGTCGAACGAGCGGTTCACCACAAAGAGCGCTTTTAGATTAACAACAGAATTTAATTTTGATCAGACTGAATAATTAATCATATATTTTATACTTCCTATTTGTATATTTATAGTTTATATTTCTTATGCCTGTTATAAAAATAGGTTTGTGCTTTGCATGGTTGATTGACTCAATTAATAAACAGAGGGGGTAAGTCTGGTCCAAAGGCGGAATCAAAACTATCCATGTTTTTTTCATATCATGGATATTTATTTATTTATTTTTAAGCAAACAAACAGTCAAACAAATAAGTGAAAAATAAGTGTTACTTACTAAACCGAAACGTTTGCAGTAATTTTACTCGTCTTGAAGAAGTACTCCATGTGACACCATATATAAAAAAAGTTATTAATTTAGTCCATATAGGTATGTACCTACTGCAGAATAAAATTAATAGAAAGGAAAAAATAACAAAAAAATATAAATATGCTCATTAAGAATGGAAAGGAATGGAAGGAAGTGGGAAATCAGAATCCCTCCAACATTATCAACCCTTGAATTCAATTATCTTATGGAGTTCTATTATATCTTATGAAATTATAGAACTCCATAAGATAATTATATTCATAGTATGAGTAAAGATGGATGGTTTTGATTCCGCCGGTTTACTAGACTTGTTCCCAGAAACCGTTTGAATATAAATAAACACGTTATATTAAAATTATGTTTAAAAATAATGATATTAAATAATATGACAATTTTCCGTTTATAATAAAAGTGTGCCCTCAAAATCAAGCAAATAAATACTTTAATACATAAAAAAAATTAAATCGAAATAGTAAAAAAAAATTTACCTTTTTAATAAATTCAATTTTAAATCATAATTTATTTAACATGTTATGAATATGAAGTACACTCTGTGAAATAACTTTTGCAATTCGACTTATTCAACAGAAATAATTTGCATATAACAATAACACTTAAGAAACTTTTAGGATACTATCGTTTATTGAATTAAGTATGAATGTTAGTTTGGATCAGAGTTAAGTATCGAATATTGAATGAAAAATATATTCCAACTGTCGATTTGTTCAGGAGAACTTTGTTCTCTTAACATATCGACAATGTTTCAAGCCAGGATACGCGAGAAATGTATGCAGGGTCTACTTTTTTCACGGCTTTTCCAACTTTGAAGTCAAAAAAACACCAACTTAGAGGCTTCGCAGCATATATGTTCCATACACGGATTTACTCAGAATTCGAAGTAGAACATTTCGTGTGTCTGTGTGTGTGTGTGTGTCTGTGTGTGTGTGTGTGTGTGTGTGTGTGTGTGTGTGTGTGTGTGTGTGTGTGTGTGTGTGTCCATGCCTTATAACTTTTGATCCGCTCAATTTACAGAGCCCAAAATTTCAGAATATATAAACAGTTATAGACCTACAAAACTTTTATACTCAGAATTTTGAATTTTTGTTTCAGTCAGGGGTTATCAACTTTTGAATTTTTAATTTATTTTTCCATATATCTCAGAAATCATAAAAGCTAGAACGCTGAAAATTGGTACAAATATAGGCAAATACAAAATCTCAAATTTTTTTTTCAAATAAATTCCAGATTTTATCAAACATTTTTTATTAAGAAAAATATTTTTTTTATGATAAATTTATGAGTTTAACTGCCTATATTTCCAATTTTTTTAAAAATATCGAAAAAAGCCGAAACACCCCAACTAGATAATTTAATTTTCAATAAAAAAAAATAACATTATAGTAGTATATCTTAAATTTTTTTAATAATTTTTATAAAAATTGAATTAAGTGACGACATCGCTTCATAAAATTTGTATGACAGTCGCCTATACACAATATCTATAAATACAATAGTTTGATACTTAATCTCCAAACATACATACATACCATCATGCTGTTTTCATATTCTGGGTAGGAAAAAAAGACTGACCTCCATACTGTCCTAAAAAAAATAACATTATAGTAGTATATCTTAATTTTTTTTAATAATTTTTATAAAAATTGAATTAAGTGACGACATCGCTTCATAAAATTTGTATGACAGTCGCCTATACACAATATCTATAAATACAATAGTTTGATACTTAATCTCCAAACATACATACATACCATCATGCTGTTTTCATATTCTGGGTAGGAAAAAAAGACTGACCTCCATACTGTCCTAAAAAAAATAACATTATAGTAGTATATCTTAATTTTTTTTAATAATTTTTATAAAAATTGAATTAAGTGACGACATCGCTTCATAAAATTTGTATGACAGTCGCCTATACACAATATCTATAAATACAATAGTTTGATACTTAATCTCCAAACATACATACATACCATCATGCTGTTTTCATATTCTGGGTAGGAAAAAAAGACTGACCTCCATACTGTCCTAAAAAAAATAACATTATAGTAGTATATCTTAATTTTTTTTAATAATTTTTATAAAAATTGAATTAAGTGACGACATCGCTTCATAAAATTTGTATGACAGTCGCCTATTCACAATATCTATAAATACAATAGTTTGATACTTAATCTCCAAACATACATACATACCATCATGCTGTTTTCATATTCTGGGTAGGAAAAAAAGACTGACCTCCATACTGTCCTAAAAAAAATAACATTATAGTAGTATATCTTAATTTTTTTTAATAATTTTTATAAAAATTGAATTAAGTGACGACATCGCTTCATAAAATTTGTATGACAGTCGCCTATACACAATATCTATAAATACAATAGTTTGATACTTAATCTCCAAACATACATACATACCATCATGCTGTTTTCATATTCTGGGTAGGAAAAAAAGACTGACCTCCATACTGTCCTAAAAAAAATAACATTATAGTAGTATATCTTAATTTTTTTTAATAATTTTTATAAAAATTGAATTAAGTGACGACATCGCTTCATAAAATTTGTATGACAGTCGCCTATACACATAATCTATAAAGACAATAGTTTGATACTTAATCTCCAAACATACATACATACCATCATGCTGTTTTCATATTCTGGGTAGGAAAAAAAGACTGACCTCCATACTGTCCTAAAAAAAATAACATTATAGTAGTATATCTTAATTTTTTTTAATAATTTTTATAAAAATTGAATTAAGTGACGACATCGCTTCATAAAATTTGTATGACAGTCGCCTATACACATAATCTATAAAGACAATAGTTTGATACTTAATCTCCAAACATACATACATACCATCATGCTGTTTTCATATTCTGGGTAGGAAAAAAAGACTGACCTCCATACTGTCCTATGTTGACATACATACCTACATAATTTTGTATAGAAAACAAAATATCTTAAAATATTCAATAATTTGGATTTAAGTGTTTATAGTTTGGTACTTATTTTTCAACTATACATTATACATACTATCGCTATCGACAGTTGGATCTCATGTGTTACATGCAACTAGTAATATTCTTGTTTTACCCTGTTATATATTGCTTGATAATCATATGTGAGGAATAACATACGAGATTGGATTTAGAGACAGTTTTTTTGTACAGTTTTTAAAATATGTATTAGATTAGAAATCTAATACATATAAAAAATATCGATTTCTCACAAACACTTTCCTCACAAACAATTTTATTTTGAATCTTTAAGATGTTTTGACATTAAATATGGATACTGAAGATGTAAATGAATTATTCTTGTCTAAACAAAAGAATATTATTCAAATTTTTTTTTCAGGATTAATATATTTTTTTATTGTGTGTTTTCCTTTCAAGGATTTTTGCTTTCCACATTTCGTGCTTTGTACATTATCACAGCACTTTCATTTATTCTTTCTATCACATTTATTTTAAGGCTATATGTATCTTATTTCTTAGACCCTGTTCATTTCCGTATCCCATTATCCCTTATACTGTTCTATGGTATACGATAAATATTAGGAAAAAAATACATCTCTGTTGTACATTCATATTAAACAGTCAAACACTATTTTTTATAGTGATGAATATCGATTCATACTACACAAATGTTCTCTAATATATCATTACTTCGGCTTTCATTGTTCAGTTCGTTAGATGTCTGACTCCCGAGCAAAAGATTTTGGATTCGATTCTCAGTGGAGACAAAATTTTTAGACAGAATGTTATATTTCGAAGCCCAATCGAAACTTGTAACCATTACTTGTACATGTACACTTGTTACTTGTAATAATTCGAAACCCAATTATAATTATTTTTTTTCAAACACTTCGAGATAAAAAAGTTTGGATTCTTATCATTTTATCGGAATATGACTAAAAATAAATGAGATTAGGATGAAAAACTTGTTTAAACATCGAGACTAGCTAATCATAATATATATTCTGTAAACATCGAAAACGCTTTATCAATCTATAATGTATTTTGTAAAATCTATATAATATGGAACCAAATAATGAATATTTTTGTTATAAATGATGTACTTTTGTTGTATCCAAACCTCTCATTGTCATGTGATGTCATCAATCATATTATATTCTTACGTAAAAGATCAAAGGGTATTGAAAACACGAGTGTTTTAAATAAATAAAATCCATAATAAATTATGTTGCCCTCGAAGTTTCGTGAGATAGGTATAATTAAGTTTAAGAAATTCGTAAGTTAATTGACAGTAAATAATATACGGAATTCATTCATTAAAATTAATTGAAATAACTTTACTTCTGTTTTGCTTGTGGGAACTGATAACAGTACTTTACTGAATTATTAAAGTACACAATGAGAGCAAGGAGAACTCTAAAAATCTAGAAAATTTTGCCCAAGAGAACGAATTCTAAGATGACATCTAAAAAAAATATTTTTTGAAGACAATGAGCCATTTTTATGTAATACAATTTTGTTTCTTTCAATAATAATAAGTCAAACAAGTTTGCTTTACCATTACAAAGATACGCTGTGTGCAATACTTTTGGTATTCTTACTGCTGTAATACTTATTTATTATTTAAAATATAAACGCACAAGTACCGTATGTGAATTATTATACTAATAATTTATTATCTTACCCTATAGTGTCATATTTTCTGTAATAAAACGATCCGAGAAGGCGTAGGAAGTGTGTTTATTTTCATTGAAAAATTGCAATGATAAATATCTTTGTTGGTAAATTCATCGCCTGTCCAATATTTTTTTGAAAGGGATTTAAATGGTATTAATAAAAATGTCAAAATGGCCATAAATTTTCCCTCGCAAAAATATGATCGAACTGTTATCAATCGTATTCGGCATATTGATAAGTTACAAAAGCTGGTGAGATATTCAGTTACATCAACGTGTCACATTGGTTCGAATGAAGATCTAAACTTGTATAATTTAAACACATTGATTGTTTAAAGCGTAAGTAATTCATAATAATTATTGATTGTAAAGTGCTTCATGAAAATTTATAATATCATATTATGAATTGATATGACATTGTTATGATGTGGGAATATACTTCTTGTAATATCATATACTTACCTTATTATTTGAGAATCACGTTGAAATTTAAATAAGTATAAATTGAACATTTTTTTACTATTTTATATGCGCAAATATTGGATTTTTTTCCCTGTCGGGAGTCAAAGATATTTTTTAACAGATTTTTAATTATCTCAATAGAGACGAAGTTGGAATATTTACTGTAGGAGAACCGGGAAATCAAGGCACCTACAGGGCTTACGACCTGTCATCGGCTGGTTTACGTGATCACTTTATGCGCTTGCGCAACGTTCACCAATTATGCCTTTTTAATGAGATCCCTATCAATTCAATTTTTGAAAGTTCTATATATTGCAATAATCCTTATTTTCAAGCGAAAAGAAATTCAGTATTGCAATATATAGATCTTTCATTTTTCTGGATCTCATTAAAAAGGCATAATTGGTGAACGTTGAGCAAGCGCATAAAGTGATCACGTAAACCAGCCGATGACAGGTCGTAAGCCCTGTAGGGGCCTTGATTTCCCGGTTCTCCTACACTAAATATTCCAACTTCGTCTCTATTGAGATAATTAAAAATCTGTTAAAGTATAAATTGATTCATATCCAATGTAGTAATCAAAACGGTAGTATAATATAAAAACTGCTTTCTGTTCAGATACAGTTTTTATTGTTCATTTTAAATCAGCAATATTTACTCCTACAATAAAAATTATATTCGACAAAATCCCATGTATAATTACCGTTTTGTATTGGATTTTTGCCAACTATTAATCATGGGTTAATGGGTTGCATGAAATTTTCTCAATACCGTAATATATGTATTTATACAAATTATCCAATCAAAGCATTATTGTTTAAGTCCCTTTTGTACATAACTTTTTTTATAATATGTTTATTAAAATCCATTTCTTTGATAATTAATTCATTTGTCTGATTTTATCCTTATAATAATTTTGTTCCGTAATTAATAAATTCAATTTCAAAACAAGTTCAAAACTTTACTTGACGTTTGTATTGTCATTCAAATTTTGTCTTTGACTTAAAAGCGATTTATCAGATGACCCACGAAGCGACAAATTAACTATTGTGAGGTTATATTTTTTGGGTGTTACAATGGTAATAATTTAGACGAAATATATATCCATCCCTGAATGTACTTCGTGTTCATGTACATAGACTTGTCTTTTTATTAGGCTCGATAAAAACATAATTCAAATATTTGAGAAACATTTTCAAGATTTAAAAATGCTATAAATTAGTACATTTTTCCTTTAAATAAGTGATTAATTATGATTTTTTTGATATCAGCGTATTCTACCAGGTTTTACATAATTGTTTTCTTTTAGGGGCTATATTTTCATATATTTTCGGGCTGTATTTTTACTAAAAACAGTTTTTGAGTATATTATGGTTTTATTATTTGCATAGTTGAATACTCCGCAGCTTCAATTCTATATTTATTTATACGCCAAATATATATTATTATTTAATTTCATAGAGAAAAACAACGTACAGTAATAAATTAAATAAAAGCATCGAATTTTTAACTTCGCAAATAGTTTCCTAGACATTCGTATATTTTAAAAAACTATAAACCCTTTTTCTGAAAGATGATAAAATAAAAACTGTTTTAAAATACTTCTATTTAGGTAGGTTACTTTAAAATTTATCTAAATTGTATTTTAAATTCGCTAAGAATTGAGTGTTCATTGACAGTTGAATAAAAAATAATTCCATATTTCATTTTTTTATAATTCTATAGGCCAAATCAGATTTCGAAAGAAGAGAAAATAAAGATAGTTAAAAAACTTAAATATATAGTAAATCAATAAATATTAATTGCGAAAAAAAATGAATCATTTGAATATGCGACGGCTGAAACAATGCGAACAAATCAAATATTGGGGGCAAGTCTGGTCCAACCGGCGAAATCAAAACCCTTACGACTACCCATATCATGGATTAAATTATTAAATGGAGTTCTATCATATCTAAAGATACTATATAACTCCGTATAATAATTATGCCCATGATATGGGTAATCGTGAGGGTTTTGATTTCGCCGGTTGGACCAGACTTGCCCCCCTGGATTTACTGATACCGAATCGTGTAGCTATCGTCACAATCGTAAGGTTGTAATTCTGATTCGCACATCGTCGCATTAGATTTAAAATCGTGTAAGTCGATATCGTAGACTTTACAGGAGAGCAAAAATACTTTTTAAAATTATTTATTTTTTACATTTTAAAATACTCACAGGGATATGGTTATTTAAATAATTAAATTGATTATGATTAATTAATTTAAAATAAATTTTATAAGAATTATTATTGCGTGTTCAAAAGGTGTAGTTAAACTCATTTCTCTATGATAGATACACTACAAACAATTGGGTGCAACTGATAATAAAAATAAAAGATTGTACTCACTCTGATATAAATGTATTTCAATCGATGTATTGCATAGAATTTGTTTTAATAATTATTATATTCACACTTAATAAGAATGTGGAGGAATGTACGCGTCACGTCTAGACTTGGCGACTGGTGAAATTCCGAATGATGAGAGTAGGAGGGAATCATTGTTTATACGTTCAGCTTGAGTTGGTAGCCATGACAAGCCAGTAGTGATGTGGGGAGATCGTAGGGATGGTCCACCACATACTTTTGAAATTAATTGTTAACATTGAGCGCGTCAATTTACCGATATTAAATTACTCGGTGTTAGACCTTATGCGTCGACAGGTAGTCTCAACTCAAACTGCCATGAAAACAGCTCTGCACAAAAGCGCATGCGCAAGTCATGCCACAAAAATGACAATCTTACAACATCTACTTTATTAATATGCAGATAAAAGCACAATTATCTTTTTTACATGTTTCCAAATGAAAATATACTAGGATTTTTTTCGTATAAATCACACTGAAATGTCTTATTCTTGTTTTCAAATGCCAAAAAAAAAAAAATATATATATATGTAGGTACAATATGGGAAAATCAGTGGTGATATTAATAAATATGCTTCCATCACTTAATTTATTTATAATATGTTTCTCAAAGAACTGGACTAGTCTTTCAAAGGGTCTTATAATATGGCGAGCCTCTGTTGTTCGAGAGCAAAGACGAAGAGAAAGAGCTGTGACGGTAATTGCAGAGAAGAGAGAGATAGAGTTAGAGTAGGGGGACAAATTAAATGATCCGATGAAATTCTCTAAGACAAGTTGAGATGTTCGGGTTCTGTCTGGGGAGTTTAGGTGGCACCGTGGTATATATATTAGACAGACACTAGAGGTCTGGTGTCTCTTCTGTAGGAGGCCAATTAGGGAACATCCCCTCTTTGAACATACAATAACCTAACTTGACTTGATTTAATTTTCATTGTTATAAGCTACAATCGTGTTATGTAACATTTATCTTAACTTAAACGTAGTCAAAACGATTGATAACGATTGATAACGATTAACGATCATCGAATTATATTAAGTAAAACAATATAATATAAAAATAATAAAATTAACGATATGCATAATAGACCAAGAGCTCGCGAAAGCTAGACAGACGAGGTTTTCAACGGGGTTCAGATTTTCATCGGGTTTTTCAACGCGACAAGAAAAAAAAAAAAAAACGTGTTTTATTTTTCAACGCGTTTTGTATCGTTTTTCGTAAAACAGACATCTGTAAAATTATTCGTTACCGATGAGTCAACATGGCTGCTGTTTGTGTTGTGTTGACTTTGACGTTCGCGGTATCTTTTGTTTATTTGGCAATTCGTGTATTAAAACAAAAAAGTGAGGGTCCAAAAAAATCAAATCATGTCCAATTCAAGTCAAATGCAAAGTCAAACGAAGAAAACGAGAGAAATAAAAAACAATGTTGAAGCGAAAACTAATGTTGCAATTTTTCACATAAATGCCAAATTGTTTTTTTTCATAATTGCAATAATAGGGGTCGCAAATAAAGGAGAAAAACCTAGTCGTGTATAGCGATGTTTGGAGTAACTTGTATTTTGGATGCTGTTGTAAGCGTTGAAAACTGGACCGCGTTGAAAACCTCGTCCGTCTATAGTGCGCTTTAGACATAAGTATAATGGCTGAAATTTTTCTGCGTAAACTCTCAACAGCAGGTAACAACGATTGGCTTCAATGAACCCCAAGTATATACAATTGCTATCCAATGAGTTTTTTAAATTATTTTTGATCTATTAATAAATGTTATATATTATGAAAACCTGATAATTTTTCAACGCCTTTATAGCAATTTGAAAATAAAAATCAAATTTTAAGTTTCCTGTGCTGCTTGGGGCCACTTTGAAATATTTGACAGTTAAATTCAGAAGCCTGCCCCCTAGACAACGTGTCACTTAGCTCAAGAAAAGAAACAAGAAAAGATAACTCAATGTATGGAAGTGACAGTTGTCACGTAATTGGTAACTCTCACATCCATACATTGAGTTATCTTTTCTTGTTTCTTTTCTTGAGCTAAATGACACGTTGTCTAGGGGAGCAAATCGGATATCCTCAAAAATGGGTTTAAGCGAGTATTAGATACACAAATTTTCAAAATTTGAAAAAAAAATCGAATAGGAGTACTGTGTAGTCTATAATCGATAAAGTAGAATATAACACGCCGTACATTATACATAACAAATAGTAGGTATACAGCACACACAGATACATTGTGGTAAAACTTTCAGAATACAATCTCAGCACTAGTTGATAATCTGCATTAAAAAAAATAACCTTAAAAATTTCGAATTCATGCCTCCCCACTATATCCACTTGGGGTAGTGAGGAGTAGAATATGATAGGGCATGTAATGTTGGGTGAATTAACCCGTTTTTTAACGATTGAATTATATTAAACTAAGATATAAAAAACATTTTTTATATTGCATATCAACTTGGTTTGAACATAAATTTGATTAAAAAAATCGGTTGTAGTATGTAAACATATTTAATGACTGTTTTATGAATTTCTTCTTCAAGACGAGATGGAATCCTAAAATATTTTTATCTCACTATTTTATTGAAAATATTTTTTTTACTATTTCGTTTATGCATAAACATAAAGGAAAATAAAAACTTAACGTAGAGGACTTAAATATAGAATTTGTATTGTAAGCATTATTTCTGAATACTTTAATTATTTATGTACCTGAAAAAATATCTATTATAGTCTTTGAATGTAAATATATTATTTATGTTTCACATTCAAAATGGTAAATTTATAAAATATTATCCTACTTATAAAAAAATATTTTGTAGTCTGAGATAATATTTAGTTGTATGAAAAATTTATTGTGAGATTCTCTGGTTTGCATAATACATTCAAAGATATCCAGATAATATTTCTACTAGCACAGATAACGGATACTTTACATTATTTGAACCTATCCACATCTTCCTGACATACCAAAACCCCTTTCATACCTACATCCATACTTTGAACACATCTTCCTGACATACCAAAACCCCTTTCATACCTACATCCATACTTTGAACGTGGCAACAATAATCTAGCCCTTGTCCGCGTGCGAGTAGGCTACCTTCTTCAATCACCATACTCAGCACCGTGTGCATCTATGTACTGTACAAAATTTTGTATATTAATTTGGCGCCGTGCGCATTTATCTTTTTATTAATTACGTTCGCGGCTTTTCGCAAGCAAAAACATGATAAAAATTGAAACATTATGAGAAGGGATAACGAATTCTATGCGAAATAGAGAAGAAAAAAGACGGCTGGTACAATAAGTCCACTCCCTTCAAACTTTTCCATCTATTCCAATTTGTTTCTTCTGCCGATATCACACAATTACTCTATTTATACTTTTGAATTTTGAGTAGCAAATATTAAAATTCTTAAATATTGATGTATATATTTTTATTCTTAGATTATTTCGTATCGTTGATTATACATATGCCTTCTTCTTCTACTTGTATTAGAACTAAACGCTGTTGTGCAAGTCTCCTGTTCCTTGAACATGTATGACAAGATGTCTTCCTAAAGGTCTGTTGGAAGTAGTTATTTTCAAGCGCGCTTGAGGTGGACACACAAAAACGGCGCTATATAAGTAAGCCAGTTTTATTATTATTTATTATTATTTGTCCGCTGTTATTCTCACCAATTTTGTCGAGCGCGTTTAGTCCACGTGGTATCTACACATAAATATGTTTTACAAACCGCTCTGCCACCATCCATTTAAGTATGTTTTTCAAACCGCTCTGGCACCATCCATTAAAATATGTTTTTCAAACCGCTCTGCCACCATCCATTAAAATATGTTTTTCAAACCGCTCTGCCACCATCCATTTAAATATGTTTTTCAAACCGCTCTGGCACCATCCATTTAAATATGTTTTTCAAACCGCTCTGCCACCATCCATTAAAATATGTTTTTCAAACCGCTCTGGCACAGTCCATTTAAATATGTTTTTCAAACCGCTCTGCCACCATCCATTAAAATACGTTTTTCAAACCGCTCTGGCACAATCCATTTAAATATGTTTTTCAAACCGCTCTGGCACCACCATTTAAATATGTTTTTCAAACCGCTCTGGCACAATCCATTTAAATATGTTTTTCAAACCGCTCTGCCATAATCCATTTAAGTATGTTTTTCAAACCGCTCTGGCACCGTCCATTTAAATATGTTTTTCAAACCGCTCTGCCACCATCCATTTAAATATGTTTTTTTTCTGATTATTCGTTTTTCTTGCATTGGTCTTTATTATATATGAAAAATACATAATTTTTGTTTCTATATTGGTAAAGTTCGAACGATTTTCAACTCAGCGCCCTTGGAGTGATCTTGTATCACTAAATGGCGCTTTGTAAATTATTTTTCAACTTTGAAAATCAACTAAAAAAAAATATTGTCTAAATAGAGTCAGGAATTTGATGCTTGCTAGTGGCACGATTGCTCTGAGTTGATTTTAATAGGAATTTTTTCAATAAGATGTTGTCAACAATAAACTCTTTTTGTAAAACTAAAATATACACGGAGGCTGGTCAACCCAAAACAAATCCCGAACTTAAACTTCGAATTCATAGCTGTCACTCAGCGGATCTGTGTAATTGCACATGTCTTACAAAAACGAACACTATAAAGTACCTGGGAGTTATAATAGATAATAAACTCTGCTGGCGAGACCATATTCATGATCTTTCTAATAGGATAAGAAAGTTGGGCCACCTTTATAAGACCCTTCGAAAAATTTTGGACAGATCAACTATGAAAACTGTGTATTATTCCCTCACACAATCAGTTTTATCATATGGAATTGTAGGATGGGGAGGATGCGTTAAATCAATCATGGATCCGCTTAAAAAGGCACAAAAATGTTTACTGCGTATTATAAACAAAAGAGCGAGATCATTTCCTTCAGATGATTTGTTCAGAATGTTTGACGTACTTGACCCGAGACAGCTGTACCTCAAAGCTGCACTTGTAAATTTCCATAAAAACATAACCTTACACAACAGATCCCAACAAACACGAACCACTAGACATGCAAATAACATTAACTATACTGTACCAATTATGAAGACCTCATTTGGACAAAGACAGTTTAATTTTATTGCTCCACGTATATTTAATAAACTAGACAATGACATAAAGAAAACACCACATCACAATTCCTTTAAAATTCATATAAAAAAATGGCTGATTTCTTCAGGCAGGCTCTATGCTGAGGAGGTTGTTCATCCTTAACATCTGACTTATTCACTTTTATTCATATATTTCCTTTCTTCTTAATCTTCTTAATCATTTCTTTTATTTAATCTAAAACTTTACTTCTTACTCTTTTGTAATCATTTTCTTATAACTTGAATGTAACATTTGTGCACCTTATATATTTTGTATCCTCTATATGTAAATAATTTGTATACCTTATTTGTAAAAGTAACAGCCCCAGAACAGGTTTTGCCTAGTGGGGCGTTACTTACTTAACCTAAATGTGTAAAATTGTCTTTGTATTAACAATAAATAAATAAATAAATAAAATAAAATAACCTATAATTATAATGTATTCAACAAATTCAAAAAATCTTATTCTATGAATCAGTATCAAAAATGTTTTTATGAAGACTTCTCACTTAACATGGAAATGCAGGAAAGATTCTAAATTTAGATTATCACAGCTACCTCAGCTAACCTATTTTTCTCCAAATTTGTATTCAACAAAAACACATTTTTCATTCCACGTTGAAATGACTTTTGTGCGAATTTACATTGAAATAGAATGTAAATGGTATTATATTCTTATAGCATATATACCTACTGAGGATTGTAAATACTTACTTCAAAGTTAATTTTGGAAACAAATATCACTTATAAAGAAATAATAGCACGACTATAGTTATGTAAAAAAGATTCATAAATTTATTTTTTTACTATCTATGAATTAAATAAACAAAAAAGATTTAAAAATACCAATTAAAAATTAAAAGAGTATTTCTTCACAAATTAGATTTATTGCTTCCAAACTGCCCCCCTAGACAACATGTCATTTAGCTCAAGAAAATAAACAAGAAAAGATAACTCAATGTATGAAAGTAACAGTTGTCACATGACTGGCAACTGTCATTTCCATGCATTGAGTTGTCTTTTCTTGTTTCTTCTCTTGAGCTAAATGACACGTTGTCTAGGAGAGCTGATCTATGTACCAAACGTTTTCGCCGGGACAACTTGGGAAAGTCTCTCTGCCGAGTATATTTTATACCTAGCTTGATAATGATAATAATAAATTTAAATCTGTGGAAAAACACTATGATACGTTTCGAATGATTTCATACCAAAATAAAAATTAATTAAACAGTTTACTCTTGTTTGAAATTTATCAAAATATTTCGTTGAAAATATCCTGCCTGAACAAGCACCATTCAATACGACTTGTATGAGACTAATATACAGACTATCAGCTTTCTGTTTGTTTACTCTAAAAGCATCGATAACACAAATCTAATGAGGTCATTCATGATGGAAAAATATAAAGAAAACACGTTTTGGTGTCTTCTTGTACAGCAAACTAAATTTAGGGGAATCATAAACATAATTTATTATATTTACTTGAGCTCAATTTCTTATGGATCAATTTTCGTCATAACACAGTTATTTATAAATTTTAAAAACATTTATAAAATGAAACACAGTTAAATTGCACAATGAGTATTTAATCTCCTTAGCGTTTTCACCAGTCTCAGCTGGTATCTTTAGAGGCACAATTTATACTGACTTAAGGGGAGGACTGCTACCAACGTACCTATTTTTCCATTTCTTATACCACCATTATTTCTAATCAAATAGTTGTGAAAAAAATAATTTAATAATTCCATTATGGTAGAAAAATGATGGCATATCCCGATTTTAAACGTTTATCTCATATTATTTTTATTGACAAACATTTTTTCAACATCTCAATAGAGACGAAGTTGAGATATTGTAGAAGAACCAGGAACTCGAGGCACCTACAGGGCTTACGACCTGTCATCGGCTGGTTTACGTGATCACTTTATGCGCTTGCGTCTCTATTGAGATGTTGAAAAAAATGTTTGTCAATAAAAATAACATTTGACTCCCGAAAGGGAAAAAATATCCAATATTTGCATATATGCAATTAAAAAAGAATATTCGGTTTATCTTATATTTTAATTAAACTATAAGGCGTATTTCAAAATTTTTTTTTAAATTAAAGAAGACAAATATATCTAGAAAAATATGATGTGACGTTGCATCAATGCTTCAGGTTTAGTAAATAAACCTAAAAAACATTTATTTTTCATTCAGCGCCATTGCGAAATAAAAGTTTTTATGGTTTATTTACTTAACCAGATGCAGTAATTCAACAAATAATATATATCTCTATACCGTATAGTTTTTTAGAAATTTAAGATAAATATATAAAAAAATCAGAGTATGCTTTTATTTTCCTACAAGAATATATACAGAACGTAATTAAAAAGTAAAGTTATATTTTTCTTTATTAATATCCAAACTAACTAGCTTATTTTTTCAAAATGATTAGTTTTGTAGTAATGATGCAATTTCAAATTGAAAAATAGTAACGTTGGCAGCAGTCACTCTCTTAACAGTAATTTACGTTTTTGTCAGTACATATATTTTTTTATTACATATGTATACTAAAAATTACATAATTTTATATAAGCAACATAACAAATAAATTGGGTTGGTTTGGACCACCTCACTAGGCCAGGCCTGTTCCGAGGTGGTAGTTATATACGATATTACTTTAATTTATTTAAATATAAAATAAAATAAAAAAAACAGTTTTATTTCACGAGTACAAAGATTAATGTTAAGAGGCTATAGTAGGCTATATAGTATATTTTGAAAATAATTTCCCTAATACCCACAAATGATACGTCTTTAAAATAAAGTAGAGTTTGTATCTTAATTCTATTGCATGAGTTTTTTGAAATTTGAATTTCTTTAATATTTTTCTTGTAAAATAAGTTTTAATAAAACCCTTTTCTATTTTTTTACTGTACGTAACTAAAAAACTACAAGGTCTATGAGGTAGATTTTTATTTCAATCGAAAGAGAATATGAAAATCTACCAGCTGAGTTTTATAATATTTTAATTACTATTCTTGCTATTTAGAAAAAAACCTCTAAATTTTACCATTTTTTCACGAAAAAGTGTTGTATGTCACAGATTAGGTGATTTACAATATTTTTTCATGTTTCATACATAAGAAGGTAATTTAGCGTGCATTTTTGTGTACATCCGTATACCCAAGGTATACAAGAGCCTTAAGCGTTTTCGCTACACAGTTATATAATTCTTCAAAACTATAAATTTTACTGATATGTTAAAAAATAACAAGTAGGTACATTATTTTTTGTTCAAATAATTAAATAAGCAAGATGGGTTGATGGCAGAGCGGTAAGCGCGCTGGGTTAGTAATCCAGTGGTCGCGAGATTGAATCCTGTCTCGACCGATTTCGTTCACCTATAGCACAAGCATTTATGCTTAACTAAGGGAATGTAGGAAGATGTATAAGTACTTGTTTAACAAGACTGTATTAGCAGTAAGTTAAATTTAATAAACAATATATACGATAATTATTATCATGTACATATGTATTACTCTTCTCTCATGCGCGCACCCACACTAATTCACACTTTTTTGTTGTATTATTTTGATATTGGGTATAGTACGTAAGAGATATATGTTATTTTTGTATTATTATTTATTTAAGTTTATTAATTGTATGCATGTACCGTGTGCTGTCCTTTGTAAAATAAAATAAAAATAAATAAAATTATGGTTTTACGTACCTATGTATGTGACTATAAATATATTAGTTAACTTCTGTCACAAGTTTTAACTTTATTAGGTCAGTACTTATTTAAAAAAAACCTGTATTAATTGTAATATTTGAAAAAAAATTATAATATGAACTGTATAAATAATTTTCATCAACTTAATTTGATTTTTTGATGTATTGAATCCTCATCTTCAAATTGCCGTATGCACATATCCTACTATGCACATTTCTGTGTTCTTATTTACAAACATGATTCGTGTACATCAATCCATTTGATGAGGTTTAATCAAAAATATTAAATAATATGCAATTTTATGGGAAAACTCAATAAATTTTAAGGTTCATTATTGTGTAGGTATCATGTATATTCGTTTTTTTTAAATGCCTCCTTTACACACGAACGCTTGCACTCTATTAAAGGACAATATAGTGTTATTGTGTATCTTTATTTGTATGTGTATTTTGTGTGTTTGTGTATTTTGAAGGCGTGGTATTATAATATTTGGAAAGATTATGACGGTTTTATTTCAGCTTTATAAAATATCAACGTGGACTAAATGGAATAGGAACGTACTTATATTGGCCGGAACGTTCTCAAAAAGTTACTGAATTAGACGTATTTTAAATAATTATGAAAATGATGAAAATTTCACAATTTTCATCATTTTCATAATACGTTTGATTCAGTAACTTTTTAAGAACGTTCCGGCAAAAATAGGTACATTCCTATTCCATTTAGTCTGAGTTGATATTTCATAACGCTGAAATAAGACCGTAAATCTAAAATCTACAATTTTAGAACGTTCCTAATTTAGTTCCAATAGTTGCTGAATACGGGGTAATGTGAGCCTTTTTTTCTACGTCTTTTTTTCCCATCCCTTTTTTCTCTATTTTTACTATTTATTCCCTAACAATTTTATTCATATATTGATTGTCAAATAGAAAAAGAGGAAATTGACACATGTGTGTATATTTTGTTACACTTTTGTGTTGCTTTTTTTCCGTACCAACTTACTCGTTAAAAAAGATCTAACATCAGATAGAAATGGATACAAGATAGTTATTTGGCAATCTCAGTTGTCAAGATGGAGAATAATATATCCGTATCAGTGTCGAGAAAAGTAGATTTCCTGGGAAATCCAGATACTGACACCCACTGAAGACGGAATAGATCGGGAATAAATTTAGAGTACATCATTTATAACGTTTTGAAAGGGTCTGCAGAAAGCATATTTTCTACATTCTCAAATTTAATGACACTATTATTCCTACACAACAGAAAAAAGAATTATTGCATTATTGAGACATACCTTCCTTATGTTGAGACATACCTTCGTATTTATTTATAAAATTTATTTTCGTCTGAATATTTCATATTTTTCATAACATATTTTTCATTTTTCATACCATTAAAAAAATGATGATATATAAAATTTTACATTTAACCAAAACGATTACCTAACTCGACTCACCTTTGATAATCATCATGTAATTGTACCGACCGCCGTGGCACATTTGGTAAGCCGTTTGGTTTCAGTGCGGGCGTCCTGGGTGCAATCCCCAGCAGAGGAAAAATTTATTTAAATTAATTTCTAACGCTAATATAGCTTCTCTGAGCTGGAAACACTGGTTAATTTATATTCTATAAATCATGGATTTCGTCATGAAAATAAATTCTTTCTAGAAGTAAATGCAAGATAATGCTTACAACGAATAACCTGAAATTTCATCTCATTATTATTCTAAGAGAAGCTCGAGGATCTGCCTTTAAAAAGTTGACTGTGTGTTTATATGTAAATGTCAAAGGCTTATAATAATACTCAAAAGCAAAACTTTCCTAAGTATTATATTTAAGTTCTAAAAGTTAAGAAGATCATTCATTTGTATGTTTATATATCATACTAACAATAACTATTACATTGATAGATCATTTCCTTAGTAAATATTATAGGTAAAACTGGAAACACTGGTTTGTCGGAAAAAATTGCCATTCGGCAATAAACTCTCCACTTGCGCTGGCTGCAAGGTATGTTCATTATTATTATTATATATTAAAATATTAACAAATCTGAATATCCTTTATCTCCAAGAATAACCATTTGATTCGCCTTCATTAGACTTAAATCGTTATTTAATTTAATGGGAAACATACCGTTATTTGCAAATTACAAAAGACAGCAATGAATGTTAAATATTTGCCAAAATAGTTTCCTTATCATACATGCGTAGTATAAAAATAAAATTACTTAAATTACACATGTAAATTGTAGAGTAAGTTTGAAATTGAATATTTAAGAAATTGAAATAAAATAATAAAATAAAAAAAAAACAAAGAACAATATTATACAAGATAAGCAATTCAAAATCAAAAACATACAAATGATATTGGGATATGTAGAAATTGGGGGGAGTGGGGTTAGATTATCTTTTTACTTTATTTATAAAAACATTTGAAAAATTAAAGAATTTAAAACATTAATTCTGGCTTGTAGTCATCAAATGCCGAACAATAAAAAATATTTCATACATGGGTCTATAGGAGAATAGTTAGTAAATGGAGTCTACTTACGATTCAGTAGACTCCATTTCAAATTCTCACTAGAAACATTTAATTTGTCCGTAGGACATACCTTTTTCATTAATAATATACTATAAAATAAATGAAAACATGTTTATATGAATGCTTCATCAAAACCAAACGTATTAGTTCATTAAAAAAAATAACAGTCGATGGTTATCAATACAGATGTGTGTGTGTTGTATAATTTGTATAGGACGTTGATAATTGTCATTTTTGTGAAAAGATTTCTCTGGGATATACAAATGATGACATGTCCCGACAGTTTCTACTATCGGACAACGGGGATTAATGATTCACTCACATAATAAAAAAGAGAAAATGTTTCAACAAGAGAATGAAATCAGAATAATACAAAAATATTTTATCTGCTGCAAATATATGTACATGAAAAATATTTCGTCATATTGGTGCCTGTATGAATATTTTATGATTGTTCGTCGGTGTCATCAAATACTCTAGATATGTCATATATTTTATATTGGACAAAAATTTGTTTCTCGCAATTTTAAATTAGTGTTTAGTCCAGGGCTGCGTTCACAACGAACGCCGAGTGCACTTAGTGTCGCTCTAAGTCGTTCATAATGACCGGAAACAGACGCTTGAAAGTCACTCTATGGCGTTCAGATTGAACGTCGAGTGTACGCACTACGCACCAAACGCTCTGTGAAATTGTCGGGTGAAAAACGCACCGACAATTATAGCATCTGTTGACTTATGTTTTATCTGTGGTATGATGACTTCTATTTGTATCTGTGGTATCTTTTATGCCAGTTGACATTATTTATGATGACGATATGCATTCATAAAGAGGTTAATTTATTAAAATATCATTCAAAAATTTCCAATAAAAGGTCAGAGAGCATTATTCACTCCACAGCCCACTCGTTGTCTTTCGATGAAAACATTATCTAAAAAGACACATGTATGATGAATGACATTTGATATTTAAAACGCTCGATGCTACGTTCAGTGAGATTGATGTGAAAAATGCCATAATCTGCAACTTCAGGTTCATCCGACACCCGACGTCGAGTGTTGTATGTGAACACAGTCCGGGAGGTAGCGTTGCAAAATAAAAAGTCATAGTAATCTAGCTGATTTTGCTATCGATAGTAATTATTGATCTCGTTAAACTAATCAAGGAACCGACCGCAATGATCTGTAAAAAAAGTAATAATACGCCAGGTATAACATATTTTTACTCCTCACTAACCCAAGGGGATATAGTGGGGAGTTATGATTTCGCAATTTTTAAGGCTATTTTTTTTTGCAGATTATCAACTAGTATCATGCTGAGATTATATTCTGAAAGTTTCATCACAATGTATCTGTGTGTGTGCTATGTGCTATGTACGGCGTGTTCATTTTACTTTATCGATTATAGACTAAAGTACTCATTCTATTCTATTCAAATTTTGCAATATGTATATCTAATACTCGATTAGATCCCATTAGATTTTGAACAATATATGAATAGTGCTTCTCAATTTTTTTAACTGTCAAATATTTCAAAGTGACCCCAAGCTCAGGAAAATTAAAATATGAAATTTTTATTTTCAAATTTGTAAAAAGGCACACCACATTCATAAAATGGCATTGAAGAATTATCAAGTTTTCATAATAAAATATTTAAATAAAAAATAATTTAACAAACTCATTTCATGTAAATGCTGAAAATTTTCTATACAAAATTTGAATACTTTATAGAATGACTTGTTAGTGAGGAGTTTAGCGTTGGCCACATCCCACTCGTTTTAAATAGTAGTACTATTTCTTACACAAAAATATACCAGGTCACATAATTACATAACTGATGAAGAAGACCATAATATGTAGCCATGATCCAAGTATAAATGAATCCTCCACAAAGATCGGGTAAACCATTTTACATTTGCTCATTTTATGAATAAAAAAGCCATAGATTCCTTTCAAATAATTCGGGCTTTTCATATCGCTTTATAAAAGTTTATTGTCTGAATTAAAAAAAAACGCTTGAAAATCTAAATATATCTAGACCTCGTTAAAAACTTATTTTTCAAACACTTGTTTTTCTAAAACAAAAGAAAAATATGAATAAAAGATTTCCCTCGCATAATATTATCTGTAAGTAACGCAGGTCTAGTTTTATTTTGAAGCGTGCTCAGTTATGAATAGCTCTTATCTGAGGACAATAAATTGGTACTGAATAAATTTTAATACTCTCCACTACAATGTAAGAGCGGATTGTTTTGCAATTTTTAAGCGATTTTTTACATCATTTTTTTAACAAGTACCAAATATGAAAGTACGGTTCGTGTAAAGCGCATATGATAATTTGTGTCATGATTTTTTCGTGTGTGGTCTCATTCTGGGAAGTTGAATTCATTTATTTTTGTTTTAATAATTTGTACAATCAATATTTTGTTTATTAAATACATTCAGGGCCTTCCAACCAATGTGGAAGAAATAAATTGTTTGAATATATGTTCTTTCTTACCATCACTTTTTCTGCTTATGGGGACAAATTATGTGTCATAATAGGATACTAAAAAACCTATGAAAAACATATGGAATGAATGTAGAATAATAATTTGCCTGAAGATGTCATGTTTATCATGTAGTAACTTCAAATATAATAAACATGTCATGAAAAATATAACAGAAAGTAATGTGACGAAAATGCTATCAAATTCATCACACGAACTACGAACATTAACTTTGTATTCATCCTTCAAGAATGGACTTTTCATTGAATATATTTTCAACGAATCAGAAAATGCTTGATGTCTACATAAGTGTTTTTGTACTTTGTATAGAAAATATATAACTCATGATATTATTGTGTATCTGTACATAAAACGAAATTTAATTATCTTTTGATGATGAGAATTTATTAGTAATTGGCGTAATTAATGATGAAAATCGATCAGTTTTCAGTCAAATCAACTAAATACAATTTTAATTGAGTAATTTTATGTATGTACCAACCTATATTATATCTTTTGAAAAAGGGTCAAAGGAAAATTTGTCAATTTAGTTTTTAAGATTCCAGAATTTCTGTGGAGTCCTTCCAATTAACTGTATCTTCTATTCGTTTACTAGGCATTGATTGATTTAAAAATACTTTTCAAAATCTTCATTTATTTTCATATTCACAATTAACTTGTTAAAATCTTTTTATTATTCATCGAGCAGATCAAAAAGTGATTTTTGCACATAGGCTAATAACACCTATATTTTTACTCTCCACTACTATTGAATAGCGGAGAGTCATGTGATTTCACCATTTTTAAGCATATTTTAATACATACATCAATTTCTCAATGGGTATCATGTAGAGAGTGCCTACTTTCAGTTTCGTCGTGATGTTTTTGTGTGTATGCCGTAATCTGTATGCCGTAAAAAAATTGTGTCCTGTGTACAGTTTAAACTAAAAAAGCCCGATGAACATCATTTTGATACCATGTCTGAAGTACATTAACTTAGAACGGATTAGTTTTCCATAGACAACAGTTAATTTTTTCTCTGTGATTTCATCGGTTAAAACTTTAAAAATGCTCTCACGGTCTGAAAAATCGAGATTTTCTTCTTTTGTTTGAATTTTTGATACAATACACCCTTCAGGAATCCATTCAGGGATTGTCAACATTTAAAGAAGAAAAAAAATTAAGTGTGATATTGCATATTTAAATTGAAAAATGTACATAACAGCATCTGTTTGAGAAATGTTATAATTGTGTGTGTTTCTATAGAAACCTTTTTTTAATCTCCACTTCTATGAATATAATCGTATTCATCTACATATCATGCCATCTTCCTCATGGGGTAGGTAGAGAGAACCAAGCATTGCATTATTCTATCTTGACACATATCCACCATCTCATCGACATTTATGCATCGTCTCATACGTCATGATCGTCTATTGATAAAGCAATTTTTTACATCATTTTCTTGACAGGTATCATGTAGAGAGTGCAGAATATGAGTTTTTGTGTGTATGGTGAATTACGAAAGCTTTTGTTCTCAGAGAAGGTAATATTTGTTTAGGAATCTAATAGATATGTTCTTCGTAAAAATTCATTTAAGGATTGTTAACCTTTCAAAAAAAAAATGAACACGAACTATCTAGTGGAGAGTTTAGTTTTGGCCACATCCCTCTTGTTTTTATAAGATTTGATAGAAAATTTAAAATTGACAACAATTTATTGAAATCAGTCAATAGTCGGTTATCAATCACGCTACATTGGGTTTCATTCTGAATCGCATTAAAATTTTAATGAAATGTCAAATTTATTCATTTTTTGCTATTCTGAAGATCGAATAAAGGAAATTAAAATGAAAAATGAACATCAAAAGTGTATCATAAAATGGATTTAGTTTAAAGTGACAGTTCTAGTGAACACATTTTTGCTATGAATGACTTTAATGTTAATTAAAATTTTAATTCGTCTTCAGAATTGAACCCAGTATTTTCCTGAGATTGTAAAATCACTATTTTTTAGTTTCAATTATTATATTTTGCCTCCCATAAAACAATTGATTGATTTTATCAAGATAGAATATCTAAAAAAATATTTCTTACTCCTCGAGTTTAAGAACATTTTATTTATGTGAATATAATCATTTGTTTATTTCCTACATACCCGCGATCTTTACTCCTCACTTACCCGAGGAAGGAGTAGTAGTAGTAGTTAGTAATGAGTAGTTTTTTTACTTAGTGGGGAGTTGAGAATTCGCAATTTTTAAGGTTATTTTTAAGGCAGATTATCCACAAGGTATCACGTTGAGATTGTTTTCATCTCAATGTATCAGTCTGTGTTGTATACTATGTACAGCGTGTTTATTCTAATTTATCGATTATAAGCATGTGATCATTCGATTCTCTTCGAATTTTACAAATTTGTATATCTAATACTGCACTCGCTTAGGTCCCATTAGATTTTGAAGGATATCTGAATAGAAGTTCTCAATTTTTAACTGTCGAATATTTCAAAGTGACACCAAGCTCAGGAAACTTGGAATTTGATATATGTATCTATTTTCAAATTGATAAAAAAGTAAATCACTTTCACAAAATGACTTTATTATGAAGTTTTCATAATTAAATATTTTAATCAAAAATAATTTAACAAAACTCATTTCATGAAAAATCTTGTGGAGTGACTTGGGTTGGCCACAACTCACTCGTTTTACTGTACCGAAAGAAACGAATTCCTAAGCAGTTAGGAACAGGCCAGTATGTACCTATGAGATGAATATCCTCCCAAAACTCAAATTTGATATACAATATACATTTGGGTACTTTTTATTTGTTTTGTCCCTCATCAATATTATTATTTGATCTGTTTTCATATTTGTATAGGCCTTTAGTTTCAATATGGATCTATCTTTGAATAATTATTTGATCTAACCGACCCTCACGTATTGCGTTAAAATTCATAGCGCCATAAAGCTGCATAGTAACTGAGCTATTAAACATATTAATGGTCAATATTCCTCCCAACAGATTTTCCCGGGTCGGTAGTAAATCCTTAATATATGGTTGGTGAAGGATAATCAACTTTTTAACTTAACAACGATTATTATAATATAAAGCCGATTGTTTTGTTTATTTGAAAACCCTAAAGCTACTTCAATATAATAATACTTAAATAAACAACATTCAGATTTAAACGTACTGTTTCTAAATTTGTATTGCTATTTATTCCACGTTGACTTTTCTTCTTCTGTTATATTATTTGTTTGGTAGAAATTCAAAAACTAGATCTTATTTTTGGTATCCTAAAATAACATTTATTCTTTGTTTATTTTCAATCTATTCATAACATATTGCCGCAACAATTTGCCCCGCAGTTTTTTTCATGGTACGCGCCAATATAATTTTTTTATTAAACTGTTTTTTATTCACCACAACCAGATCTGCTTATGGAGACTGTGGTATATTTATCAATGAACAAACCAATGTTATTTAACACTGTTTATTTTACATTAATCAATATATTTACAATAATTATAACAAATTAATTTACTTAAATTTCGCACGCGTATCTATACAGATAATACCTAGTTTGACATAGTGTGTACGCTTTCAAGGTTGAACGAAGAATAAACGAAGATTTTCGACAACTAACGACATGACCCGATTTTCACTGTCAATGGGCAAGTAAATACCTATGTACTCAGTGGTATCAAATACCACAGAGACGAATAAAGTACAATTGCTTTGTTTTCTTCGCTCTTTACTCCACTGATGGATGTAGGCCTTTTCTAGTGACTTCCACTTTTCTGTTACGAGCTTTTATGTTCAGCTAACTACTCTGATATATAACACAATGAGAATCCAGAGAAATCTTAAAACTTGTAGACACTGAACTAAGAAATGCCGTAGAGTTTATTGTAGTTACAATAAAATAGGTCATCGACTATCATAATGTGAATAAACCATAAAGTTTCATTTCACACCTTAAGACCTTAAGGAACACCTTAAGTGATGATATTAGGACGTCTCAATCTATTCAATTGAAAAAAAGACTAAAGCTGTTATACCTGTCAAATAATTCTTAATTGACACCCCTTCTCCATCCTCTCTCTCTCTCTCTCTCTCTCTCTCTCTCTCTCTCTCTCTCTCTCTCTCTCTCTCTCTCTCTCTCTCTCTCTCTCTCTCTCTCTCTCTCCTTCCACAACCTCTATCTCCTTCCTTTCTTTGTTGTTGTGAATTTACATTTAATAATATTCGTAATACACATTTTGGTCAACATTTTTTAAGTATTTAGTGGCTTTCAAAATTGCGTTTTGTACTCCCATATTCTTCCGAAAACCAAATTCATTGTTTGAAAGAATTTTTTCTTTGTCTAAATATTTTGCAAGTTGATTTTTTACAAGAATTTCAAGAACCTTTGATAAAATATTTAACAGTGAGTTTGGCCTATAAATCGAAGGATTCTGTTTGTCACCGGATTTATATGTTGGGACTATATTAGCACATTTGAAATGATCGGGGTAGACTCCACTAGAGATGCTCAAATTACAAATATGGGTTAATGGGGTAGCTATTTGTTGTTTTATTTGCTTGATTGGTTTAGTGTCTAGTTTGTCAGGTCCGGTAGCGCAATCGTTTCTCAGGTCATCTATTTGGTTTATTATGTTTTTGGTCTGGAAAGGCGTCATTGTGAATGCATTACGTGTTTTTCTTTTTGTTATAAATTAAATGTACCTATTATTATACTACATTATTATGGCCTCACCTTGCTTTAGTTGGTTGGAAGAAATTGTCTTTGGGAATCAAACCCGCTATTGTACACATAATTTGCTTTAAAAAAATTCAAAGAAATTCAAATTCAGAAATGGTTTCTAATTATTTGAATTCTTGTTTTTACGACGCGTTTGCATGTAAATGAGATATTTTATCAATTCTAAACATCGAATTTTAGAACTTAAGGTAGGCGCGCATGGAAGCTAATTTCATCGGCCGATTATGTAATTATCGGTGAGCTACAACATACGAATAACATGTAAGAGCGCGCATGAAAGCTAACAGAATCGGCCGATTTAAAAATCTGTGACGAGACACAAAAAAATCGGCCGATCTCGATCGGCCGATTTTTTGTAACCAATCCTGTAGTCTGAGAGGGCGCGCATGACGCATGCTCACCGATAATTTAATCGGTTCGAGCGCAGTAGATCGAGAAGTACGTTGTCAGTGTTGTCAAACGCAATGTCAGAAAACATGGATGAAATAAATATTGATTCCGAACAATTAATTATATTAGTAGAAGCACGTCCTTCATTGTATGATACAAAATTAAGCGAAATATTAATAACTGGTTGGGAACAGCTAAATCATAATAAAATAACTGAATTGGGTAAGTTATTACTAATTGTTAAACAGTTACGTAGGTAGGTAATTTAATAAATATTCCATTTAATGAATAAAAAAATCCATATTTCTATTCATATGTGTATTAAAAATTGTGAATATACATATTGTATTTTAAATATATGAATGTTGACCGCAGTGTTATTTCCAATCGTACGATTCTATAAGCTTCCATGCGCGCTAGAACCTATCGACCGATTATTATCGGCCGATGAATTTTACCTACCATGCGCGCCTTACCTTAGATGAACTAAGATGAATTCTTATAAAATATATAAAAACTGAATCGACTCATCGGTTGACTCTCATTTCGTGTAATATAGCATATATCTCCCTTTTATGTACCTTTATTTAAATATATAAGAACTGAATCGACTCATCGGTTGTCTCTCATTTCGTGTAATATAGCATATATCTCCCTTTTATGTACCTTTATTTAAATATATAAGAACTGAATCGACTCATCGGTTGTCTCTCATTTCGTGTAATCTATCTCCCTTTTATGTACCTTTATTTAAATATATAAGAACTGAATCGACTCATCGGTTGTCTCTCATTTCGTGTAATATAGCATATATCTCCCTTTTATGTACCTTTATTTAAATATATAAGAACTGAATCGACTCATCGGTTGTCTCTCATTTCGTGTAATATAGCATATATCTCCCTTTTATGTACCTTTATTTAAATATATAAGAACTGAATCGACTCATCGGTTGTCTCTCATTTCGTGTAATCTATCTCCCTTTTATGTACCTTTATTTAAATATATAAGAACTGAATCGACTCATCGGTTGTCTCTCATTTCGTGTAATATAGCATATATCTCCCTTTTATGTACCTTTATTTAAATATATAAGAACTGAATCGACTCATCGGTTGTCTCTCATTTCGTGTAATATAGCATATATCTCCCTTTTATGTACCTTTATTCAAATATATAAGAACTGAATCGACTCATCGGTTGTCTCTCATTTCGTGTAATATAGCATATATCTCCCTTTTATGTACCTTTATTTAAATATATAAGAACTGAATCGACTCATCGGTTGTCTCTCATTTCGTGTAATATAGCATATATCTCCCTTTTATGTACCTTTATTTAAATATATAAGAACTGAATCGACTCATCGGTTGTCTCTCATTTCGTGTAATATAGCATATATCTCCCTTTTATGTACCTTTATTTAAATATATAAGAACTGAATCGACTCATCGGTTGTCTCTCATTTCGTGTAATATAGCATATATCTCCCTTTTATGCACCTTTATTTAAATAACCTTGTAACAATTATATAAACATCCTCATACATTCCGTAAATAAAGCAGTAATGTTTGTACCTTTATATCTTTCATATTCGATCAGCAATCTTTCACTTCTTAATCCAAAACTACGTATTTTGAAATACTCACATAATAAGGTAAGTACTCACATAATATTAACATTTAATGCAATCAAATTGAGAGGGCATATAAACTTAAACACCCCAATTTAAAATCAAATTTCTCAAATAATGTTAAACAGTGTGTTTCTTAAAAAATATTACCAGTATTTCTCTATGAATGTCACACAATTTAAAAATTCAGCAAACAATTCCCCAAAAAGAAATTGAGAATATCCTATATTTAATGTGCTTAAAGAGTGCATAAAATCTAAATAAACGTGATGGTTTTTTTCATTTCAGTCCAGGGGGGGGCAAGTCTGGTCCAACCGGTGAAATCAAAACCCTCGTGATTACCCATATCATAAAATTATTATATGGAGTTGTATAATATCTTTAGATATCATAGAACTCCATATGATAATTATATCCATGATATGGGTAATCACGAGGGTTTTGATTATGCCGGTTGGACTAGACTTTCCCCTCAGATTCTTCTTAAAATGATGTTTCCGAAACTAAAAATTAAAACCTCTATATAAACGTATAAACCCTTTCTAACGCACGCTACCCTTACTAACATGTTTTTTCATAGTGCATTATGCGGTTTTAACATAGGTACCATGTGTTCAGTCAATAGATTTAGCGTTATATACCTTCTTAAGGGATGACAATCCTGATGACAATTTCGTCTGATAGACCAGTGGAAATCAGGGGTGTGCCTAGAACCTACAGACTACGCAAACCCTGAAAGAAAATGGGAAAATATCGAATATTTCATTTTTTTAGCATAGATTCATCGTTGTTCATTTTAGTGGCCATGAAAAATATTTTTCCATCAGATGCCAAAATCGCATTTCGTACATTAATTTATTATTTACTAGCTTTTATGTCCCGCCGTTGGCCAAGAATGTAAAATTGTGAAAGAAAAAGCAATCGTTTTTATAATATTGTCACCCAATTATTTTGCAATATCAGACTATGAAAAGTGGTTTGAAATTTGATTGAGTTTAAGTATTGTAAAATGTTCAAGTGATGGCCACAACCCATTCTTTTTTATATATTGCTATAAAGTGTGAATGAAGTATAATATTTATACAATTTCTGCTCGCATGGACTATGCGTAATGGTTTTAAATATGACTGTTTATCAACGTTGTAAAGAGATTGGTTTGGCCACAACCCCCATTTTTAAATATTATCATCGAAAACAAATTGTAATGTGTACCTATTGAAAATTTAGTAATTTTGGATGTTGGGATGTGGTTAAAATTTGATTAAACAAACGTAGGTACTGAAAAGATCTAGTATTGGTCACATCCCATTCGTTTTTATATTTTTTCATCAAGTGTGCATTATATTTTTGCTCAATTTGACTGAAAGTCTTCATTAACGAAGAAGAAGAAGACTTGAACTATAGTAAATAGTTTTTAATTTGAATATAAATGTTGTGAAGAGTTCAGTAATGGCCACAACCCCCATTCTTTAAATATTAGGTGCTGAAAATTATTCAAAATAGGATGATATAAATGGTTTAAATTTAATTAAACAAAAGTATTGAAAAGATTCTAGTGCAGGTTATATCGTCACATCCCATATCCCATTCATTTCATATGTATTTTCATCAAGTGTGCATATCGTTAATAATATTTCTGCACAATAGACTATTAGACTTAAAACTAACCCAAAAGACTAAATAAAAAAGAGAAAAATAAGTATAAGACTATAAGAAATAGTTTGTATAAAAAACTATTCCAATGGTCTACATAAAATAAGTAAAAATACATATACCTAATAGAAGAATTAGACTATTGGAAATAGATTGTATAAAAGCTCACCCAAAGGTCTACAAAAAAGAAGAAGAAGAATATTTAGACTATTGGAAATAGTTTGTATAAATACTGACCAAAAGGTCTACATAAAAGAAAATGAATAAGACTATTGGAAATAGTTTGTATTAAAACTCTCCCAAAAGTCTACGTACTTAAATGAAGAAGAATAATAATTAGACTAAAGGAAATAATTTTTATAAAAAAATGACCTAAATGTATACATAAAAGAAGAAGAAGATGAATTAGACAATAGGAAATAGTTTGTATAAAAACTGCCCTAAAGGTCTACATAAAATTAAGAAGAAAAAGAATTAGACTCCAGGACCCGCCGCTTCAGGCCCTTCAGTACCTCCCGTCCCTTTAATCCCTCATTACGTCCCTTCCCATCAGGCCCTTCAGTACCTTCCGTCCCTTCAGGCAGTTTTATACCTCCCGTCCCTTCAGGCCCTTTAGTGCCTCCCTTCCCTTCATTACATCCCGTCCCATCAGTCGGTTAAGAAAAGTTTAAATCCAGAAACCATCCTGGAAGAACCGCGATGAGATGAATGAACCTTCTTTTCCCAGGATGCTCTACTTAATAGGTAAAATGACTAAATACACGAAGAAGAAGAAAAAAGTTTAAACCCAGATACCTGCGAAGAGATGGAAGGACAGTTGGACCTTCTTCTCCCAGGATTCTCCAACTTCATAGGTAAAATGACCAAAAATACACGATGAAGAAGAAGAAGAAATAAGTTTAAATCCAGATACCTGCGAAGAGATGGAAGGAAAATTGGACATTCTTCTCCCAGGTTAGTCCACCTTCAAAGGTAAAATGACCAAATAGACGATGAAGAAGAAGAAGAAAAAAGTTTAAATCCAGAAACCTGCGAAGAGATGGAAGAAAAATTGGACCTTCATCTCCCTGGATAGTTCATCTTCATAGGTAAGATGACCAAGTACACGTTGAAGAAAAAGAAGAAAAAAGTTTATATGCAGAACCCGTCCTGGAAGACCTGTGAAGAGATGGAGGGACAGTCGGACCTTCTTTTCCCAGGATACTCCCCCTTCATAGGTAAAACGACCAAATACACGAAGAAGAAGAAGAATAAGAAAAAAGTTTAAATCCAAAAACCATCCTGGGCATACGCTCGACAATTCACCAAAGTTTCATTATAATCGGACAAACGGTTGATAAATAAATAAATAAAATAATTTTCCTATAGGAAATCAGTATAGGTATATTATTGTTGATTTGTAAGTAAATAGTATTAGGTAGGTACCTACCTACAACAACCTTCTAAATAAATTCGATTCCTAACAAATTTTATTTGAATATCACATTCTTTCTGTAGCCATGGAAACGATTCGAACACGTAAGTAATATCGAATGGTTCGGATACATTTTTTGAATATGTAGGTACCTACATTGGTTTGTTCGATGCCATAAAAATGAAAATTGTCAGAAAAATCAAATATTATTTACAAATTATGCAATTTTATTATGCCTATATCTTTACTAATAAATAACACATTTTTACAATATATGTCTTAAAACTTGCTGTAATGTCTTGTGTTTCATTTTATTATTTCATAATTACATTTATTTCAAAGGTTTATTATTTTCAATAACATATTCATTCGGTAGGAAAATGAAATATTGTATGAAAAGATATTAAAATGGCGGCGTTTATGTACAAAACGCTTACTTTAAAAATAAGTTAAACATTATAATTATACAAAATATTCACCATGTTTTTCACTTAAACGCTAAGTTATACTTGAAAATATATTTTCTTCGTGTAAATACGTACTTCTAACTTTTAAACTAACAGATATTTGCGTGCAAAATGTACACTTTTTTGACAGATACGACTTGGAAAATTTTGTATGAAAAAAATAATTATTGAAATATTTTTAAAATTCAGCATTTTTATCGCATTATTTTTAGCGTGACACTGCATCAGGTATACAGGTACACGTTCGCACATAAATTAGATTTTTAGATACTCTTGGTTTTTCAGAAGGCGTGAGACAAACACACACACACACACACACACACATACACACACACACACACACACACACACACACACACACACAAACACTAACATTTTGATTGCTTTATTACTTTAGATATTCAGTTTTTCTTACCTGTAACTATATTTTTTATGCATTTCTTTACATATTATATTTATAGGCAAGCCAAGGTTTTCGGCTTTTTAAGATATTCCGCTACTGGTGGAAATATCATAATCAATCTAATAAATGGTATTTTATTTCAGGTGACGGTGTCCACAGTCAATATGCTGACGACAGTGCTTAACGATAGTCCAGTATTTCCAGAGAGGGAAGAGGATCAAGCAGAACTCACTGGACCTCTTCTCATGGATAGTCCTCAGGTATAGACGTCTCTTCTTTTTACATCATTTTAAAGAGGGGGACTGCTGCCAACGTACCTATTTTTCAATTTGATATACCATTATTATTTCTTATCAAATCGTTTTGAAAAAAATAATTTAGATAGTTTGGGTATTCATAAAGAAAAATGTATCTTTACTTTTTGATAATGTTCTGTATAAATTCTTGTAGAAAAAAATGGCATTCCCCGATTTTCAACGTTTATCTTATATTTTTAATAAAATATAAGGCGTAGTTCAACATATTTTTTTTAAATTAAAGAAGACAAAAATATCTAGAAAAATACGATGTGACGTTGCATTAATGTTTCAGGTTTAGAAAATAAACCTAAAAAACATTTATTTTCCATTCAGCGCCATTGCGAAATATAAGTTTTTTTGGTTTATTTTCCCAGATATTTTGATCTTCTTCAATTTATAAAAAAATATAATGCTCTATATCTTATAGTTTTTTAGAAATTTAAGATAAATGTCAAAAATTGGGGTATGCTCATTACTTTCCTACAAGAATATATACAGAACATAATTAAAAAATTTAAGGTATATTTTCATTTATTAATATCCAAACTAACTAGGTTATTTTTTTTCAAAATGATTCGTTTTGTAGTAAAGACGCAAATTCAAATTGAAAAAATAGGTACGTTGGCAGCAGTCCCCCCCTTAAATAATTTCACACGTCTGTCTGTATTGGAATTTCGCAAACGATTTTTAACTTACTTGCCGACCAGCTAATGCTCTGAAACGTTCAGAAGTTGTGTATTCCCGATGACAATTCATGTTTTTTTGGCTCTTCACCCGTTAAAAGTGTTCTCAGCCATATAAGTTAACATATTAAATTGTCTAAATAGAGAGAAACCTAAATTATTTTTGTATATTTATTTTACTTCAATCAATTTCAATTTTATGTACAGAGTCAGATTTTAATGTCATTAATTTTGATCAAAATGTTCACCTGCCTGGAATTGTAGCTCAACAATGTCCTCACATTTGTTGGCATTGGAACCCCAATCTCTGTGAGGTCGGTAAAAAAGGATGGATTATGGGGCATTCAAGAAATAAATGCTCCAGTGTCTCATCACCAATCATACACTCGCAGAGACTGCTATCAATGATCCCTATTTTTTAAATGCTTTCTGGTACAAAAGATATTTTTAGGTCGATTCATTTGATATTTTTGATAAAATTGAAGATTGATATTGTTTTAGAAGTGTGAGCAATAGACGAACATGTATGAGACGATGCATGAATGTGGATGAGGCGAGGGATGCGTGCCAGGATAGAAAGATGTGGCGTTCGGTTCTCTCTGCCTACCCCGCAAGGGACATGGCGTGATGGTATGTATGTATGATTTTGTTTTTCTGAATTTAAATTGTGATTGCTATACATGTTGCGTAATATCAGGCGTTATTTTCATCCTTATTACATAAATCCACAGAGTATTTATTTATATTTATTTATTTATTTATATTTATAAACACTTCCTTGCACCATGCGCAAGTGGCGAGTTTATTGCCGTATGGCAATTTCTTCCAACTAACCAGTGTTTCCAGCCCAGAGAAGCAATATTTGCGTGAGAAATTAATTTAAATATATTTCTCCTCTACTGGGAATCGAACCCAGGACGCCCGCACAGAAACCGAACGGCTTACCAACAGTGCCACGGCGTAATATTGATTACTCTGTACATAGATCGAATTCAGTTTTGTTTGAGGCCCTCGTTGACGCCTTCCTTGGACACACGGGATGTACTCAAATATGTACCTACACTAATTAATTATTACCTTCTAATGTATGAAACACGAACAAATTTTGTTTATCACCAAATCTGTGATAATATATACAATATTCTTTCGTGAGGAAAAGGTAAAGTTCAGAGTTTTTTTTTGGGAATTTTTTTTTTTAAATTACTATTTAGCCTACTCTACTCTAAACTTCACTTGATCTTCATTTTAACTCGAATAAAATTTTGAAAACGATATCCTCAATTTTTTTTTATCTAGTTGTGACTCCTTGGCCTCATAATTTATAGAGAATCGCGCCTTCACTTAATCACTCGACAAATGGTCTACCTTCACATAGATGTAGGTCGACCTTGGGCAGATCAAAATACTTCTTCTTTATTATTAATTGGTCCTGCACCCGATATGCGAGTGATGTAACCATTTTCATACATATCTTATTATTTACACATTTAAAATAAAGATATACAATGATACAACTATACAGATAAGTATACAGAATAAATCGAAAGACATCGTTGATTGAAAATCCTGTTATTTCATCGGATTCCTGAGGGTGTATGTTTATTGATTATTTTTGTACGTGTTTAAAAAAATATTATTTGAACATCTACATCCAAATATGATATTGCATAAATCAGTCAGTTCAATATTTGATATACGATTTACAGTGATGAAGGGTTTCAAAGGAATGATAACTTAAATTATCAAAGTTTGTATATTTTTACGTATATTAATATAGTAAAATAATAATTCAGCTGTTCGTGATGTCAAGGGTTTGGAATAAATAAAACGAATAAATAAATATGCCGACCGCCGTGGCACAGTTGGTAAGCCGTTTGGATTCTGTGGGGCGTCCTGGGTTCGATCCCCAGCAGAGGAGAAATTTATTTAAATTAATTTATCACGCTAATATTGCTTATCTGGGCTGAAAACACTGGTTAGTTGGAAGTAATTGCCATATGGCAATTAACTTTCCACTTGTGCAGTGTGCAAGGAAGTGTTAATTATTTCGAATATTCTTTTTTAATTGCATATACGCAAACATTGGATTTTCTTCCCTTTCGGGAGTCAAATGATATTTTTTATTGACAAACATTTTTTCAACATCTCAATAGAGACGAAGTTGGGATATTGTAGAAGAACCTGGAACTCGAGGCACCTACAGGGCTTACGACCTGTCATCGGCTGGTTTACGTGATCACTTTATGCGCTTGCGCAACGTTCACCAATTATGCCTTCTTATTGAGTTCCCTTATCGATGTAATTTTGAAAGTTCTTATTTATTTTTATTATGATGGTTGACGCATGTACGAAAGTAATCGATTGGTTTGTTCATACGGCGATGATCTGTATTTCATCAATCTTCCCAAATCTTCGAGAACAGTCGAGGATATACAAATATACCTACAACTTGCAGCTACTTAGGAGCGCAGCTACAGATCGATGAATGACCTCTAAAATGCGTATATTTTAGATAGATTTATCTATCTATAATATAAATATATGTTCGTGTGAGAAATTCCTCGCGAACTGTAACAAAATAAGAATGTTAAAATTATTTGTTTAATCTACATATGTATATAAAAATGGATGTACGTATATTTGTTTGTTTGTTTGTTTGTTTGTTTGTTTGTTTGTATATTCGCGATGAACTCCTAAACCAACCAACCGATTGCGATGAAACTTTGGGAATTTGTTCAGCTCATTCAGGAGAAGGTTTATGCATTACAATTTATTTATTTATTTATTGAAAAATTGAAAAGTTTTGTATCGAAGTGAAACTTAGTGAGTTTGTTCAGCGAGTACAAGAGAAGTTTTATGAATTAAATTTATTTATTTATTTAATATCTAAAATATATATTTGTTTGAATAATTAAATAAAATTATAAATGAATGAATGAATAGGGACGGAAGGGACTGTAGGGATGGAAGGGAAAATAATGCGGAATTATAATAAGTGAATCTAGATAAGAATGTTAAATTATAAAAAGGAAACATACCGATTAACCATTTTTATATATTTGGAGGTAAATAATTAAACAGGCAGGACAACGTCTGCCGGGCAGGACAACGTCTACCGGGTTTTACTAGTATGATATAACTATTAAAATCTTCTTTTGAATATATAGCTACCAATTGATAGTCAGTACGATTGTTGATTTTGCTATTTCTGTAAATAAATAGATACAGTGGAGAGTCTATTGGATGAACGTGATGATGTGTGAACATCACGTGTGGGAAGGTAAATACAGAATACAGTTGCGTCATATTTGGTGATTATAGTTGCGTTAGATTGGTAAATACACCACCAATCGGTGCGTGATTCTAAAGCAATATAAACTAATAATGTACTTCACAGCATAGTAAATATTATTACAAAATAAATGGATAAAAAAGGAAGCAAATATATTGAATCAAAGAAAAAAAGCAATAAATAAAATTCACAAAAAACGACAAAAGTTTCTCAATTTCTCAATAGATGGCGTTACAAAAAAGGCTTTTCCGTTACTCCATAGATGGCAATAGCATAGTCCCTTATTTATAGGTGAAATGTTTCACACTATTCAAATATATAGAACTTTCAAAAAATTACATTGAGAAGGGAACTCAATAAGAAGGCATAATTAGGATCAAAAAAGTACAAAAAAAAGTTTTCCTGTGAAGTAAAGAAATAATTTTTTGTCTTTGATTTGTTGAACGTACTACACTTACCCCAATCCCATTCATTTCGCTGAACCAATGGTTTTGAATAGAATATAGAGAACGGATAAATCGAACTAAGAGAATAAGCACTAATTGGTCTAATGAATTCTGTCAGCTACAGAATCACGGCATCTAGTGTATAACATGAAGCCCATGTATAGAAAATTATTTCGGTTTGTTGGAAATGTTTATTCACGTATCCTATCGTTAGTTTGTTTTGTACCCATCTATAAGAATATCGACTATGTGAACAACATACTGATAGAGGTAGGTATGTATTAGTATGTAAAAAGATAACAACAATTGATAAATGTTGATGAGGCGATGGATACGTGTCAGGTTAGAATAATATGGTGTTTAATTCTCTCTGTCTACCCCGGGAGGGACATGGCTTGATATGTATATATGTAGATAACCCGTGATAAGTATTCTATGAAACTTACGATCTTTTCTCTCCACTATTTTGTAATAATGGAGAAAATTTTTTTAACGTATAACCATTATACCACCAACCAACTTATAACCATATTAATGATACATTTAAAAATAATTCTCAATGGCGTATGAGCGAATGACGTGCAATCAAATTTGTGTAGGTGTCTTAGTCCAAATTGTAATTTCAAAAAACTTATTTTTTACAAACAGATTTTTAATTATCTCAATAGAGACGAAGTTGGAATATTTACTGTAGGAGAACCGGAAATCAAGGCACCTACAGGGCTTACGACCTGTCATCGGCTGGTTTACGTGATCACTTTATGCGCTTGCGCAACGTTCACCAATTATGCCTTTTTAATGAGATCCCTATCAATGCAATTTTGAAAGTTCTATATATTGTAATACTGAAATTCTTTTCGAATTATTCTAATCGAATATTTTTAAAAATATTTTTTTTTAAAATATTCGATTACTTACACATTGGTACAAGTAGGTAAATAAGACAAAAATGACCTTATAAGTCTGGCGTAATTCAGGGGTGACTTCTATGCGAGAAATGCATTTGTCACCTCAGGTATAAGAATTGTTGCTCTCATTATTTACAACAAAAAAAAACAATTCTATCAATAGATGACGTTACAACAAAAATAAATAAAAAATAATAAGAATGTTGTTCATAATTTCACACATAGATGGCTGTAGTAAAAATTCCTTATTTTCAAGCGAAAAGAATTTCAAGTTTACACAGTATGAATTATATACAAACAACAAAAGAAGAAAATATTCCAAGTTACACAAAAATACAAAGGAAGCACACAATATCTCAAAAGAACTTTTCCTTTATGTATTCAACACCTAGGCGTTGATAAGTGGCAAGACCAGATGCTTCCTTCATTCATTCTGGCAAATCATTAAACAATTGAATACCTTTGTAACACACATTATTTTGTGTACTGCTCAAGCAGATTTTAAAATGGTCCGCATTGCTCTGATTTGTATAATTTGTAATTTTTTATTCTCCGTTGTATTGTTCATAAATAGTACACTTGAGCAGTTGTTTATATGAGGAATAACAATACAATTGTACACTAATTATGTACCTACTGGTAACTTTCTTTCAACTGATTGTATATATTGCTGTTCATCAAATAAATAAAGCCGAAAAAGTTTTGGTTTAGATAAATAGTTTTATAGGACACCATCAAGACAAGATCTTACACCACTATCGATATAACTGTTGAGAATTTGTGGACAAAAAATCATATCTCTTCTTCCTTTCTGTAAAACGTGAGATCTGTTTATCGCTGAGTTGGTACTCTCCTGTGGACACGTCATCGTTTGAGAGGTCTTCTTCCGTTTGGATTACCCTGAAGAGCTATACGTGAAAGTCTATCATATTGTATTCTACTTACGTATCCATTCCAGTATCGTTTTCTTTGTCTACTCAATCTGACCGTGTCTTCCGTATTACACATTTTCCTTATTTACATATTTCCAAATCGACCTCTCAATATCTTTCCGATAACGCATCTCAGTGTCTTCATTAAAGATGTTCTAAAAATTGATTTTGTAAAACTATTAATCTAACAAATAGTTACGAAAAGTAACTAGAAATACATCAAATGATAGGTATAATATGCGTTATGATTTAGTAGAAATCATAATAAAATGATGTGCTTAATATTTAGATATGTAAGAGATTAATTTACCATAAATAAGCCACACAATGCGACATTCAAAGAAACTGTTTAAATTTTATTGCCAATAATTTTGTCTTTAGTCGTTCATTTTGTATAAATTGTAGGTGCGTGTGATTTATGATATGTGATATTATTTCTGAAAGTAGGTACATATTTTCCCGGCACTGTTCGAAGAGTCGATTGCCTCAGGCGCTGGAAGCGAATGTGGGGTAAGAAAACGTAGAAAGTCTACAGGCCATGCTACTTTAACCTACAAAACATGGAAACGTACACACATAAACCACGTCATTTTTCCTCGGGCCCGAGGCCCTAACATCCATCAGAATACCGTACACAACACAAAACTAAAATCTTTTGCAAAGGACATAAAGAAGCAACAATGGAAAACGACTTTGTAAACGTTTTATGCCACGACTATACGACCTTTGTAACGAGGCAAAGATTTACGATTTTACTCGACAGTCGAGAGAATGTTGCAAATATTTAAGGTTTCGACAGCAAAATAAATCTTTACAACCAAAGAAATATAGTCAATATTTTGATACAAAGTTGACTTAGTTCCGATATTCGTATTGCTTCTCTCGCATAATAAAAACTACTATGTCAAATATAAATGACACGTTGGTGTATATTATAGTTACACGGATCCAGCCTTAAGGCCCCCATTTACGATCGTGCCATCCTTCCAAATGGCTTGTTATCACTCCAAAATGCGCTCGTGAATGTCAAAACCCGCGCAGCCCAATTGGCCTGACACACCAAAATGGAATTCCAAACGATCGAAACTATGTACATAGTGCTGCGACAAACGGCGCGGGGCAACCTTACGGTACGGCATGCTCGTGAGTGTGAAAACCAGCGGTACATCGCGCCATCTCATTGCGCCGAGCTGTTTGACACTCTCGTGAATGCGAAAATACAACATTTTCTCTTTGGTTTTTTATTTTTATATATATAAACAAACCACTATATAGCAGTTGTATAAAACTCATCATCAGAATTATAACTCATAAAAAAAATAGAAATTATTAGTTCCAAACTCGCCGACCGCTTGCGTATACTAATTTTGATGGATCGATGGCGCGACAGCGCGCCCGTGAGTGTAATGAAAATTTTACAATGCTCCAAATGGAGCCGGCCCATATGGAGCGACGCCGAATGACACCATCGTGAATGGGCTGCTTTAAAATGTAGTCTGTTCTCATTGAGAATCGAACTGGTGATCTTAGGGTCAACAGTGAAAAAAATTACATGCTATAATAAAATATTATTTTCAGTGAAAACATATATTATTGTCTACGTTAATCTAATATTAAATGTGTTTTCCTAATTTATAAAATAAGATTCTTACTATTTCACCAAATGTAGCTCTATAATAGTTATTAAAAATTATATATTAAAAAAATACAAATTAATTAATCTGTAATAGTAGTAAACAAATGTAGCTCTGTTATTGTTACATGTGCGAATGAGGAAGTATTCGATATGAGAGAAATGGACCTGATAAAGTGGAGAAGACTGTCGGTCAAAAGGGAGGAGTGGAGACGATTTCTGGAAGAGGCCAGGGTCCGTGACGGACTGTAGTGCCAGTGATGATGATGATGACAGAGGAATTAGTATTTATCATTTTGTTTTCAAGATTTGTATTGATACTTTTATATCTTAGCTGGTAGAAATTGCCTCCAGGCAATAATAATTCTGTCACACAATATGAAAATTCGAGTTCTACATAATACAAGTATTTAATTATTATTATTATGTTAATCTCGGTTATGATCCGGTAATTTCCTTCACAACGGAGCGTACTCAAGTTGTGAGGCGTGTTTGTGTGTTTGAGTAGTTGTTTATTTTTTTTATTTTATTATTTGAATGAACATTACAGCTTTGAGTTTTATATAAAAATAGTATAAAAATTACAAATTTTCATAACGCCAATTACAATGTTCTTATTGTTTAGTGGTACCTGTAGAAATTTTCTGACTTTTGTACATGTGTTGATAATTGGTGGTTTTTTGTATGTTGCTGATGACGTATGGGGGTAACTTTAGTATGTTTATATTTTTTTTTGCATTTTGTTTGGTATACTTACTTACTTATCGAGTCCGGAACTCAGATTTTGCCACTCCAATGTGTGGCGGCGGAAATCGCCCTGTCGGTAAGTTTAATCAGGTCGTCCATGTGGCAACCCTCGTTCAATTATTTGTTTGGTATGATGTCTGTAGACGATAATATTATTGGGACTATTGTTACTTTTTCTTGTTTCCATTGTGATTTTATCTGTTCTGCTAACGGTATGTATTCATCTATTTTTTTATTATTATTTACACAATTAATTAGAAAATATCATTAGTATTGAACAATGGATCAACAGGTCTATGAAAGAAAAAATAAGAGGAAGATCGCACTATTACATAATTTGCACGGACTCCGACTCTGACGTAAAACAAAAATTGTTATTTCGCTATCGAAATATCACAGAATCATCTCCGTTGTCATAAAAAATAAAACTTTTAAAGCTGTCATATCCCCTGCGCGAGATGGACGCGGAATAAGGAAGTAAGGGAATGTGTGTGTGTGTGTGTGAGAAAATAGGAGAGGTAAAGGGAAAATAATCTGTAGAAGGGGATTGTGCGCACGACTGGCCACGTTTTCCACCACGGTCACAACTTTGTGTGTTAAACTATAAAACTTTAAATGCTTTAGAAAATTCACCTGAACGTTCAGTTCGCTCTCCAATTTGCTGGAAATTTTCCCGCCAATGTGAGGGTGTTCCACCAGCTCCGGAGCAAGAACCAACCAACTGATGGAAAGGAATGGATATGAATTTAACGGGAAAATTGTGAACGTGAGATCTTTGCTTCATTAAACACAAAAGCAGAATGACAATTTATATGAACAACGAAAACCAGCTAATGATTATTACTTTCATTTTGAAACATTTCATATAATTGAATATAATATGATGCTCGGGTATTATTGTCTTTTGTGATTCGCATACACTTAATTTTCGCCGATACTTAGAAAAAAAACTATTTATATTTTCTAACAAATCCTCCGAAACGATGGAGTGGCAGTTGGGAATACAAATCAAAGGAAATAATTCATCGGCATGAAAAGATCTATTTGAAGGAAAAAGATGAAATTTACAATATGTAAAAAATCAGAACGAAGAAACACCGCAAGTTAGGCCTACTGTCCACGTAAACCGCACGACATGCGCACGCTTTCGTCAGTTGACGAATGCAAGACGAATGCTTGCATCGTGCATAGAAACAATCAAAACTGTGTCCACGGAGCGGCAACGTCGCGTCAGCCGCACGTCATGCGGTGCGTGCAGCAGCGTGGACACACTTTTGATTGTTTCTATGCAAGATGCAAACATTCGTCTTGCATTCGTCAATTGACGTAAGCGTGCGCATGACGTGCGGTTTACGTGGACAGTAGGCCTTAATTGTAGAAAGCATATGCAGCGATTTCATATTTTATATTTTTGAACGAATTATGTTTGGTAATTATAAAAATATAGAATGTATTATTTCAGAGAAAAAAATCACGGAGGAAATAGTGAAACTCTCTATTTTATGACCTACACAATAGAGAGATAAAACATGAGTATATAAATAAAGATCATTATAAATTTGCTCAGTTTCGCATAACACAATTTCGTTCACGGATTTGATAGTCTAGTCCTGGTGTGCGAGTGTGTTATTTCCTATTTGCGTAACTGGAGATCGAATGCATTCTCGAAGCGGTGTTTTTATTTTCCCGCAAATTTGTGGAATTTTACCGTGGAGTTTCGTAAATAAGTTAGCAGGAAGATCAGCACGTGAAATGTGTAGAAACCGTTATTTTGGAGCAAATGGAAAACGGTTTTATGCCGGGGGAAAATCATACTAAAAGTGTGCACATTCGTGAATGCCTAAAGTATACCGACGTAGGTACATTGTTATCGAGAGTTGTAACGAGCAAACATTTCACCCACATGCGTATGAGCTGAATTCAAATGATTATGTTGTAAGTAAGTACTGCACACAGCGATATAATTGTAGAACAATTCGAACAAATCTTTGCTAAAAATGAATGTAATTTTTCTTGTTTTTCATCTTGTATCTAATAAATTAGATAGGTACAAATATTCAATATTGTTTTCAAAATATTTATCATCAAAAAAAACTTGGGATATTTGATTCAAGAGTTTAATTTAGTTCAAGATCTTTAATAGAAATAAAATATTAATGCGTCCAATCTGGTTTGTTTGATATATCTGAATGTTTATTTTTACTCAAAGACTATTAATTTTAACTTCTGAATATTTTTCAGATATTTTCAGTCATTATTTTATACTAGTTGCATGTAACACAAGAGATCCAACTGTCGATAGCGATAGTATGTATAGTTGAAGAATATGTACCAAACTATAAACCCATAAATACAAATTATTGTATATTGTCAGACATTTCGTTTTCTGTACAACATAATATGTAGGTATGTATGTCAAGATAGGATAGTATGGAGGAAGGTCCTTTTTTCCTACCCAGAATATGAAAATAGCATGATGGTATGTATGTATGTTTGGAGATGACATCAAACTATTAAGTCTTCTTACATATTGTGTATAGGCGACTGCCATACAAAATGAATGAAGCAATTTCGTCACTAAATTCAATTAAAAAAAAAATGTTAAAAAAAATTGAGACCTCTACTACAATGTTTATATTTTTTATAGAAAATTAAATGATCTAGTTGGGGTGTTTCGGCTTTTTTCGATATTTTAAAAAAAATTACAATATAAGCAGTTAAACTCATAAATTTATCATAAAAAAAATACTTTTCTTTATAAAAAATGTTTGAGAAACCCTGGAATTTTTTTGAAAAAACCAATTTGTGATTTTGTATTTGTCTATGTTTGTACCAATTTTCAGCGTGCTAGCTTTTATGGTTTCTGAGATATATGGAAAAATAAAATGAAAATTCAAAAGTTGATAACCCCTGACTGAAACAAAAATTCAAAATTCCGAGTATAAAAATTTTGTAGGCCTGTAACTGTTTATATATTCTGAAATTTTAGGCTCTGTAAATTGAGCGGATCAAAAGCTATAAGGGAGGGACGGACACACACACACACACACACAGACACACACACAGACACACACACAGACACACACACACACACACACACACAGACACACGAAATGTTCTACTCCAAATTCTGAGTAAATCCGTGTATGGAACATATATGCTTCGAAGCCTCTAAGTTGGTGTTTTTTGACTTCAAAGTTGGAAAAGCCGTGAAAAAAGTAGACCTCTGCATACAATTCTCGCGTATCCTGACTTGAAACATTGTCGATATGTTAAGAGAACAAAGTTCTCCTGAACAAATCGACATTTGGATCACAAAATTATAACTGAAAATATCAAAAAATGTACCTACAGCCTGCAGCGTTAAAAAAAATAGTATATAATCTATTGATCAAGAAAACAAACCAATGTTATCTTTACATCGAAGCAATATTTTATTTCTTGAACATCCAATAATTGAATCAATCAATATATACTAGGAATATCTAGATACTTAAGGTTGGTTCTCTTGAGAAATGCAAAATGTATAACCATTTTCGCTCGAAACCGCCCACGACACCACGAAAGTAATATCGAAACCAAAGCTACTACTACAAAAAATATTTAAATTGATTTTTTATTTGTAGCAAATTTTAAAAGAATAGGAATGTAAGAAAGAGTTATTACGTCAAATAATAAATAATAAGTACCGACAGAATTGATGTGAAAAGTTTTTTAAAGAATGTAGTAAGTACTTTGATATCCTCACATTGTTTCTTGCCAATATTCGAACTTATTCTCATAAATACATCGTATCCTAAACTTGTACGTATTTCTTCCTAACCATTATTGAATGTCCCATGAGGTCCAGGAAGTGTTCTAAATTGAATAAAAGGTCATGATAATTTGATAAGAGGGGATTTTTTTTAAGTGACTGTATAAACAAGACGAAGCGATAGGTTCATTAAATATGAAATTCGATTGAGTACAATAAGTTATTTATATTTACTGTTTATCCAATTCATATCACCCTGTGTCCGTTAAATATAATATTATATAGTTTGTAGAGATCATTCAGGGGTCACTAAATAATATTTTATTATTTCCAAAAATATATAACAAGTATTTTGAATTTAATTTACTTGATAATATTACAAAATATAAACTAAATTTCTCTACTACCACCTCCACCTTATCAGAATATGGGATCAGTAATCGGCCCCTTCACGGAACGCTAAATTGAACAACAAAAATGTATAGCATAAAGAGTAGCACATGGAGCCCTACAAATTAGCAATCTTGGAACCTTAGTGCAAAAATAACAATGAGTTTGAATAGAAGATTCACGCTCGTGGACCGTCATAGAGTTCAGAGCTTTAGATCTGGGGGGCAAGTCGGGTCAACCGGCTAAATCAAAAGCATCCATATTTACCCATATCATGGATATAATTATCTTATGGAGTTCCATAATATCTTAAGGTATCATAGAACTCCATATAATAATTATATCAATGATATGGTGACATGTTATAAAAATATAAAAATACTTGGTAAGAGTTCTATTGTATTTATTAGATTATCGAATAGAACTATTACAAAGTATTTTTATAACATATCAACATACAATGGAGTTCTATCAAGAATTGTCGATCGACAAACTAAATTTAGTCAATGATATGGGTAAACATGGATGGTTTTGATTCCGCCGGTTGACCAGATTTGACCCCCAGAGAAGAGACCCAGGACAATAAAGAAAAGATAATGAATTTAACGATTGTGTGATAATCATCAGATTATCATAAAGCATTGTGAATGTTTTTCGCGTGACTAATAGGACCTAGAAGAGGTCCACGGACAGCAACTAGAAGTTCCAATCACACATCAGGTATTAAGGCCTATTACATTTTCTAGTTGTGATTTAGGAAACAAAAATACTACAAGTTTACAGACAATAAACATAAAACGTAGGTACACTTATACGTAAGTACAACAAAAACAACACCGTCATGTTTTTTATACTAATCGGGCATTGATTTTCTTTTGTATTGAGTATTTAAATGTTGTGGAACTGAGGTGAAATACGTCAAACTCTTGAAACCTGGTGTTATATGTATCGCACATTCTATGGATTGCCATGTTTTGTGCATAATTAGTACGATGATTTGGAAGGTGGAATAAATTTGTATGTCTAGTTCTGCGAGTAGAATTATTAAATGAGATGATATTGAGTATTGAGGGGCAGTCGATATTGTTATTTATAACGTACAGAAGCATCGTGCCATTTATTGTACGTCTAAAATCGACAATAATAGTACACAATTTACAAATAATAGGACACAATTTGATTGGAACACTCCCACAGGATGTGTTTCGATGTTTGAGTCTGGAGATTGACAGAACTGACACGAAGAAAATGAAGCAATAGGTTAACCGACAAAGGTAACTATTGAACCTACCGTATTCTGTGATAATTTAGGATACCCCAAATTTCTAAAAATAGAAATTATCTGTATTTTGTCAAAAATTGTTAAGACAAAAATACCCAACAGCAGAAGACTTACCCAGAAGATCTGCCAAGAGATGTAAAGACAGTTCGACCTCCTCCTAATAACCTAATACACGAGAAGAAGAATTTTATTTCACAATATTTTTATAACAAAGCGAAAATGTTTTTACTGTGTGTAATTGCGTGGTTGTGTATATTTTATATTATGCAAGTGTTCAACATCACATAAATATTTATCGATTATATAAATGTGGTGTGCTGAATAATTTTAAAGCAAAATTCATACGTGATAAAGATTTACATTGGCACAATTGAAATGCATTTCAAATATTATCAAACCATGTTTATTTGATTGAATACTGTGCAGAAATGGACATACCTTCGAATGTTAAATTTATCGATCGGTAGATAGGTACTCTATAAATATTCCACATTATTACAATTCATAGATGAGTTTAATTGGCTTCAATATTGTGATAGTTCATAAATACAAATTAATAAGTTAGATGAATTATTGGATGACCATAAATGGAATATAGTCAATAACCTTGGCTATTGTTAATAATTACATACCATGTATCAATTCATACTATTCTATTATTTAATGTTATATCATTTGAATATTTAGTCGAATATAAATTGTCAATGTATCATGCAATAGTGATTTCCATATCAAAGATTTTCAGTAAAAAATTGGGAGGCAATTGTGTAACTATTTTACAAGATTTTTTCTTAATAAATAATCAAAGAAGTAATTAAATTCTAAAACATTATATGTTTGTATTTATTCCTGAAATATTAGACGTAAAATTATTCCTTATAATAAAACTAAACGATATTGTTTGAAAAGAACATTGAGAGATTTTACATTTTGTCTTTATAAAAGAAATTTAATATAAATTTTTGTAAAGCCCTCTTGTATTGATTCAAAATAACAACAGTTGGTATGAAATTTAACGAATTATTTTGAAATATTCATTATTAAAAACATTTAAAAAAATTGCTAGTGGGCCCGGGCAAACGCTGTCCTGCCACAGACCGCCTTCTATTTAGACCGCATTTTATATAGACCTCATTTTATATATGAAGAACTCATTTTATATATGTAGACCTCATTTTATATATGTAGATCGCATTTTATATAAGTAGAACTCATTTTATATACATATGTAGACCGCATTTTATATTATACTAGTAAAACCCGGCAGACGTTGTCCTGCCTGTTTAATTATTTACCTCCAAATATATAAAAATGGTTGTTCGGTATGTTTCCTTTTTATCACTTAACATTCTTATCTAGATTCGCTAATTATAATTCCGTATTTTTTTCCCTTCCATCCCTACAGTCCCTTCCGTACCTATTCATTCATTCGTTTAAATTTTATTAAATTATTCAAACAAATATAGCTACTTGAACCTTTAGCTTTATTCCAGTTTTATATAATATACCATTTTATGTATGGGTATATAGGATTTTTGCTGAACAAACCCACTAAATATCAATTCAATACCAACTTTTTTTTTCATTTTTTTTGTGAGATATCGAATAAATAAATAAATTATAATGCATAAACCTTCTCCAGAATGAGCTGAACAAATTTCTAAAGTTTCATGGCAATCGGATGGTGGTTTGGGAGTTCATCGGACACATACAAATATACTTACGTAAATCCATTTTTATATATAGATACCATTTTATGTATGGGTATATAGGATTTTTGCAGAACAAACCCACTAAGTATCAATTCAATACCATTTTTTTGTGAGATATCGAATAAATAAATAAATAAATTATAATGCATAAACCTTCTCCGGAATGAGTTGAACAAATTCCCAAAGTTTCATCACAATCGGATGGTTGGTATGGGAGTTCATCGGACACATACAAATATACGTTAATCCATTTATATATATATATATATATATATATATATATATATATATATATATATATATATATATATATATATATATATATATATATATATATATATATATATATATATATATATATATATATATATATATATATATATATATATATATATATATATATATATATATATATATATATATATATATATATATATATATATATATATATATATATATATATATATATATATATATATATATATATATATATATATATATATATATATATACTCCCTTCCCTTCCCTTCTGTCCCTTCAGTTACTCCCGTCCCTTCAGTAGGTCCCGGTCATACGCTCGACAATCCACCAAAGTTTCATTACGATCGGATGAACGGTTCCTAGGAAAGTCCACCTTCATAGGTAAAATGACCTAATACTCGATGAAGAAGAAGAAGAAGAAATTTTTTTTAATCCAGAAACCATCCCGGGCATACACTTGACAATTCATCAAAGTTTCATTGCAATCGGATGAACGGTTTAGGAGCGCATTCAACACATACATAGATACATAGATACAAACATTCAAATTTATAATATAGACTAGTGAACCCCCGGCAAACTTCGTATTGCCTGTATAATTAAAAATCGTCCTCCATAACCACCCGTCGCTTCAGACTCTTCAATACCTCCCATCCCTTCAGTACTTCCCGTCCCTTCAGTACCTCCCGTCCCTTCAGTACCTCCCGTCCCTTCAGTATCTCCCGTCCCTTCAGTTACTCCCGTCCCTTCAGTTACTCCCGTCCCTTCAGTTACTCCCGTCCCTTCAGTTACTCCCGTCCCTTCAGTTACTCCCGTCCCTTCAGTTACTCCCGTCCCTTCAGTTACTCCCGTCCCTTCAGTTACTCCCGTCCCTTCAGTAACCCCCTGTCCCGTCAGGTCCACCAGTACCTCCCTTCCCTTCATTACCTCTCGTCCCTTAAGTAGGTGAAGAAAAAGTTTAATTCCCGAGACAATACTGGGAAGACCTACGAAGAGACAGTTGGACCTTCTTTTTCCAGGATTCTCCGATTTCATTGGTAAAATGAACAAATACATGATAAAGAAGAAGAATAAGAAAAAAGTTTTAATCCAGAAACCGTTCTGGAAGACCTGCGAAGAGATGGAAGGACAGTTGCATCTTATTCTCCCAGGATACTCCACCTTCATAGGTAAAATGACCAAATACACGATGAAGAAGAAGAAGAAGAAAAAAGTTTAAATCCAGAAACTGTTCTGGAAGACCTGCGAAGAGATGGAAGGACAGTTGGAGCTTCTTCTCCCAGAGTATAAGGTCATTTTACCTTCATAGGTAAAATGACATAATACCCGATGAAGAAGAAGAAGAAAAAAATTTTAATCCAGAAACCATCCCGGTCATATGCTCGACAATTCACCAAAGTTTCATTGTAATCGGATGAACGGTTCCCAGGATAGTCCACCTTCATAGGTAAAATGACCTGATACCCGATTAAGAAGAAAAAGAAGAATTTTTTTTAATCCAGAAACCATCCCGGTCATACACTCGACGATTCATCAAAGTTTCATTGCAATCGGATAAATGGTTCTCAGGATAGTCCACCTTCATAGGTAAAATGACCTAATACTCGATGAAGAAGAAGAAGAAGTTAAAAATTTTTGATCCAGAAACCATCCCTGGTATACTCTCGACAGTTCACCAAAGTTTTATCGCAATCGGATGAGCGGTTTAGGAGCGCATTCAACACATACATAGATACATACAAACATTCAAATTTATAATATATACTAGTGAACCCCCGGCAAACTTCGTATTGCCTGTATAATTAAAAATCGTCCTCCATAACCACCCGTCGCTTCAGACTCTTCAATACCTCGCATCCCTTCAGTACTTCCCGTCCCTTCAGTACCTCCCGTCCCTTCAGTACCTCCCGTCCCTTCAGTATCTCCCGTCCCTTCAGTTACTCCCGTCCCTTCAGTTACTCCCGTCCCTTCAGTTACTCCCGTCCCTTCAGTTACTCCCGTCCCTTCAGTTACTCCCGTCCCTCAACTACTCCCGTCCCTTCAGTTATTCCCGTCCCTTAAGTAACTCCCGTCCCTTCAGTTACTCCCGTCCCTTCAGTTACTCCCGTACCTTCAGTTACTCCCGTCCCTTCAGTTACTCCCGTCCCTTCAGGTACTCCCGTCCCTTCAGTTACTCCCGTCCCTTCAGTTACTCCCGTCCCTTCAGTACCTCCCGTCCCTTCAGTACCTCCCGTCCCTTCAGTACCTCCCGACCCTTCAGTACCTCCCGTCCCGTCAGGTCCAGCAGTACCTCCCTTCCCTTCATTACCTCTCGTCCCTTAAGTAGGTGAAGAAAAAGTTTAATTCCCGAGACAATACTGGGAAGACCTACGAAGAGACAGTTGGACCTTCTTTTTTCAGGATTCTCCAAATTCATAGGTAAAATGAACAAATAAACGATAAATAAGAAGAAGAAGAAAAAAGTTTTAATCCAGAAACCGTTCTGGAAGACCTGCGAAGAGATGGAAGGACAGTTGCATCTTATTCTCCCAGGATACTCCACCTTCATAGGTAAAATGACCAAATACACGATGAAGAAGAAGAAGAAGAAGAAGAAAAAAGTTAAAATTCAGAAACTATCCTGGAAGACCTGCGAAGAGATGGAAGGACAGTTGGAGCTTCTTCTCCCAGAGTATAAGGTCATTTTACCTTCATAGGTAAAATGACCTAATATCCGATGAAGAAGAAGAAGAAAAAATTTTTAATCCAGAAACCATCCCGGTCATATGCTCGACAATTCACCAAATTTTCATTGTAATCGGATGAACGGTTCCCAGGATAATATATTGCTATAAAGTGCTATATACAATTTCTGCACGCATGGACTATGCGAAATGGTTTTAAATATGACCGTTTATCAACTTTGTAAAGAGATTGGTTTGGCCACAACCCCCATTTTTAAATATTATCATCGAAAACAAATTGTAATATGTACCTATAAATTTTTTTTTAGTAATTTTGGATGTTGGAATGTGGTTAAAATTTGATTAAATAATGCGTACTGAAAAGATCTATTGTTGGTCACATCCCATTCGTTTTTATATTTTTTCATCAAGTGTGCATTATATTTTTGCACAATTAGACTTAAAATTGACAAAAAAGTCTACATTAACGAAGAAGAAGAAGACTTAAACTATAGTAAATAGTTTATAATTTAAATATAAACGTTGTGAAGAGTTCAGTAATGGCCAAAACCCCCATTCTTTAAATATCGTCAACGAAATCAAATATAAAATTGTTGAAAATTATTCAAAATAGGATGATATATGTAAATGGTTAAAATTTGATTAAACAAAAGTATTGAAAAGATTCTAGTGCAGATTACACCGTCAGGTCCCACATCCCATTCGTTTTTACATATGTATTTTCATCAAGTGTGCATATTGTTAATAATATTTCTGCACAAAAGACCAGTAGACTTAAAACTAACCCAAAAGTCTAAATAAAAAAGAGAAGAATAAGTATTAGACTATAAGAAATAGTTTGTATAAAAAACTATCCCAATGGTCTACATAAAATAAGAAAAAATACATAAAATAGAAGAATTAGACTATTTGAAATAGATTGTATAAAAACTGACTAAAAGGTCTTCACAAAAGAAGAAGAAGATTAATCTATAGGAAATAGTTTGTATAAAATTCACCAAAGTTCTACATAAAATAAGAAAACGAAGAAAAAGACTAAAGGAAATAGTTTGTGTAAAAACTGTAAGGTCTACATAAAATTAAGAAGAAAAAGAATTAGACTCCATGAACCGTCGCTTCAGACCCTTCAGAACCTCCCGTCCCTTCAGGCCCTTCAGTACCTCCCGTCCCTTCAATCCATCATTACGTCCCTACCAATCAGGCCCTTCAGTACCTCCCGTCCCTTCAGGACCTTTTATACCTCCCGTCCCTTCAGGCTCTTTAGTGCATCCCTTCCCTTCATTACATCCCGTCCCTTCAGTCGGTTAAGAAAAGTTTAAATCCAGAAGCCATCCTGGAAGAACCGCGAAGAGATGAAAGGACCTTCTTTTCCCAGGATACTCCACCTTCAAAGTTAAAATGACTAAATACACGAAGAAGAAGAAGAAAAAAGTTTAAATCCAGATACCTGCGAAGATATGGAAGGAAAATTGGATGAAGAAGAAAAAGAAGAAGAAGAAAAAAGTCTATATCCAAAAACCGTCTTGGAAGACTTGTGAAGAGTTGGAAGGACAGTTGGACCTTCTTCTCCCAGGATTCTCCAACTTCATAGGTAAAATAACCAAAAATACACGAAGAAGAAGAAGAAGAAGAAGAAAAAGAAAAAAGTTCAAATCCAGAAACCTGCGAAGAGATGGAAGGACAATTGGACCTTCTTCTCTCAGGTTAGTCCACCTTCTTAGGTAAAATAACCAAATACACGATGAAGAAGAAGAAGAAAAAAGTTAAAATCCACAAACCGTCCTGGAAGACCTGCGAAGAGATGGAGGGACAGTCCGACCTTCTTTTCCCAGGATACTCCCCCTTCATAGGTGAAATGACCAAATACACGAAGAAGAAGAAGTATAAGAAAAAAGCTTAAATCCAGAAACCATCCCGGGTACACGTTCGACAATTCGCCAAAGTTTCATTGTAATCGGACAAACGGTTTAGGAGCACATCGCATACAATTTTCTGATAGGAAATCAGTATATTGTTGTGTGATTTGTAAGTAAATAGTAATAGGTAGGTACCTACCTACAACAATGTTCTAAATAAATTCGATTCATAACAAATTTTATTTGAATATCAGAATCTTTCCGTTACCATAGTAACCATTCCAATATTAATATCAAATGGGCTCGATACATTTTTTGGATATGTAGGTAGGTACCTACATTGGTTTGTTCGAAGCCGCAAAAACGAAAATTGTCCGAAATATCAAATATTATATACAAATTATGCAATTTTATTATGCCTATATCTTTACTAATAAATAACACATTTTTACAATATATGTCTTAAAACTTGCCGTAATGTCTTGTGTTTCATTTTATTATTTCATAATTACATTTATTTCAAAGGTTTATTATTTTCAAGAACATATTCATTCGGTGGGAAAATGAAATATTGTATGAAAAGATATTAAAATGGCGGCGTTTATGTACAAAAGGCTTACTTTAAAAATAAATCAAACATTATAATTATACCAAATATTCACCATGTTTTTCACTTAAACGCTAAGTTATACTTCAAAATATATTTTTTTTGTGTAAATACCTACTTCTAACTTTTAAACTAACAGATATTTGCGTGCAAAATGTACACTTTTTTGACAGATACGACTTGGAAAATTTTGTATGAAAAAAATAATTATTTAAATATTTTTAAAATTCAGCATTTTTATCGCATTCTTTTTAGCGTGACACTGCATCAGGTATACTGGTACATGTTCGCACTTAAATTAGATTTTTAGATGCTCTTGGTTTTTCAGAAGGCGTGAGACAAACACACACACACACACACACACACACACGCACACACAGACACTAACATTTTGATTGCTTTATTACTTTAGATTTGTACTTGCTTCGGCAGTACATATGATAAAATTGATACAATACCATACCTTTTTTTCGTACATTTGAGTGTGGTTATATTCTCTAGATGCGTAATACAGATGTCAATTGATTTGTTCACACAGCCTTCTATTGATAGCTAACACAACTTAAAAATTAATTATGACCCTTTTTATAAAAAAAAATCTTGGGGGGAGGTAAAGTGAGGTCATAAATTGAGGATATATATGTATTTTTAGTTGACAAGTCTAAAAAAATAAAAATAAATAATTTGTAGAAAAAATTAAGTATTTATTTCGTAGAAAAAAATAAAATATTTACCAACGCCACCTATCAGATACAAAATTATTCTTTCTTTCAATTCGGAATTAACCATACATATTTAGAAAATTTCATTAAAATCGATTGAGCGGTTTCGAAGATACGCGTGTACGAACATTGTGACACGAGATTTTTATATATTAAGATATTGAAATGTTCCAAATACCCGAAAAATAATAAAGCTCATTTTGAAAACAATATTATAATCACCTATTTATTGCATTAGATTACATTCAAATATCTTACATATCCATTATTTTATTAATTGAGATATGAAGATATGATTTTTGCATCCAAAATTAAATAACGGAGAAGAAAGTAAAGCGTTGTCTATTATAACTCATTGTGTCAACCAAATGATTTGGATTAAGTATGATGGCAAGGATTACTATAGAAAATTGTGTCCGTCTTTTTCTTGATAATTTAGGCATCACCTTCATCCAAAACCATTCTTCAAAAATGTCAAAAAGGTTGGACTTAGCCAAGCCTTTAAACTTTAAAGTATAAAGTGATAAATTGTTGGTACGATTAATATATTATAGTCCTACTATTACCTTTTTTTTATTTTCTATATTATTAACAAAAATATAATTACAATATTCATGTTATCTTGCCTAATCCCTTAAGGGGATTTTTGGCTATGATCTTAATAGTAACAATATTATAATATGCAAAAAATATAAAAAAACGAAATTGTATTTATTTATTTAATTAGCAACAATACATTGTAATATACATAATACAACGTTAACAAAAACAAAATAAAATCTAAATAACAGTGATTTTTATAATACATCGAAAACTTAATAATATGTAGGTAACAATTAAGAGTTGGTTAGGTTGGTTTTTTTTCCATTATTCTACACTTGTATGATTTTTATATCATCTCATTGGACGTCCAACTAGGTGAACCTGTTTTAGGACGTCTGATAAATAAATACTATTAGTATCAATAAATTTACTTGATCCTTAAACATTTTAATAGATAATGATTCAAAACAAACTTCACAAAAAAAATAATCTAGAATTTACATAATTTATTATAAGATACGTCTATTCCGATAGATATTAGCCTAATTGTTGGTTTTTTAGAATAGGTATCTATTTTCATCTTTTTCTAAGCGTTAGGTAGTTTATTGTATCTACCTACCTACTAGAATTTACAAAATTTATTGTTAGATTCGTCTATTCCGACGGATTATAAGCCTATTTATTGTTTATTTTAAAATAACTATTTTCTTCATTGTCCAAGCGTCATGTAGTATATTGTATCAACATCTTAAGTTATTACGGTTAATATGAAATTTCATGCTTCTCACGCAAAAACATCATTTTAATTTATAATACTTAAAAGGCTATTCTAACCTATTTCGTCACTGTTGATAAAAAAATATCTGTCAAGCTTCAAATTAATTAGAGGTTCTAAAATATCCATGGAATATTTTCCGAAAGTTATTAGTTACATAAGATCGTAATATGAGTCGTATAGTATCAAAAACAGCAATATGTCCTCGGACTGATTTCAAACAAATTAAAAAAAAACTTTTTTTTTTAATTTGCTGCTGTCAGAAACTACCGTATACCCTTATTTTCACATAATTAAGTCTTAATTATATGAAAATAAGGACATACAGAAGTTTCTGACACAGCAGCAAATAAAAAAAACGTTTTTTTTTTATTTACTCGAAATCAGTCCGAAAACAGATTGCTGTTTTTGATATTAAACGACTCGTATATGGGAGGAACCAAATAAACTATTTATCACTTATAATCTGTTATCGATTCCCATATACGTATATTATGTATTGTACCATACACACTCATATTAATTTTTAGGCTTGTACATATTTAAAAGGTAGGTACCTACTGTTGTATGAAATATTGACAAGAACCTTTTACAAATGTCAAAAATAAATATGTTCCCATTATTTTCTTCAACATATTAAATGAAATGTCAAGAAAATAAGATTTTTTTGCTAAGAAAAAGGATTTCGCTATAAAAATATTAGGTATCCAATTTAACTTTGTAAAATATTTCTGAGAATGCATTGGATAACTTGGGCTTTATGGATGAGAATACTTCCAGATTTGGAATTTGTGGAAGAAAAAAGACTCTTGAGACAAAATGAAATTTTCATCTGGGAGTTCATGTCCCATTTTGGTATACCTAAGTAGATACCTACTGCCATTTTATTATTTAGGTAGAGCAACGAGCAAATATATTAACATAATTATATTTCTTTGTTGTGAGCCACCGGCTTAGTAGGTAGCTATAGTGTTTTCACTCTTTTCTATGATCATCGTTTTAATGTTCCGAAGAGCCAGGTTATCGAAAATACAAGAGGAAAAAACACCATCTCACGTAAGGGTCTAGAAAATATGAACTAATTAATATGAATTAACTAAGTAATTGGGTATCACATTTTTTTTATGGCAAGTATCGAAATTGTTAATTACAATGTAATAGTTAAACAACAATAGTTTTTTTTTTGCAAAAAAAAAAACTATTGTAAAAATTACTATACTTGTGAATTATATTTTTATGTGTATTGGAACATAATATGTTAAATAAATAAATAAATAGGTACCAAAAGTAACCCAATACATTCTGAAAAATACATTTTCAAGATATTTTGAAATTTAAAAGACAAAATAAAATTTAACAAATGTGTCTTTTTGAAAGGTGTTATTAGAAAGACTTTTTAAATTTATTTATTAATTTTAATAACGCGTTTGCCATTTACATGAAGCATTCATAAAAGATACAAAATAAAGTAGGTACATAATTAATTTGTGATATGATCATAAATAAAAAAAATTATATCCAATCTATAAACGATGAAAATAAAGCAAAAAGAAATTTAAAGAAAAACTTATACAAAATAAAAAAATATACATATAAAATACATAATTATAATTAGAATACATAATAATAATCAGAATAATAAATGAAGGTATAAAAGAACAAATAAACATAATATGTAAGTACTAAATATTAATATAACGAAAAATAAAACGAAACACGATCAGTGGAATCTAACACGTAGGGTATTCCTGTGGTTATTTATATTAGGTACTCATAAACAGATCTATATCGTTAGCATCCACATTCTTAAAAATTCTTTGAAGAATATTTATTTTTTATTTATTTATACATCTTCTTGTACATCATAATATGTATTTTATTTTAATATTAACATTTTACATAGACAGTATGTCCTATTCTGATTCGTTTCAGAGTACCTACGAAAACGTCTGTAACCAACGGGCGACCGTGGATTTTATCCGCATGTTGTGATGTAATGAGTCCCGTATAAATGCAGTCAACTTTTTGACATGTCTCATATACTAAAATTCAGAGGGATAAATTTAGACGAATCAGAATAGGACATATTAGAAGTGCAAAAAATAAGGAAAGATAAAATTAGACCAATTAAAAATATTCAACTCATTAATCTAGAAACTATTGACAATTACAACATGTACTTTGGTGAAGGGTGGTGAGAAGGGAAGACTGGGAGGAAATAGGGAGGAAGAATAAGGTTTAAATGAGGAGTTGAAAGGAGATTAAGTTATGTGTTGAGTGTGTGAAATAATATTCAATACTTGTTTAATCGTTTGTACAGTGGAGTTAAAAAAAATCAATTAAAGTTTGAATTGTAGGAGTTTGTTGATCTGTAAATGAAATAGTGCTTTTTATAGTTTGTATTGCATCGAGGAATATAAAAGGTATTAGATTGTCTATTGTTGCGAGTTGGAGTGTGGAATGTTAGACGTCGAAGAAGGTCTGAGTTATCTATATTATTGATAACTATTTTGAAAAATAGAACTGCGTCCGCTATATTTTTTCGGCGTGCCAATGGTTGTAAATTAAAAAACTCACATGAGTCTTCATTATTAATATGAGATCAAAAAAAGCGAAAGTTTAGGTACCTTAAGAATCTGTTTTGAACGCTTTCAATTCTGTTTATATAAAAAGCATAGCCTGGGTTCCACACCTGAGATGCATATTCAAGAATACTACAAACGTACGAGAAATAAAGTGTTTTATAGGTGCTGAGATTTCTGAAATGTTTACAGGGGCGGATATTTACTTATAAGGTTCATCGAAATCGCTACATACCTAAAAGTAAAACCCATTGTCAAAGTTTACCGCTTTTATTGCAAAAGGCCAATATTTTAAATTCCTTTGTATACAAATAAATATGGGAAACTATTTGCGATACATCTCTTCTGTATTCATTAAATATGACTGACCCTTTTGTAACGATATTTTTCCTTTCGAACCCTTCTAAGTCCTTTACGTTTCCGAATTTCGATTACAAGTTCCGCCCACGTGGTCTACCTACAACATACAACGTTAACGTCAATTCACGTTTTGTCGGCATTAATTTTAAGGACGGCCATAAATAACGAATACACGTTGGGTTGTTTTATTTAGGGGTTGTTCTCAACTATCTCTTTTGTATTTTTATCTACTACTCGGGATTTATTTAATCCAGAGGGAAACTCTACGACTTTAATTTGTTCAAATCTCTCAATGTTACATATATACTCGGAAAACATTTGTATATCCAAAACCTGACTTTAATTTACTTTCACGAGTAAATTAGAATATAGAACCTCTTTCATCTTATAAGAAAATTTCTACCTAAAAAGATTAAAAATTAATATTTTGTCAAAACTTATATTCATTGGAAACTTCGTAGTTTTTAAATTAAGTATTTTGGTACCGTTTTGTCATTATTTCATCAGAGACGAAAAAGTCTTTGGAAAAATAATTCAGTATACAAAGAAGAGCTTACGATCTGCCATCGCTTGAATTCTTGTAGGTATACGTTTTTGAGCTTTTTCCTAAAACTTCTTATAAAGTTTTTAGTTTTAAATATTAAATAAAAAAAATGATTTTGATACGTTTTAGCCATATTGGTTGGTTTAAGTTTACCATAAATTACTATTTCACAATATGTATATAGTTTAGTGAAGTATTTTATATAAGTTTATTAGCTTTACATTTGTTTAAATCTTCTCTAAGTGCCTTATTGTCTAATATTTTACTATCAATTATTAAACACTAAGTATCTTTTACAAATAGATTTACATCTTTTACATCTTTTACAAATAGATTTTAATACATTAATTATCACTTTAAAGCGTTTAAAAATGAATGTTTTATGTGTACTTTTGAGTTATAACAATACACCTTATTTGTTTGTTTTGTATGTTGGGAATGTAAACTACAATATATGTCTTTATTCCGTTTTCCAGACTATGAGAACAAAGTGAACCTCTCCACAAAAACTGACATTTAACTTCATTTTGACCCATATAGGTGGCACCACTTCATACTGGTACATTGCGAAGGTTTCCCTACCCCACACCCCTCATTTCCTCTCCTTCATGTACCCTTCCATTCCATTCCTATACTCTCATCCTGTCACATACATTCATTAGCATCCTCGAATCTCCTTCTACCCAAATTACGAAAAGCACACACAGCTTGGGATATGTTAGCATTGTAATTTAAATGGCATAATTTCATATCATAAATTGGGTTAATTTGTTTAATGGACAACTTCACTTATGAATATTATTCGTAACGCTAGTAATACGCACAGTATTTTTGAACCACGCTAAAGCCATTCTCAAATTTAAAACAACATTAACCTTTATTGGCGCGACATATTAAGCGAAATATTTCAATACGTTTAAGCCGACGTAAAAATGATACCTTCATAAAATAAACACCAGACCCTCATATATTTTCTTAAATTATACATCAGGGACTAGGCATGAATATAATATTTCGCTAGAACAAATGCTAAGAAAACAAAATTATGAACCAGTGAATTTTAAAGCAACACACACCTATTGAACATATGTGTGATAGAGCAATTTACCTAACGATTAAACAAAAATTAATTTGAGCGGGTAAACAATTTTATTTTTATTAAATTTAAATAGATTTGGTTAAATGATTTTATGAATTTAATTAAATCAGGGCGTTCAAATGGATGGTGGCTGCGCGTTTAGCGCGCTGGATTAGTAATCCAGTGGTCGCAAGTTCTAATCCTGCCACGACCGATCTCGTTCAGCTATAGCAAAGCATTTATGGTTATTTAAGAAATGTATGAGGATATATATATGAACTTGTTACAAGGACATATTCATTCTTTATATTAAAAAAATCCGTCGCGATAATCGAGATATAGCGATTATCTCAACTCTATGTATAAGGTACTCACAACGCACTGACAATATATACCATAGATGTCTTATTAAATATATTTTTAATGGTTTAGGCCTTGACTCAATGACTGCCATCCATTGCAAGAATTGACTCAATGACTGCCATCCATTGCAAGAATTGACTCAATGACTGCCATCCATTGCAAGAATTGACTCAATGACTGCCATCCATTGCAACAATTGACTCAATGACTGCCATCCATTACAACAATTCAGTATATTTCTTTACTGTTTGAAGCTTTTGTCCATACGTAAGTCTGTAGGCGTGTAGTTACAATAAACTATAGACGTCGGTGCAATACGTACCCAGATATATTCAAGAATAAATAAAATGCAAAATGAGATGATGACCAATTCAAAATTATAAAAATGTAGATAAAAAATGGAACTCCAAAAACTACGGAGAGAAACCATGTTATCTAGATTTAAGACTAGAAGCGATGCTGTAAGAGATTCTATAGAATCGACTGAAATATTTACATTAATGAAACTATGTATCTTGACAGAAGATGAATACATATAATAAAGAAAAAAACATTATACCTACAATAAAGAATGGCACCGTGCGCGAGAACAATCTAGATAAGATTAATTTGGAGAAACGTACACATTTTGGAAAGGATTTAAATTCGTCTAAAAAAGCAGTTAGAATTCCCCGTTGTTTTATACATCATGGAACTATGAACATTGTGAAAGACGTAAAGCAGCATTCTCACTGTCTATTTACTAGTAACGTAATCACGCAAAACAGCCAATGGCGCAAACGACACCATATTTATTTAACAAGGAATTCCAGAATGAGTAGGTACCTATTATCAGAGAATTTTAAGGTATGATTCGAGTCGATTCAATTGTATATAGAGAGAATTGTATTTAGATGGGTGGATGGCAGAGCGGTTAGCGCGCTGGGCTAGTAATCCAGTGGTTGCGAGTTCGAATCCTACCTCGACTGATTTCGTTCACCTATAGCACAAGCATTTATTTTCTTATTTTAGGGAACGTAGGAAGATGTATATGTACTTGTTTAACAAGGACGTACACATCTACATTCTAGACAAGAAAATATGTACATAGTTTCCTGTGCATTTGCAAGATACATATATATCTTTCTATTTTATATGATTCAAATATACATTCTTCGGTAGTAGATAAACACGTTTCATTTCCTGTGCTTTCTACATACCTCAAGATGCACTTCAACAAAATAATTATCATTTCCTCCTTCACCCGTATACTTATAAATATGTAGACAAAATACGTATATATGGATAAATTTTGAGGTATACATATGAACCGCATAGTATCTATAGTATATTCACGTCTTAAATAATTATAAATATTTTCCAAACAAAAAAAATATTGATAACCATGAAAGTCGATAGTGCACTTCAACGTCGTGACAGGATTCGAACTCACGACAACTGGATCACTAACCCAGCGCGCTAACCGCTCTGCCACCACCCATCTATCTACTAGACATGACTAGATTATATTAAGTGAGTAATCGGGGAAATAACCACGAAAATTAAAAAAAAATAAAATTTATATAATTCTGATTCAAATATTTTGAAATAATAGAAAACAGTTTTGACTATACATGAACGTAAATCAATTGAAATCGTATAATATGTCAAGAAAAGATTCACATACCAACTCTCGACAATGAAAAACCTAGCATTATGTTCTTGTTAATCTTATTTTAAATATTTCAATTAATAAGGGTTTGCGACAAATAAAATATTTTACAATTATACTGTGACGAATTAGTGAAAATCACGTTTTTTCTGTAAAGACGCATATAATAAGTATGTAATTAAAAATAATATTAAAGACTATAAAAAAACAAAGACGAAACAATTTTTAACTTCTTCTTTATTTATTTTAATTATTAATATAATTGTATACGATCCAAAGAATATTTAAAAGTTATCTCCTGAATAATAAATGGAAAATGTTTTTTTTTACTTTTGTATTTGTACCGTACCGTGGATGTGTGGTATTTTTTTCTAATTTGAAAATATTACAACAAAGGTTGGACCTTTTGATAAATGAAATGTGGAAGGATTTAAATTGAAACAGGCACCTGTGACGTTATTATTTCAATTTAGAAACGTTTGGGTTGCGGGATCCCATTTTCAACATTCAAAGAATTGTATTTTAAACGAAGAAATGATAAATTCTTTTCTGGTGATTTTGTTTCTTTATTTTTTCCACTCGTTTCAAATCTGCCACTGTGCGATATTACCCTATGGCAAAAAAAATCTTTCCACTCAGAGAAATAAAGTTTAAATGAGATGGACCACATTTTAATATCAGTTTTAATTGGGATATAAAATCTTAGTGAGTGTCTTTGAGAAATTGCTCTCCGAAGCAACTCTTGGTAAAATGTATTTGCATATTAAAACAGCTAAGCTCGTTACCAATTCAGAATGTTAAGAATATAACCCATGGTTTATTAAATTCATAAATTATTTATATACTTACTTGTTACTTTTGCAGCTGCAAAATAAAGAACTATTAAATATTTTCTACCCAATATACCTACCTCAAATAAAGTCAACATTTTCTCATCCAAAAATAAATTAGTTTTCTACGTAACATTTTTAGCACATATCAACAACTGCCTTAACAAAACGGCAAGCAGATAGTATGATTTTTATGACAACATTCTAAATGAAGTGCTTACAATTAAATACAATTTTGAGTAAGACGAACACTAATTTTTGAATCATCTTTTCGAAGAACTCACGATAACACACATTATATGCGAAATATTCCCACTAAAATAATATGATTGATTTGTGGAATTTGATAGCAATTAAAATGATTGAACATCGTGTCAGAACTATTCATATTTTATACAATAAAAAATTATGACACTTTCATATGAGCAATGATAGCACAAGGCATATAAATAAAGAAAAATATTTAAGGGAACAGTTCTATTAAAAAAGAATTTCCTAGGAATACCTACATACATCATGTATCACCGTACCTATTGTGTATATCCCAAAAGTAAAAATAAATGTTTGTCCGTTTTTTCGTCTCCTTTTTGATGGATTGAAACAGCAATAAAACTTAAAAGAATGTTTTATTTGAAAAGCAATGGGCGGCGGGTGTGGGTTTTTGCGTTGAAAAAGAAGCCTTTTATAATTCCTGGCGGATGACAACTGTAGCACTGAGAATAGAAGAGAAAGTCTCGTATCACACCAGTTTTTGTATGAAAAACTAAATTACAGTAAAGATTGGATCAGTTTCGCAATGCGTAACGGACGAAACTTTGGCCATATCGAAGTTTGTCTTTTGATGAGGGTTTTGACTCAACCTTTTGTGTCAAACGAGATTAAATATTTTTGGTCGATTTGTTTTAGAAATGAGTCAAAAATACAACTCAAATACATTCCCCGATTCGGTGCAATGAATCAGATTTGTTCCATGTTATACACAATGGTTCACCTATAAAAATCTCTTAAGATGGGGCGATGGCAGAGCGGTTAGCGCGCTGGGTTAGTAATCCAGTAGTCGCGAGTTTGAATCCTGCCTCGACCGATTTCGTACACCTATAGCTCAAACATTTATGATTAATTTACGGAATGTAAGAAGATATATTAGTTTAACAAGAACATTTTCATTTTTATAAAAAAACATCTCGTGTCACGCTGATCTCCATAACGCCCAAGCGATTTCATTGAAATTGTCTAAATTTGTATTGTTGTTTCCGGATTGGAATGTAGGATAGTTTTGAACCCGATAGATGGCGCTGTTGCGTCTAAAATAATAACTTTTATATCTTCAACGATTTTTTTTAGATTTCTTATCAAAAATACCCTTCGCAGAATGCTAAGAGAGCGTCAAAAAACGCATAGCACGAAGGGTAGAGAAGTAGCTCGTAGTGCAAATTGAACAATCGAAGAATGTGTCTAGAAACTTAAAGTTTGGTAAAATATATAAAATGAGGTATAAGTCCAAGGGGGTCCGTGGCAGACCGACGTCAGCCAGGGTCTACTAGTTGACATACTGCTTACCTAATTTGATACTTTATTTAACTTCTCAATGGACCATTTTGACGGAATTTGTTTTGGTTTAAAATACGTTTTTTATGCCATTATTATAATTTCAGACAATAACTTGTATCGAACAAACAGAAAATTTTAGTTTGTATCGGAAACTATAATAACGGAACTAAAAACTTGTATTATTCATTTCAAAAATATAACTTTACCTTTTAATTAAACCTAATGGCAAACAAAATATACTGGTAATTTTAAAAAATATATACATAAAAGTAAGTAGGCATTCACTTGACCAAATTTAATAATGTACAGAAGAAAACAAATATCGATTTTTCACAAAATTTGCGTTTAGTTTTTTATGTTAGATAAGTAAGTTGATATTAAAATATACAGCTTAGTCAGCTAAACATCAGACTAAAGTTTTAAATGTCTAGTATCAATTATCTAGTGTGTTAGTTATTTTCATAAGAAGGTTAATATTTTCAAATAACATTTAGGATTAAATCTGTACTTAAAGCTTGAATAGTGATGAAAATTCCCAGTGGTGTAGCTCCCAAAACCACAGCTTCTGAACTAAGTATGGTAACCAAGTTGAAGATACCTCCTCAATATTTCATGCGTACTCGAGTTACTTGGAAAACTTAACAAGAGTTATATACAACGTCATCTGGCAAATTGCTCTCATATAAACCAAGTCACCATAATATAACATTATGAACACGTACATTAAATCTTACTGAACTTTGCTAGATACTATAAAATAAAAGTTACGTGTACATTTCTGGAAATTTTTAATTAGAAACAGTGTTTCTTTTGGTATGTGCAAATAATAATCAATATGATGAAATAATGTAACAAATTCTCGATGTAGGAGCGTAAAAGACTCTTTTTGTGAATAAGTTTTGTAGGTGGTTGAGGTGAAGGGTTATAATTTTTTTTAAAATACTAACCTTCCGATGCCACACTCATCGCAAAGTCTGAAAACGAAAAGGCATTCATAATGCAGCGAGTAGAACAAGTAAGCAGACACCTAGGATTGGTGATAAACCAATCGAAAAATTAAAATATTATTGTTGACCGGCATAGCCAATTGCAAAGGACGAATGTCCTATCTAATTTGGAGGTTGTGCAAAAATGAGTATAGATATCTCAGCTCTTTACTCGTAAACAATAGTGATTGTGTAGCCAAAGTAAAACGACGTGCTGCAATAGCCAAAATTTAGAAAACGTGGAAGTATTTCGAAATCCACAATGATTCGCTTAATTAGAGCAATTGTTTTCCCCGTTTTTCTAAGAATTATGGATAGTCAAAGCCCGTGAAAGGCAAATAACTGACGCCTTTGAAATGCAGTGCTGGACAACAACAACCAACCTCGAAAAGCTGGTTGTTGTTGGTGGGGTCGAAGGTAGAAGAGGTAGAAGGAGATTCCCCACAAGATGCACGGACCAGATTATGTCTGACACTGGTACATCGGTCGTTGGTTGGAGCAATGAGGACGGCGGTGTGTCGGTTGAAATAGAGGACTACAATACACGACATCATGATGACGAGAAAAGATGCTGGTCACGACCCTTAGCAATGAAGAAGACGATGCTGATGATGATGACTTCACACCCAACTCCGCACTCCAACTCCACGCAACTCCAAGCTCCACATGTGTGTGTGAATGTGTCCTCATATAACTTTTGATTCGCTCAATGCACACAGTATAAAATTTCAGAAAATATAGAAAATTAAAAAAAAAATTAAAAAAATTAAAATTAAAATTAAAATTAAAATTAAAATTAAAATTAAAATTAAAATTAAAATTAAAATTAAAATTAAAATTAAAATTAAAATTAAAATTAAAATTAAAATTAAAATTAAAATTAAAATTAAAATTAAAATTAAAATTAAAATTAAAATTAAAATTAAAATTAAAATTAAAATTAAAATTAAAATTAAAATTAAAATTAAAATTAAAATTAAAATTAAAATTAAAATTAAAATTAAAATTAAAATTAAAATTAAAATTAAAATTAAAATTAAAATTAAAATTAAAATTAAAATTAAAATTAAAATTAAAATTAAAATTAAAATTAAAATTAAAAATTAAAATTAAAAATTAAAGCCTACAAAACTTTTATACTCAGAATTTTGATTTTTTGTTTCAATCAGGGGTTTTCAACTTTTGAATTATTACTTTATTTTTCTATATATCTCTAGAACGCTGAAAATTGGTATAAAATAGACAGATACAGTATCTCAATTTTTTTTTTAATTCCAGAGTTTACTCAAACAATTTTCACTAGGAAAAAAAATATGATAAATATATGTTCTTTACTGCCTATATTTCCAAAGTTTTAAAAATATCGAAAAAAGCCGAAACAACCCAACTAGGTAATTTAATTTTCTCTAAAAAAATAAACATTTTTAGTACATCTCAAACTTTTCTTAACAATTTTTATAAAAATTTAGTGACGACATCGTTTCATACAATTTGTAAGGCCGTATACACTACACAATATCTTCGAGGACTCAATTTTTTGATACTTACATAATCTCCAAACATTTATACATAATACATAATATCATGCTGTTTAACATACATAGGACTCGACAAACAAGAGTTTGCGATTGAAAAAGTGACACGTAATTCGCTGCATAACGTCGAAAGCCAACTAATTTTATTGGTTAATACAAATTAGAGTATTAGCTTATGTCCGCCGCAATATTTCGCTGGGCGAGGTATACCTACATCTTTTATTTAGAAAACAAAATATCTTTTAATGTTTATAAATTTTCGTTTAAGTGTTTATAGTTGGGTACGTATTCTTCAATTATACATACTATCGCCATCGACAGTTGGACCTCATGTGTTACATGCACCTAGTATTATCATGTGTTACATGCAACTTTAAAGTTAGAAGAACATACAAAACCTGATACAAAACATTGCGGATCTTGGCTTCAAACTTTGTCAATGTGTTATGAGAAATAAATTCTCTCGAACAAATCTATAGTTGAATGATTACTTAATTTAGGTACAATGTTAAAACAACCGACTGGAAACTTTCTCATAACGGCATAAATCATTTTACAGTATCTCATTACAATTTGAATATTTGCTTCTAAATTTTGTCATTAAGTTATTTAGAAAATAAACAAACAAAGAATGTAATGTAAACATGTATGTCAAAGAAAATTAATAGTTGTGTTTGTTCACTTTCTCTTCAAATACTTGCTCATAATATTTACTCTAATACTCCTCTTGTATAGTTGACATATACGTCATATACTATCCCAACGACCTTCTGACCCGGCTTTACCAACTAATACCAAAATTTATAATGTAGGTAGGTTTAATGTATCTATCTATTTCAAGTGTGATAATACTCTGAGTATATAAATTGAAATATCAACTGTGATTGCGTTACTTGGGCAAATTATGTTAATCAATTTTAAAGACAAATGGAACTGTATAATTAAAATTAGTTTAATCACTTTTGGGAAGTTAATTTCCGTTAACCTCACACCTTAATATTGTCTTTTGGTAATTGATGAAGTTTAGATACCTAATCAATAAACATGACACCCACTTATTTTGACATAAGAACTTTGTCAAATATTTAACGCAATTAATATTGAAATTGAGTTTAAGTTATAAATAACTTAACTAACTTTACAATACCATAACTGCAATTTATGTTACTTAAATGGTATAAATATAGAAATAAATACGTAAGTTTTGACTAACTCTAAAGAAAGCCTGTACCTACTTAATATAAATATAAATATTCCTTTCGATTATATTCTTTTCTATTGTATGCTATTTTAAATAGCTAGAAATAAACTCAAATAAAACACTTGTCTATAAACAAATAAATTTATCGCAGTTCATTATTTTAAAATGCAGCATTGATTCCCCTAAAAAGATCGTTTTTAGCATTTTTGTAAAATAAGTCCATAATTATACATACACATACCATAGAATAATAAATCTTAATAAGTGCATTAAATCAATGTGAATAACCGATGAAGTTTTTTCATTATAAGTCAGCCCCCTAGACAACGTGTCATTTAGTTCAATAAAAGAAACAAGAAAAGATAACTCAATGTATGGAAGTGACAGTTGCCAGTCACAGTATATTATTAAATAATTTAGGTGTTACTATAAAACAATCAAACTATTCAGAAACAAAAAGCGCCAAAAAAACATGATTCGATTTTTCATTTAATTTTTTCTCCCTCTTCAATCAAAAGTTCGTTAATTTTTTTTAACGAAATTCACCCCTCATTCGCCATTTATATCTGGTGTGTGGTGGCCGGAAAATTATTTTAAAGCTGCTTGAAACGATTAAAAAAATTCGCTCAAGTTTTATTCGTTTATTAGGCAAAAATATTAATTAACTAGACCATGGAACTTGGAATAATTTATGATCTAGAAGAGAGTATTTTTTAATTTCACATAACACCATTATAAATGTATCATCGCTTAATTTATGTTTGCAGTAATTTAAAAAATGTGTCAACCCTAATGCTTTGTTTTATTTATGTGTTGTGTGTAATTAATTAAAATGAATAATTTATGTACTTAATTGTTATTGTGTCAACCTAGACGTATGCAAGTGAGATATGATCATGGCAGAAGTCGCATGAATGTAATCAATGCAGTTGAAATATGATCGCTAATAATAGGTGAAAGGGTGCATACAAACTACAAAGCTTAGAACATAACAGAATTTCGTAATCTCCTATCCCATTCCATTGGGAACGATTCAGAACTTGTAGTTCTATTCGTATACCCCTAAGAGTCCAACCAAAAACGTGGATAAAGTTTAAGACAGGACAATGGATAGGAATGTGAAAATTAGGAAAAGAAAATTGAACATTGAGAATGCCTCAAAATATTCTTAAAAATGCCCGATGAGCTAAATGTCAGGTCACCCAAAATCATCTCCCAACAAATTAATCTTGAAAAATGACCACGAGGTAGACCACTTAACAGATAGCTGGAGCTTGGCGACACGAGGGCTTGCGGGAGGGGCACACTTGCTGGTAAAAAACAGGTTTCCAAAACCTTCTACAAGAAGAATAATATATTTTAGTATATTTAATTTTACGAATCCGAGAATCATGTGATCAGAGTCTAGATTGATGACGACTCTAAAAATAATCGAAAACTTTATCGAAAACAAAATAATTTGACATTGATTTTTAATTTCAAAACTTTGCCGCTTTGTCAAAAAACCTTTGATTTATTATTCGAATAACCAACGGCTGATTTTGACAGTTATCGTTGATAAGATTCTCACAAAATAAAATCGTGATATTGCGTAATAAATGAATCTATATATTATAATACATGAAGCGAAAACTTCGATCCCATTTTTAAATAAATTGCGCGCAGGAGGAGTGTGAAATTGGCATAGATAAACTTCATATTGAGTAGGAGAGCAAATAGCGAAAATTTAGACATAATATGTGTAGTAATACATTGAATTGAATAAAAAAATATTTCTCGTCATACCATAGATTGCTTTCTTTCATACTACCAATGTCAAACACGTAATATCAAATGCTGTTGTTTTATATAACATAAATTAAACAAAGAACATGTTAAAGAAAAAATACCCAATCTACTGTGAATTAGTAAAAATGTTACTTAAACTTTACAATATGTAAAGAGAAAACTTTGTGGCCCTTGATGCTTTTTCTTATCAAAGATCTGGTCAAATTTTGATTTATGCGCGATAATAGATGTCGCCAAAATTCTCATGTTTTTTCGCCGTGGAGGTGGACGGTTCGGACATATACCAACCAAAACATAAAAATACAAATTTTCGATCTGCGCACCCACGTGACGGGCTCAAGTTGTTTTCCGATAACTATACTTCAATTTTTTTTTTGTATTTTACAAATTTATTTTATGAATGTGTTTTCGTTTTTGTAAAATAAAAAAAATGTATCTTTATTTCTTTATAGTGTAGTACGTGTACTACTCACCTATTATAAAAAATCATCTACCAGAAACTACAGATATTTCCACATATTCCCATTCTTTTCATTTATTAACAAAATACATTTTTCCTACTGTTGAACCACACAGGCTGACATTTTATGAATCATGTGTTTACCTCCGCGCTCAGTTTGACAATTGAATTTTCTGTTTTATTTTCAGTGCGTGTTGTTTGGCACATTCATAATATGGTTTGCATCGATCACAATCAACTTGGGTCCAACATTTCTGTCTGGGGCCCTCGCAGCAAGCGCCGACAGCGGCCCCAGAGCGCCCTCCTGCCCTCTGGTTCACGGACCCTACCGTCACTATGTCCTCAACGTGCTATGGATAGCCATCAACCTCATTTGCGTCACACTCACACTGTTTCATCTTAGAAAGCTTCATAGGGATCTTACCAAGGTAAGCAATATATTTTTATTTTAAATATATGTTTGAATCTTATTCATGAATCATTAGCATTATTTAATAGTATCTACATTATAAAGTGTGGATATTATGATTGTCTTATTGATTAATTGAACAAAATTTAGTAATATCTAATGTAGGTTGATCGATTTAACTATCGTATTTCGTATTATCGTGGTACCTAATAAAACTATTATAAGAAAATTAGTTACGCTTTCTTTAAACCAGTTCATTACACATACATCCATTCTATTTATATACATTTTTTTTGTTAATAATGTCATCAAAATAAGTAAGTCAACAAATATTAAGTAGAAAAAAATATACATTTTATCAAAACTAGCATTAAAAATAATTTAGCGTATCTCATTACATTAAATTTAAATATTAATTTCATTTACCCCAATAAGATATACCTAAATAGTTTAATACCACGTTTTGAACTATCATAGTATCAAAATGATTATTTAGTATAGAATTATACGACATAGGTAGATTAGGCTCAGTGAATTATATGGTAATATTCGCTTCCGAATATAATGCTGAGATAATACTCATTTCATGTATCAAGAGTATACCTAATATGTATGTAAAATGTACATATATGTATACATTGAAGCTATTTAGAATAAAGTCTAAGGAAGCTTGCTCAAGACCAGCAGGGATGCCTATAAGTACATATATGTATACATTGAAGCTATTTAGAATAAAGTCTAAGGAAGCTTGCTCAAGACAAGCAGGGATGCCTATAAGTACTTAATATAGAAACTATCTTGCAAAAAAAACTTAAATCTGTGAGATAATTTTTTTTTATAAATACATTTTTTTGCGACAATAATTTTTGCTCAAGACCGACTCCGTTTTCAGCCTATTAAACTATATTTAACTATTTAATTACAGTTAGCGTAAACGTTTTTGGAAAAAGCGATGATTTTTTTTTATTTTAACAAATTGTTTTTCGGTTAAAATCATATGTATTTCGTGAGTTAAAAAATGTTACTTAAATAATTACATGTGATACGTAGCTTTCAAAATTCTTAGCAATATAACTCTCATAATACCTTTTCTTATAGACCTTACCTTTTTCTTATATTTTTCTTAAATAACTCCCGTAATACGACCCATAAAAATATTTATTGTTTCTTCAAAAACAATTAAATATTTCAAACAATCTTCCACGAAATTTTTCATAAAACACAGAATATGATAGTAGATAAGCATATACTATGTATGCTCCAAACAAAAAGTTTTAAGTTCATAGCGAAATCCATTTTTTTTGTGAAAAATGATCTATTTTTGGTTTAGTAAAAATACAGATCGGAATTGATTTGGTCGAGAGACACTTCCATGAAAATTGCTTCGATATTATTCTGACAAAAAGTGTCGGATCAGCCCTGGAATTCAGTCAGTTTTTCCAGTTTTGTTCGATAATCCTGAACAGCAAAGGAGGTAGTTCTAGTTAATGCTCCAGGAGTATGATGTTTGGAATATTTTGCCACAGTAATGTGCAAATATGGTAGAATTTTCAGCTCGAAATCACTTCTTGCCAGATAATTTTCTCATTTTTGATCACAAGTTCAAAGTGCTTTTTTAAACGAGGCAAGAAGAAACAAATCAACCGTTAATAATAATCAAAATTTCATTTTTATTTCCTTCGATATATATTTTTTTGTTAAGAAAGGAAATCGTGTCGAATACGTTTAGTCAATTGCTCGAAAAATATTTTCAACGACTAATGAAATGTAATTCTTTGGATAAAATAAATATCCAAGACCAGATTTTGCAAGATTGTATGCAAGAGTCTTTCGGTAACACAAAATTTTATTAACTTATTTATTTTTATTAAAAAAGTAACCCATTGACTACGAACTATCGACATTATACTACAAATTGGTATTTTTTGTCATATTTCATTGCAATTGTTAAATTTTAATAGAAAATTATTAATTTGTAAAAATTGCAAGAACTGCGAGACTTGTAAAATACCAAAACCAAAATTGGGTTTGCAAGACCAAGACCAAATCGGTTTTGGTCTTGCTCATCACTTATTGAAAATTTAAATTTTCTAATATGTAAGTGTGTTTGTAATTAATTTGTACCAAATGAATTCGTAGTACTTACCTACTTACCAAATAAACGTTCATGCGGTAAGAGCAACGCATTTAAGTTTTATTTGGAATTTGCTCTCGGTTCAGTAATTAGCGCAAATTGTACTATTGTCGAAGATTTCATTGGAACTGAGGAATAATACAACATGTGTCACCAAATCACCAAATAACGAGAGCGAAATTACCGTCTAATCACCAAGTTTTCGTAGTTCTATTTTTTTTTTAACTTTTGCGTTCTATTTTTTAAGTTAAATTGACTGTTAGTGAATCTCTAAATCTTGTAGTACGGGATTACAAAATATTTTCGGAAAAGCGAGAATACTTACTTAAGCACTACCTATCTGTTTGATAAAAAAACGTAGATCTGTATCAGCTGTGGAGAAACTTAAAAAAATGAAAAAAAAAATCAGAATGTGGAGGAATATCTTCATTATACAAATTGGAATATTTGTGTCTGAAATTATATGTCAATTAAGAGCTCGCAATTAATCTATTTTAGCTTTATTATAAATTTTATTTATTATATTTTATTATTTTTTTACTTATTTAATATCGATAGTTATATAGTATTTTGTCTGTAGATCCACATAACCCGGATTTAATTCCCTGTGTGTACAATGATATCAGGCCATAGTTCATCATTAGTCTCCAAAATAAGTCAAAATATTGAGAGCGTGAATAATTTGATAGAATATATTAGTTTACCGAAGTACAAAATGTTTGAAAAAGCTGCAGATTGATGAATTGTAATAACCAAGTTGTTAAAAAATCGTGGATGCATTCACAAATTTAATTAAACTGTATTATTTAATTATGTTTACATACGACACAATTTTTTTTTTCAGTTTCATGTAAATAGTGAAATCAAAACACGTTTAGTTTCAATAATTTATTGTTGTATCTGTTTTAAAGCTGATATTTAGACGAGATTCTCGATGTTATATTAAAATAAATTCCATTACTTAATACTCGTAAGTTTATGTTCAAATTATTCCCATAAGATGTTTTATATTTATATATTCCTTTCATTCTTTTATAACAAATAAATATTGCAAAATTTCGTAAGATAGATGTTTGTTGGTATACTTACTTACCTGTGAGGAATTAACATATTAAGTAGCCTTTATTCGTAGCAGAGAGTATTCGCTGTCTTTCATAAAACAAAGTAAAAAGAATATAAAATAATGAAAGTTTTTATATCTCTGAGAGAAAACTGTGATGTGTATAAACTTTACTTCGAGTTATGAAAGTAAATGAAATTTGTACCTCGTTTAAAATATTATTATCTAAAACAAAAACGAAGGCAAATTTAGGTTTTTGTTTTGAAACCGATTTTTCAAAACACGTTCGTTTTTTATAATCACATTATGTGTTTTCATCAGAACTGCGGCAGCTTTGAGGGTAAAAAGTTTCATATTGAATTCAATCAGTGATATCACTCATCCCTTGGTTTTTTGCCCCGAAGACAGTAGACGTCTCGAAGTAAGAAAAAAATAATACATCAATTTCCAGGCGAGAGAGACTTGTCGCTGGTTAACGGTTTTGTCATTTCTCATTTCACTCAGATGATAAATATAGATTAAGGTTCTGAATGTTCAACAATATGTTATTGTTTTCTTAATATTGATCACGAATCTAATATTTCATGCGCCATATTGACACTGTTTAATATATTTGTTGTTATATTAAGCAATGACCTTATAATGTGATAGTGAATATAATAAGTAATACAAAAAAAGTAGGGCTTCGTGGTTCCGTTGGTTAGGAATCTGACTGCTGATCCAAGGGTCCTAGATCCGATTCCCGGTGGAGAATCCACAGGTTTTAATTGTGTTCCAGAATGTGGCAACTTGTTATTGGGTGCGTGTTAAATAATTATTTGACATAAAAAAAAATGTTTTGTACTTATAATTTAATTAGGCAATTTAATGATTCAGACAGCCAATAATCATGATTAATTCAATGATGGGTTGTCTCATATATTTTTTTTTTATTTTTCACCTCGATAATATTTAATTTTATCCATGTCGAACTGTTTAATTGTAATAATTGTGCAGTTATCAAAATAATATTGAAATCATATTTTGATAATCCTTATTACATATGTATGTTCATTTTCTATTTGAATATTATTCCATTCCTTCCATCACTACATTCATAATATTACTATTGACAAGCTCGATGAACAATGCTTTTCTGAAGATGCTTTCTTTTCTTTTCTGAAGACTATACTCATATACCCACAATTATTGGACAATTTTATGGTCAATTTCAAATAACTAAGTTGAATATTTTGGACCTATCTGTAAAAACATTTGCTTGCATGTGACATTGAATAGATCAAATTTTATTTATTCAGTACGATTTGTATACTGGGAAGGTTCGATGCTATAATAGTACTCGCTGGTGACGTGCGAGTTTAATCGTCACACCCGCTTGATTCTCGAGCAATATGCAAAAAAGGACGATTTGTATAGTCAATATTTAGGTCGGTATATATTTTTTACTCTCCACTACTATGGAATAATGATGAGTCATGATTTCACAATTTTTAAACATATTTTTATACATAAATATCCCAACGGGTATCATGTAGAGAGTGGACGCTATGAGTTTCGTCGTGATGTGTTTGTATATACGCCGTACGAAGTAGGGCGTTTTCTTTTTGTGTCCTCTCTAGAGCCCAAAATTTTAGTCAGATTGATTTCATATTTTCATAATTTCGAGTAAAGTGCATAGACCTAGAGCTAATTAGTTTACCATAGACAACTTATCTATGATGTAATCATTTATATTATTTTTTGTATCCGATTGACTTCGTATTGATATCGTATGTAATGTATATAAACTTTTAAGTTGTCCATAGATATCTATCCGTTAATTCCTTATCTATGATTTTTCAAATTGCTCTCACGTTTTAGAAAATCGTATTTTTTTTATTTTATTTTAAATTTTGATACATTAGGAATACACCCTTTAAAAGTGCATTTAGGGATTGTAAACTTTTAAATAAAAAGAATGCATATTTGCATGATATGCGTGTTTGTTTGTACATATGATAACATACATATATGTTTGTCTGTATGGGAAAATTAATTTATGGACTTCATATTGATATTGCTTGCACCTTATTTTAGAAAATTAATAGTATTCATCTACATCTACAAACTACTACGCCATCTTCCTCACGGGGTAAGTAGAGAGAACTAAATACCACATTCTTCTCTCTTGACACATATCCATCGCCTCGGTAATTGTTAAAGCAAATTTTTGAGATTAAAATTTATTTTTTCAAAATTTCAATTCTTATAAAACAGTACAGTAAATAATAATTAAGTAATTGACATAATTTCATAATTTTAAGCTTCGTATAAAGTAACACTAGTGTTTCGAAGCGCAGTTTTACACTGAACATTTTTCATAGTATATATAAGTAAATATATTCCAAGTACAAAATCTCTTCAAAATTCAAAATTTTCAATAGGTATCCAGTAGAGAGTGCATACAATGAGTTTTGTGACAATTTTGTGTGAATGGTGTATTAAGATAACGTTTTTTCCTATAGGAAAATAATATTTGTTTAGGAATCTAATAAAAATGTAAGTGCTACATAAAAATACATTTGGAGATTGTCAACCTTTCAAGAATAAAAAATACACACTTAATGTAGTGGAGAATTAAGTGTTGGCCACAACCTACTCGCTTTTATAATTAACGCTGTTGTTGAGAATCGATTTACGAAAAATATTCATTGTTCGATTGTGTAAATTACACTGGCATCAAATTTATTTTCGCGAATCGCAAATAAAGCATTCAAGCAAATTTTTTAATACATACGAAGCCGCTTTATTGCTGAAAAACGAATTGCGATCTGCGATATGTATCGATTTTAATTATTATTGCTGAATACGGTGTTTTCGCGAATAAACAATAAACATAAATTAAAGAAATCAGGCCCTACTTCATAATCGATGGATAAAATCTGCAATTAATTCTGCATTTTCATCAAAAATTCAAACCGGAACTTTAACTCAACTATGATTTTCCCGTCTCAATACGTATATACATATCTATATTATAAATTTGAATGTTTGTATCTATGTATGTATGTATGTGTTGAATGCGCACCTAAACCGTTCATCCGATTGCGATGAAACTTTGGTGAACTGTCGAGAGTATACCAGGGATGGTTTCTGGATTAAATTTTTTTTCTTCTTCATTGGGTATTAGGTCATTTTACCTATGAAGGTAAAATTACCTAATACTCTGGGAGAAGAAGCTCCAACTGTCCTTCCATCTCTTCGCAGGTCTTCCAGGACAGTTTCTGGATTTAAACATTTTTCTTCTTCTACTTCTTCATCGTGTATTTGGTCATTTTACCTATGAAGGTGGAGTATCCTGGGAGAATAAGATGCAACTGTCCTTCCATCTCTTCGCAGGTCTTCCAGGACGGTTTCTGGATTCAAACTTTTTTTCTTCTTCTTCTTCTTTATCGTGTATTTTTTTCATTTTACCTATGAATTTGGAGAATTCTGGAAAAAGAAGGTCCCACTGTCCTTTCATCTCTTCGAAGGTCTTCCCAGTATTGTTTCGGGAATTAAACTTTCTCTTAACCTACTGAAGGGACGGGAGGTAATGAAGGGAAGGGAGGTACTGGTGGGCCTGACGGGATGGGTGGTACTGAAGGGTCTGAAGGGATGGGAGGTACTGAAGGCTCTGAAGGGACGGGAGGTCCTGAAGGGACGGGAGGTACTGAAGGGACGGGAGGTACTGAAGGGACGGGAGGTACTGAAGGGACGGGAGGTACTGAAGGGACGGGAGGTACTGAAGGGACGGGAGGTACTGAAGGGACGGGAGGTACTGAAGGGACGGGAGGTACTGAAGGGACGGGAGGTACTGAAGGGACGGGAGGTACTGAAGGGACGGGAGGTACTGAAGGGACGGGAGGTACTGAAGGGACGGGAGGTACTGAAGGGTCTGAAGCGACTGGTGGTTATGGAGGACCATTTTATAATTTTTTTTTTTTTTTTTATTTATTAATTTCCATAATACAATCTAAAGTAATAAAGCAATCAAAATGTTAGTGTATGTGTGTGTGTATGTGTGTGTGTGTGTGTGTGTTTGTCTCACGCCTTTTGAAAAACCAAGAGCATCTAAAAATCTAATTTATGTGCGAACGTGTACCAGTATACCTGATGCAGTGTCACGCTAAAAATAATGCGATTAAAATGCTGAATTTTAAAGATATTTCAATAATTATTTTTTTCATACAAAATTTTCCAAGTCATATCTGTCAAAAAAGTGTACATTTTGCACGCAAATATCTGTTACTTTAAAAGTTAGAAGTACGTATTTAGACGAAAAAAAATATATTTTCAAGTATAACTTAGCGTTTGAGTGAAAAACATGGTGAATATTTTGTATAATTATAATGTTTAACTTATTTTTAAAGTAAGCGTTTTGTACATAAACGCCGCCATTTTAATATCTTTTCATACAATATTTCATTTTCCTACCGAATGAATATGTTCTTGAAAATAATAAACCTTTGTAATAAATGTAATTATGAAATAATAAAATGAAACACAAGACATTACAGCAAGTTTTAAGACATATATTGTAAAAATGTGTTTATTATTAGTAAAGATATAGGCATAATAAAATTGCATAATTTGTAAATAATATTTGATTTTTCTGACAATTTTCATTTTTATGGCATCGAACAAACCAATGTATGTAGGTACCTACATATTCAAAAAATGTCTCAAACCATTTGATATTTTTTACGTATTGGAATGGTTACTATGGTAACGGAAAGATTCTGATATTCAAATAAAATTTGTTATGAATCGAATTTATTTAGAACATTGTTGTAGGTAGGTACCTACCTATTATTATTTACTTACAAATCAACAATATACTGATTTCCTATCGGAAAATTATTTTATTTATTTATTTATGAATGTATGAATGTATGCAAGCGATGTGCTCCTAAACCGTATGTCCGATTACAATGAAACTTTGGCGAATTGTCGAGCGTGTGCCCGAGGTGGTTTCTGGATTTAAACTTTTTTCTTATTCTTCTTCTTCTTCGTGTATTTGGTCATTTTACCAATGAAAGCGGAATATCCTGGGAAAAGAAGGTCCGACTGTCCCTCCATCTCTTCGCAGGTCTTCCAGGACGGTTTCTGGATTTAAACTTTTTTCTTCTTCTTCTTCATCGTGTATTTGGTCATTTTACCTATAAAGGTGGAGTATCCTGGGAAAAGAAGACGGTGCTTACATCTCTTCGCGGTTCTTCCAGGATGGTTTCTGGATTTAAACTTTTCTTACCCGAATGAAGGGACGGGATGTAATTGAAGGGAAGGGAGGCACTAAAGGGCCTGAAGGGACGGGAGGTATTAAAGGGCCTGAAGGGACGGGAGGTACTGAAGGGCCTGATTGGAAGGGACGTGATGAGGGATTGAAGGGACGGGATGTACTGAAGGGCCTGATGGGACGGGAGGTACTGAAGGGTCTGAAGCGACGGCTCCTGGAGTCTAATTATTTTTCTTCTTAATTTTATGTAGACCTTTAAGGACAGTTTTAATACAAACTATTTCCTATAGATTAATCTTCTTCTTCTTTTATGAAGACCTTTTGCTCAGTTTTTATACAATCTATTTCCAATAGTCTAATTCTTCTATTTTATGTATTTTTTCTTATTTTATGTAGACCATTGGGATTTTTTAAACAAACTATTTCTTATAGTCTTATACTTATTCTTCTCTTTTTTATTTAGACTTTTGGGTTAGTTTTAAGACTAATAGTCTATTGTGCAGAAATATTATTAACGATATGCACACTTGATGAAAATACATATGTAAAAACGAATGGGATGTGGGATGTGAAGATGTAACCTGCACTAGAATCTTTTCAATACTTTTGTTTAATCAAATTTAAACCATTTATATCATCCTATTTTAAATAATTTTTAACACCTACATAATATATTTGATTTCGTTGACAATATTTAAAGAAAGGGAGCTGTGGCCATTACTGAATTCTTCACAACGTTTATATTCAAATTATTTACCATAGTTTAAGTCTTCTTCTTCTTCGTTAATGTAGACTTTTGTGTCAATTTTAAGTTCATCAGTCTAATTGTGCAAAAATATAATGCACACTTGATGAAAAAATATAAAACGAATGGGATGTGACCAACACTGGATCTTTTCAGTACATTTGTTTAATCAAATTTTAACCACATCCCAACATCCAAAATTACTAAATATTCAATAGGTAAGTACATATTACAATTTGTTTTCGATGATAATATTTAAAAATGGGGGTTGTGGCCAAACCAATCTCTTTACAATGTTGATAAACAGTCATATTTAAAACCATTTCGAATAGTGAAGAAATTGTATATTATACTTCATTCACACTTTATAGCAATATATAAAAAATAATGGGTTGTGGCCATCACTTGAACATTTTACAATCAAATTCAATCATATTTCAAACCACTTTTCATAGTCCGATTTTGCAAAATAATTGGGTGACAATATTATAAAAACGATTGCTTTTTCCTTCACAATTTTACATTCTTGGCCAACGGCGGGACATAAAAGCTAGTATAAAATAAAATATAAAAATATTGTTCATGAAATATATAAATGGAATTTATTACCTCACTAGGCAAAGCCTGTTCTGAGGTAATCCTAGGCAATAAGTAAGCATAAATTTCAGCTACGTGAATTCTTAACATCTAAGGCACAAAAAAATATAAAAAATACAAATAATAAAGTACAAAAGTACACATTTTAAGTCATAAAAAAATATAAAAAAGTACATATAAAATACAATTGTAGGTATATGAAAAAATTTATTAGGTGTCTTTGTGTTTTCGTTAATGTGAGGATGTGTTTGCATGTGTGGATATGTGTAAAAGGGTGAATGAAAAAGATTTTGATTGCAAATTATATTAAAATTATCTTAGGACAAACGTCAAGTCTCTCTCTGACTCTTCCCTCCCTCTCCGAATCAACCAATCAGTAACCAGCTTTCCAAAATTATGCCCACTCGGCTGTACTAAGTCCAAGATAATTATACAGGCAATACAAAGTTTGCCAGGGGTTCACCAGTTTAAAATAAAGTAGATTTAGCTCCATAACAGTTTTCACTCTACTGGAATCCCTGAATACAAATTAATAATATTTAGTTATTTTGAGTTCTTATTTATATTAAACACTTCATTGCACCCTGCGTAAGTGGCAAATATATTGCCATATGGCAATTTCTTCCAGAGAAGTTATATGTGTGTAAGAAATTAATTTTCATAAATTTCTCTTCTGCTGGAGATTGATCTCAGGACGCCCACACAGAAACCAAACGACTTACCGACTGTGCCACGGCACGCAGTTTATAAAATACCTTAATTGAGTTTTATCGTAGCATTTTCTTTTTTTCCCTATGCAAGTGGCAAGCCAATCACTAAATGTCGATCTAGTGGAGCAAAAATATTTATTTACTAATTTTACTATTTGTTCGATCAAAACTAGAACAACAGCACAAAAATCACATGACTTATCACAATATAATGATATTTATGATAAATATGAACACATATTAATAACACAACGAACTTATTTGTCTTGCGACGACCGTTTCAGTTTACAAGGCCATTATCAACATAAAAAAAATATAAAATATGAAATATAAAATAATGAAAACTCTATACTCAACACCAGTAAATGTTGATTGTGGCCTTGTAAGCCGAAACGGTCTTCGGAAGACAAATAAATTCGTTGTGGAATATAATATGTGTTTATATTTATCCTAATTATTATGGCCGTGTAGATCGACAGATTGAGAACTGCTAATTATGGTATTTCTTAACTCGCTATATCGGAATCACACCATTTTTTTTTATTCGTGTGAATTTCGGGTAAATGGAGAAAGATTCGTTGTTTTAAATTTTATTCGTATAAAAATTTTCAAATTATGCTTACCACATATTTTTATTTTGTTGAAAAACAAATTTATAATTTGCTTTTCGAGCTTCTTACGGGTAGGTACTTTGTCAAATACCAGAGTGAAAACACGATTATAAACTGTGTTTCCACAGGGAATCAAACCCTGAAACTTTCGGAAGTCAGATATCTATCCAACAGAGCCACGAATGCAGATAACGTTTTATTATTATTCAATGTCATTAAAATGATAAATTTCAGTTTGATGGTGTGTTTGTATACATTTGGATTTGTTTCTCAATCCATTTTTAATTATTTTTATTTCGATCGCTTCCATTCATTTTATCCCAAAATGTTTAAGTGTCGTAAAATTTATGTCATCATTATGCAGAAAAGAAAGAATAGATGACAATATATGTATGAATGTTACTGTTCTTGTTTTAATCAAATAAAAGAGCAAGCAGATAGCAAGATATAATACGTACAGCATCGAAGCAGACTCCGGACTCGTGAGTAATATAATTAGAAGCAGAGTTTTATGGTATATTTTATGTAAGCTTTCAAGTTCTCTATAATATGAAGAGGTAGCTACTTTTATGAGATTTTGAGATTAGGCTTCCCCGGGGGTATTAGTGAAAGAGCTTTCTTCAATTTAATAATTTATTAGATCTGGATTTAGTTATATCTTTCTAACTTTAAATAGATTGATTTTTATAAAATAATACTTACTGATTTTATAATGGCCTCAGGTACACGGGGAACTCGTGATTAAAAGAATACTTTACTTTTAATTGTTTTAATTTTTTTTAATTTTATAATACTCGTGGTATATTTTTTTTTCCTTTTCGTAGGTTAATATAGGTATTGATTTCGATTAAATATTTAAATGTAAATAGTATGTTGCATTTTCTTTCAGAAATAAACGTACGTCAGATTGATTAACGAGATTGAATATAATTTATATTTTAAGATTAAATTGATTGATGATCAGTTATTTGAAGTATTTGTAGTCGGTATGCCAATTCAACGCGGGACTTTTACATTATTATTCAAAGAAACGTAGGTATGTGGGGTAAATTTTGATAAAACATTATAAGTATCCTCCATTTTTCTACAGTTTCGTTTTGATCTTTCATATTTATTTCGTCGTCGGAGCATAATGTTTCAACCATTATTTAATCAGAACATTAGTCTGGTATAACGAAATATCATATTCTATACAACTTATATAACACACAGAATTTCAATATTATTTTTCAGACCACCAATGCCATATTGTCATAATAATTTATTGGACAAATAATTTATCTACAAAAATGCATGCTGATATTATATCAAATTATTTGAAGATTCTCATAAAAGATTCACTATTGACATTGAATAAATAGAATAACATGTTATAAATTATTACAAATTTGACCGAAAACTTAATTTATAGTTTAATAATATGTAGGAAACTATGATTAAGATATATAAAAAAAATAATTAAAATCGATAGGAACTGGCAATATTTTCAGTGAATAATGAAAAATAAATCACTAGTCTCAGTCTTGTAGAGCATTATTCTGACGATGTGCTTTGCACGAAACGCGTCAATAATCCAATAAATATAATAGAACTTTAACCAAGTATTTTTATATTTTTATAACATATCAACGTACAATGGAGTTCTATCAAGAATTGTCGATCGACAAACTAAACTTAAAAATAAATATTTTCAAATGTTTGAATGTTAACTTTGTGGTTCATATTTAACAAATTAAATTAAAAGATATAACTTTGTATTAACCACGTTTTTTGGTTGAAACGATGCGACCGGTTTCGGAACTAACCGTTCCCTCATCAGGCTAACTTTCAACTGAAACAGAATGTGACGACGTGCTTACAAGAAATCTATGGGGGCGGAGGTAAAGGTAGGGTGGGGGTACTTAGGGTTGGGTCTTGTGCAGGGTGGGTCCGATTGGCTGAAGGATTAGAAGTAAAAGGAAACATATTTAATAATGGACTGAAAGATAAATTTAACTGATTGTTTATTATGTTCTGTTTTGAATTAATACACTTTTTAATTTCTAGCGACTCTAAATTATCAAGACGGAGACCTACTTTGTTGACGTGTAAATTTTTTTTTGTTCCCGATTGCATATTAAATTGATGATCATTAAGTACTAAGTGTTCTGCGAATTCCGAAAAATTATCATTGTTTATACATCTAATATGTTCTTTTACTCTAGTCTCAAATTTCCGTCCTGTTTTTCCTATGTAGACTGCAGAGCAGTCTCCACATGTCAGTTGGTATACGCCGGAATTTTCCATTTTATTATCTTTATCTTTGGAATTCATTAAACTTTTTCCAATATTATTGTCAGTGTAAAATGCCGGTCTTATGTCTTTTGGTAAGAAATTTGAGACTAATTGGGATAAATTATTGACAAACAATATGCGTCTCCAACTATATTCATCTTTTTTGATATTTGTATTATAACTATGTAGGTATCTATTGACGTTAATATTTATTATTTTTTTATTTAAAATAGAGTCTATCAATTTACTGTTATAACCATTATTGTATGCAATCTGTTTTATTGTATTTAGTTCTTTATTAAAATTATTTGATGATAGTGGTATATTTAGTAATCTATGGACCATGGAATGATAAGCGGAATGTTTATGGGATGCTGGATGGTTGGATGTATTGTGGATAGTTGTATCTGTATAGGTCGGTTTACGATATATATCAAATTCAATTTTATTATTTACTATTGTCAATTTTAAATCTAAAAAATTAAGTGTTTTTTCCTTTTCTATTTCCAATGTGAACTGAATCTTAGGGTGAAACGAGTTTATAAAATTTAAGAGCAACTTTAATTGTCGATCAGTACCGGTAAAAATGCAAAATATATCGTCCACGTATCTCTTCCATAAAAATATATATTTCAATAAAACCGAATTTGATCCAAATATTTTATTTTCTAAGAAATCTACAAAAATGTCGGCTATAAGTGGACTTGTACGGGCTCCCATTGGTAATCCTTCTTTTTGTTGGTAAACAACATTACATACATACATACATACCATCACGCCATGTCCCTTACGGGGTAGGCAGAGAGAACCGAACGCCATATCTTTCTATCCTGGCACACATTCATCGCCTCGTCAACATTCATGCATCGTCTCATACATGTTCGTCTATTGTACATGCTTCTAACATTTCCGTCTTTCAGAATATCGTTCACATGGTCGTGCCATCCCTTTCTTGGGCGGCCCCGGCCTCTCAATCCATTCCTATCCGCATTGTATATTTTCTTCGTCAGGCGTTCCTCATTCATTCTACCCATGTGGCCAAACCATCTCAGTGTGTTCACTTTCATTCTATTAATGATATCTTTCTTCATCTTACATTCTTTCCTTATGTTCTCATTTCTTACCCTGTCATACTGGAAATTATCATACTGGAACATTATCATACTGGAAATAGTTTTGACTCAAGCAAACCTCTAATAATCGTTTCAAATCATTTGTTATATCTAAGGGGAGATCCGAGTTGTTAAGTAAACTGTCTATTATGTTTTTGCTTTCTTTTATTGGTATATTAGTAAAGAGACTTATTATATCAAAAGATATTAGTTTGGCATTACTTGGAATCACTAAGTCTTTAATTGTATTTACTAGTTCAATGGAATTTTTAACTGTAAATTTAGGTTTGAATATGTTTGCTTGATTTATTATGTTAACAATATGGGCTGATAGTTTAAATGATGGGGAATTACAACACGATACTACCGGGCGAATGGGTTTTTCCTGTTTGTGTTTGTGTAATCTAACCAGAGTTGGATTTATTATCAAAGGGTCTTAAACATAATATTCATAAAAATAACAATATCACAGCAATAGAAAATTTAGCAGTAGACTTAGAGACAGCGTTATACAATTGCCCCAAAACTTACCATTATAAATGTTCGGAAATTATAAAAGTTAATTCAGTAAAATTTTCCACACCACATAAAAATAATGATCATATTGTGTTAAAAAATATTCAAAAAACTGTCAAAGAAAACCAAATTGTAATAACGAAAGCGGATAAAGGTAATTCAATTGTTATAATGAACGGCGTTGACTATAGAAATAAAATGCAAATTTTTTTAAACAACGACGACTTCATAAAGCTAGAAAAAGATCCAACGAATAAGTATCAAGATGCCGTAAAGAGCGCTTTAAAACTTTGCAAGAGTGATATAATAAAAAAGATACGCCCAAATCAGTTAGTAGATATGAATCCAAAAACACCCAAGTTATACGGCCTTTTAAAAATACACAAACAGGAAAAACCCATTCGCCCGGTAGTATCGTGTTGTAATTCCCCATCATTTAAACTATCAGCCCATATTGTTAACATAATAAATCAAGCAAACATATTCAAACCTAAATTTACAGTTAAAAATTCCATTGAACTAGTAAATACAATTAAAGACTTAGTGATTCCAAGTAATGCCAAACTAATATCTTTTGATATAATAAGTCTCTTTACTAATATACCAATAAAAGAAAGCAAAAACATAATAGACAGTTTACTTAACAACTCGGATCTCCCCTTAGATATAACAAATGATTTGAAACGATTATTAGAGGTTTGATTGAGTCAAAACTATTTCCAGTATGATAATGTTGTTTACCAACAAAAAGAAGGATTACCAATGGGAGCCCGTACAAGTCCACTTATAGCCGACATTTTTGTAGATTTCTTAGAAAATAAAATATTTGGATCAAATTCGGTTTTATTGAAATATATATTTTTATGGAAGAGATACGTGGACGATATATTTTGCATTTTTACCGGTACTGATCGACAATTAAAGTTGCTCTTAAATTTTATAAACTCGTTTCACCCTAAGATTCAGTTCACATTGGAAATAGAAAAGGAAAAAACACTTAATTTTTTAGATTTAAAATTGACAATAGTAAATAATAAAATTGAATTTGATATATATCGTAAACCGACCTATACAGATACAACTATCCACAATACATCCAACCATCCAGCATCCCATAAACATTCCGCTTATCATTCCATGGTCCATAGATTACTAAATATACCACTATCATCAAATAATTTTAATAAAGAACTAAATACAATAAAACAGATTGCATACAATAATGGTTATAACAGTAAATTGATAGACTCTATTTTAAATAAAAAAATAAAAAATATTAACGTCAATAGATACCTACATAGTTATAATACAAATATCAAAAAAGATGAATATAGTTGGAGACGCATATTGTTTGTCAATAATTTATCCCAATTAGTCTCAAATTTCTTACCAAAAGACATAAGACCGGCATTTTACACTGACAATAATATTGGAAAAAGTTTAATGAATTCCAAAGATAAAGATAATAAAATGGAAAATTCCGGCGTATACCAACTGACATGTGGAGACTGCTCTGCAGTCTACATAGGAAAAACAGGACGGAAATTTGAGACTAGAGTAAAAGAACATATTAGATGTATAAACAATGATAATTTTTCGGAATTCGCAGAACACTTAGTACTTAATGATCATCAATTTAATATGCAATCGGGAACAAAAAAAATTTTACACGTCAACAAAGTAGGTCTCCGTCTTGATAATTTAGAGTCGCTAGAAATTAAAAAGTGTATTAATTCAAAACAGAACATAATAAACAATCAGTTAAATTTATTTTTCAGTCCATTATTAAATATGTTTCCTTTTACTTCTAATCCTTCAGCCAATCGGACCCACCCTGCACAAGACCCAACCCTAAGTACCCCCACCCTACCTCTACCTCCGCCCCCATAGATTTCTTGTAAGCACGTCGTCACATTCTGTTTCAGTTGAAAGTTAGCCTGATGAGGGAACGGTTAGTTCCGAAACCGGTCGCATCGTTTCAACCAAAAAACGTGGTTAATACAAAGTTATATCTTTTAATTTAATTTGTTAAAAATAAATCATTTTTTTACAATGTTGTATATGTCAATTTATGATAGAACTCCATAATCATATAGAATTATAAAAAATATAGTTTTACGTAGTTTATTGCGTATTTTTTAAACTTCGTAACAAAACATGAATAGGTATTAGTGCATCTGCGTGTTTTGAAGCCAGTAACTCAATAAGAAGGCATAATTGGTGAACGTTGCGCAAGCGTATAAAGTGATCACGTAAACCAGCCGATGACAGGTTGTAAGCCCTATAGGTTCCTGGTTCTTCTATAATATTCCAACTTCGTCTCTATTGAGATGTTGAAAAATTTGTCAATAAAAATAGACTTTGTTTTGTGCATCTACCATTTACAACAAATTTAATATAATGATCTCCAAGTGTGATGTCGTCGTGGCTGGTGGTAAGCACCTACATTTACCTTCATCATTAATACATTCCTTCATCATTGATACATTCCTTCATCATTGATACATTCCTTCATCATTGATACATTCCTTCATCATTGATACATTCCTTCATCGTTAATACATTCCTTCATCATTAATACATTCCTTCGACAAATTTTCTGCCTACTTCTATTTCTGATTTTAATTCCTGCATACAGTCCATTAGTTCCAACACCTTGTTCTTTTCAAACTCCTGCATAGAATATTGGCTTAAGATAAAAGAAGCTATACTATACATGTTTCAATACCATTTGAAATTATAAAAAATGAACAGCACACTTTTATTGAATCTGAAAATCAGTTGAAAATCTTTGCTTTTTATTTTTATGTGTAACTCCTTTTTCGTGTTTTGTATTTTCAAATAATTTTGTATCCTAAAGGATTTAACAGAACTATGCAATATAGAATTCATTCTGAATATTGAAAAAAAAACATTACGTATCTTTAATTTTTTAAAGCGTTTGTGAAAATTCTGGAGCATTCTTGCTATATTTGTTGTAACCAAGAACAACCTAAGGATTATAACGAATATTTATTCGAGAATAACGTTAGGGAACACAGTAGGTCAGCCGAGAAAGGCGTAGAAGCGATTAATCAAATTTAGAAACACAAGAACGTGCGAAGCATGAGATATTAGGGAAATATATGCGACAATTAATAATTAAAAAGGTATGTAATAAATATAATTTTCATGATAACAATGTCGATTTAACAACCCTTGCGAAACATTAGTTGGATGCACGACTTTTGTCCCGAGTTTCCTAGTGGATTATAAAATTTTACCTCTCTACGGAAATTTGAGTTAATTTGGATTCAAACTATATTACTAATATTAACAAACTAAATATAACTTAGCACTTAGACGTATGTTTGCGATTATTTTCCCAATTATACCTACGTTTAATAATTTTATGTAGATTTATTTCAAAATTATGTTTATGTAGTACCTACTGCATGAAGAAAAACCGTAAATAAATTTTTAAATCACCCATAATAATAATAATAATGAACACTTCCTTGCACCCTGCGCAAGTGGCGAGTTTATTTCCGTATGGTAATTTCTTCCAGTGTTTCCAGCCCAGAGAAGCTATATTTGCGTGAGAAATAAATTTTGAATAAATTTCTCCTCTGCTGGGAATCGAACACAAGACGCCCGCACAGAAACCGAACGGCTTACCAACTGTGTCATGGCGGTCGGCACAGTTCCCCTCCTTTATCCATTTTTAAACCTCAAATTAAATCCATTTTGACACATCTTGTTATATGCTTTTACGTAATTAACGCATAATTTTCATGAAATTCGTTTTTTAATATGTATATATAAGGAATAATATATAGCAGAAGACGCTTCTGAATAGACCATGTCGAATGTATGAACGACAGTACATACATACATACATACCATCACGCCATGTCCCTTGCGGGGTAGGCAGAGAGAACCGAACGCCACATTTTTCTATCCTGGCACGCATCCCTCGCCTCGTCCACATTCATGCATCGTCTCATACATGTTCGTCTATTGCTCACACTTCTAACATTTCCGTCTTTCAAAATTTCGTTCACATGGTCGTGCCATCCCTGTCTTGGGCGTCCCCGACCTCTCATTCCATTCCTTTCCGCTCTGTATATTTTCTTCGTCAGGCGCTCCTCATTCATTCTCCCCATGTGACCAAACCATCTCAATGAGTTCACTTTCATTCTAGTAATGACATCTTTCTTAATCCTACATTCTTTCCTTATATCCTCGTTTCTTACCCGGTCATACATCGTTCTATTACAAATCCTTCTTAACGATCTCATTTCAACTGCATTTATTCTACTTTCATGCGTCTTCTGCCATGTTCAGGTTTCACTTGCATACGTCAGGGTTGGCACTACGATGGCGTTATGAATGGCAACTTTGGCATCCTTTGATATGTTGCGATCATTCATAATTGGTCTCACTGCTCCATTCACTCTGTTTCCTGCCATAACTCTTCTTTCGATCTCTTGAACGACAGTAGAATCGTCATAATTGTAAATACTGAAGGAAAGCTGAACCTCCTCCTCGCATGATAGTCCACCTTCACAAACATCACATTTAACCTAATCCAACATGATGGAGAAGAATGAGATTTTTTTTCGAAGGTACCTACTGTACAGAAAGTTTCATGACAGGAACAAACACATTTTAGATATTCCTTCATCCTTATTATAAAATCCAAATTTGTTCATGAGAAAGTAATAGTACTATCGCTGTTTTACAATAATTGTTCCGATTAATTATTTTCCATAATGTTTTCCGTTGTTTCTGGTTTTGTGCCAAATTCTAATCATTGCCTCCATTTTGGCAGCTTTGTTCTACATAGAAATTACCCACAGGATCGTATTTAGGTGATGGGAAATTTAGAGAAGTAGAAACGGGTTTATGTTAAAGAATTTGATGAATTTGTAATTATAATTTATTTACCTCTTTGTTACCAATTAACACACACTGACATACCGGTAACTATATCTAAAGACTAATTAAGTTCTTTATAATAACAACGCAAGCAATGCATGGTTTTTATGAAAAAAGTCTATTCATAATAAGGGCTAAAAATAATATCATAAAGTATAAACAATATATATGTATGTATGTTTTTTTTATCCTAAAATATAGAAGGTATATTTTATACGTTTTAGGATTGAAAAAAACATCACACCATGAAGAATTCAATGAACATCAGCTCGACAAAATTATTTTAAGGTGTTTTTAGTAGACATCTCAATGTATGTAAATATGGTCTTTAATGCAAATTTAAAAAGTAGGAAAATTTTATAAATGTTTTCTGGTTTTTAATGTGAGGAATAAAATACATAATACAGTAGGAATGACATAAAAAGCAACTTTAGGAATATTGTAAGCGCCCGTAAAAGTTTTATTGCGTACAAGGAGAAGTACTTAGACGTAAATGTGTCAAAATTACATTATATGGAAGTACCTATTGAATTACCATTTATATGTACCTACATATCGCATACATTTTATTAATTACAATATTACACAGGCAAATGTACAATTAGAACAAGTGGATTAATATTTATACTTAGGAAACATGTTTCAGCGTGATGGAAGATTGGAAAAAGATATTGAAAGGAGAGTAACGGCAGGTAATAGAGTGAATGGTGCATTAAGACCGGTAATGGCTGACTCAATTATTTCGAGGCAAGCAAAGCTCGCGGTACACAATGGTATCGTCGCACCGACTCTAATGTATGCTAGTGAGACATGGACATGGCAGAAGACGCATGAAAGTAGAATTAACGCTGTTGAAATGAGGTCACTAAGACGAATGTGTGGTAAAACGATGTATGATAGAATAAGAAATGAGGATATTAGACGAGAATGTATGATTGAAAGAAATATCGTAAGTAAGATGAAAATAAATGCCCTAAGGTGGTTCGGCCACATAAAAAGAATGAGTGATGACCGTCTGACAAAAAGAGTATACAAAGCTGATAAAAAAGGAACGAAAAGTAGAGGTCGGCCAAGAAAAAGTTGGCACGTTTACATATATGGGATTTTGAAAGATGGAGATGTTAGAAGTAAGAGAGCGTGTATGAGACGATGTATGAACGTGAATGAAGCGACGAATGTATGTCAAGAGAGAGGAGTCTGGCGTTCGGTTCTCTCTGCCTACCCCAAATAGGGAAATGGCGTGATGGTATGGTACACAGTAATAACATAAAGCAAATTATAGCAGGCCTTAAATCTTCCATCATTTACTGACATCGTGATAAAATGACACAAAAATAAATAGAATGATGCCATTGAATTATTAAAATATCGATATCTTACACTCGGTTCGAATTTAAATTCAAGGCAATTAAAAAAAACGAGTGGGTTGTGGACAACGCTAAACTCTTCATTACATGGTCACTCCACAAATTATTCAAATTTTGTATGGAGATTTATCGGCATTTTCATGAAACGAGTTATTAAATTATGTCAAATTATAAATATTTTATTATGAAAACTTGATGAATCTTTAATGCCATTTTATGAAAGTGCTGTGCCTTTTTAGCGAATTGAAAATAAAAATATCAATTTTAAATTTGACCCCTGAGCTAGGAGTCACTTTGAAATATTTGACAGTTAAAAAATTAAGAAAAGTTTATCAGATATTCTTCAAAATCAAATATTAGGTATAGCGAGTAATAGGTATACAAATTTGCAAAATTTTAAAAGAATCGACCGAGTACTTTAGTCTATAATCGATAAAGAAGAACATGACGCGACAAAAACATAGTACCTTGATAACCTGTAATAAAAAATAACCTTAAAAAATGCGAATTCGAAACTCTTTACTATTCACGATATACTCTTGGGGTATTGAGGAGAAAAATATGAGCTTTCATTTTTTATCATTTTATAGTTGATTTATAACAAAATAATAATTTCACATAGTTAAAACTAAATAATCTCATGACACACATGAGATAGTACCAACTGTCGGTGGCGATACTATGTTAAGATGAAGAATACATACCAAACTATAAACTGAGATACTGAAGGGCCTTAAGGGACGGGAGGATCTGAAGGGCCTGAAGCGACGGGATGTACTGAAGAGCCTGAACGGACGGGAAGCACTTTAACAGAGTTTTGCAGTCTCCTACCCCACTCCATTGGGAACGTTTCAGAGCTTGTAGCTCTATTCATCCCCAGAGCGTCTGCTCATCGGACAAAACAAGGGGGCGGGAGGCACTGAAGGGACGGAAGGTACTAAAGGAAATGAAGAGACACAAGGGACTGAAGGGACCATTTTAAATTATACAGGCAATACGAAGATTGGCGGGTTTCGCTAGTATTAAATATTTGAAAACTACATACACCGACATAACTATTAATGCATACTCCATTTATCTAGATTTAACGAGCATTACGTCACAATATTTGTTCAAATGATTCCCTTTGAGTGAGAAGCCACTTAAAAAATACAACATTTGTAATTATTTATTTATTTATTTATTTAATTATTTAATTATTTATTTATTTAATTTAAGGGGAAACATACAGCAATTTATAATCCATAAACATGCAAAAACAATAACAAATATCAGTAATTTGCCAAAATAGTTCCCACAACATGCGTAATATAAAAAAAGGACAGGTTAGCCTAAAAAACATATACAGTGGAGTGAGTTAAAAACTTAATTAAACAACATGCGTAATATAAAAAAAAGGACAAGTTAGCTTAAAAAACATATATAGTGGAGTGAGTTAAAAACTTAATTAAACAACATGCGTAATATAAAAAAAGGACAAGTTAGCTTAAAAAACATATACAGTGGAGTGAGTTGAAAAGTTAATTAAACAACATGCGTAAAATTAAAAAAGGACAAGTTAGCTTAAAAAAAAAAATCATATACAGTGGAGTGAGTTAAAAACTTAATTAAACAACATGCGTTATATAAAAAAGGACAAGTTAACTTAAAAAAAACATATACAGTGAAGTGAGTTAAAAACTTAATTAAACAACATGCGTAATATAAAAAAAGGACAAGTTAGTTTAAAAAAACATATACAGTGGAGTGAGTTAAAAACTTAATTAAACAACATGCGTAATATAAAAAAAGGACAAGTTAGCTTAAAAAACATATACAGTGGAGTGAGTTAAAAACTTAATTAAAATTAAAGTATACAGCTTAAAACAAAAAAAATTAAATAATAATAACAAAGAATATAAACAAGATAAGTAATTCAAAATTAGGGATATAGATAATGGGGATATTTAGGAATTGCGGGGAGTGGGGAAGGAATAAAGAGGATTGGTATTCCATGTCTCGTATCACTGCGTTTTTGCGGATATACTCCTGCGATATTGCGGATATGTGCTGTTGAGTACATCAATGTCGTAAAAACTTGTGTTATACTGCTTACAAATGCGTGGAAAGCATGAATTCATTCTGTGATTAGTGCTACAGTGTGGAATATGAAATAGATTTGAGTGTCTGCTTGTTCTACCTGGCACATGAAACAGTATATTACTTATTATTTGGGGAGCATCAAAAAAAATATTAACTATTTTGTGAAGAAGTGATAGGTCGTTATGAGTTCTTCGGTTCTCGAGTGATTCAAGGCCGTGAAATTTCCTGGATTCTGTGTAGTTAGGAAAATGAAGGTGTGATTTGTAGTTGACGGTTTTAAGGTACTTTTTTTGTACTCTTTCTATTCTATTTATATGTATGTTATAAAAAGGAGACCAGATCGGGGTGCAATGTTCCAGAATCGATCTTATGTAGGTTGTATACAAAACAAGAAGAGTTTGAGTATTGTAAAAAGGTTTCGATAAGCGTGCTATGAATCCGAGCATTTTAAAAGCTTTGTCAATTATTGCGTCTATATGTGCGTTAAATGTGAGCTTCGAATCGAAGATAACTCCTAAATCTTTAATTTTGTCAACAGTTGTAAGTATGTTATCATCGATTGTGTAGTTATAGTAGATTTTCTGTCTATTTCGTGTAAATGTAATTTTAAAACATTTTGAGGTGTTCAATTGCAATCTATTTACAAGACAATATGCAAGGAGTCTATTTTTTTTTTTTTTTTTTTTGAGTGGCAGCTCTCCAAGGAGAACACACTTAGGCCGGTTGGCCCTTTGTGATACCACAGTGGGGTTGTCCTTCCCCTTCACTAAACCACATTGAACCAGCCTGAGTGGTTAATAAATGTCAGAACGTCGCTAATGTCAGCATACGCTATGTCCATCAGGTCATCGTAGAAGAAACTTCCCAAGAATTTCCTCCTATTTCTGGAGAGAGCAGGGCATTGACAGAGGAAGTGGACTACCGTCTCTTCTTCCTCTTCGTCTTGGCATGCTCTGCAATAATCAAATGCCTCTAAACCAAGCCTTCTGGCATGTTTTCCTATGAGCCAGTGCCCTGTTAATACCGATGTGACTCTGGCTAGTGAGTCCCTTCTGAACGAGAGCATCTCCCTTGTTCTTTTGAGATCATATTTTGGCCATGTTTGTTTGGCAATGGCACACGTGCTTTCTTCAGACCATCTTTGATTGGCACGAGTTATCGTTTTCTCATCGACCCGGAGTTTACATGTTGCCATGGGAACCCCGGGTCGATGATTTATTGTTTCTAAAGGTAACAGGGTACCTGCCCTGGCCAGTTCATCTGCCTTACAGTTACCTGTTATATCATTGTGACCTGGTACCCACATAACAAGTATGTTAAACAGCTCGGCTGCTTTGTTTAATGCTATGCGGCAGTTCAGGGCAACTTTAGAGGTCGTTAATGCGCCTCGCAGAGCCTTGATCGCTGCTTGGCTGTCTGTGAGGATATGGACTTCGCTGCCTTGCATTGCGGCCCTTTGTATCCATCCTATTGCTTCTTGAATCGCCAGGATCTCTGCCTGAAAAACACTGCAGTGGTCTGGCAACCTGAATGAGATATTGATATTTGGTTGCTCCGAAAATACCCCTCCACCCACCCTTCCGTCCAGTTTCGACCCATCTGTGTATATCACCATCTGGGCCTCACCATGGTGAATTGCGTTCTCCTTCCACATCTCCCTCGAGGGGATTTGGGTGGAGAACCCATTCTCGAAGAAGGGTTTGGGAATGGTGTGGTCAATACCTTCGGATGGTTGTTTGTACTCCTGAAGAATCATGGAGTGCCCAATATGAGTCCCCTTCCAAGGGTTAACATTATTCATTCTTAGGGCAGCGTTTGCCGCCATTTGTTTCCCAAGGAGGTCAAGCGGAATCAGGTGCAGGATGGTGTCAAGAGCTTTAGTTGGTGTAGTTCTTAGACAGCCAGTGATTGTCACTTCAGCTAGTCTTTGAACTTTTGCCAGCTCCTTAAGGTGTGCCCCTTTTTTCAAGGAATGCCACCATACCACCACCCCATACATCATGATTGGCCTTATGACCGCCTTGTACATCCAGTGGGTTATCTTCGGGTGCACTCCCCAGCTTTTTCCCACGATCTTTTTGCAGGTGTACAGCGCATTTGTAGCTTTCCGTACTCTCTCCTGCATATTGGGCTTCCAGTTCAGCTTCCTATCCAGAATTAGTCCCAGATATTTAGCTTGGGCTGAGATCTCTAGTGTCACTCCCTCCAGGGTTGGCAACGTGAAGGTCGGGATTACCCGTTTATTTGTGAATAGGACTAACTCCGTTTTCCTTGGGTTGACTCCCAACCCACTGCTGTTACACCATCGAGTTATCCTACCTAATGCTCTCTGTAAAAGAGATGTGAGTATGTTGGGAATCTTCCCCGACACTGCTATGGCGAGGTCGTCCGCATACGCGATTACCGTAACGCCAATGTTGTCCAATTCCATCAACAGTTCGTTTAAGGCTAAATTCCATAGAAGAGGTGATAGAACACCCCCTTGGGGTGTACCCTTCACTGGGTATCTTCTTATCTTTGAGCCTCCAAGTTCCGAGTTTATGACCCTATTTCTCAACATATGATCGATAAACTCTGTAAGCGAAGTCTCTATCCCTAGTTTCTCCAAGGACTGAGCTATCTTTTCGTATTTAATATTATTAAAGGCTCCTTCTATATCTAGAAAGGCTACCAATGTATATTCTTTGTACTTCATCGATTTCTCAATTTTCTGTACTAGAGTATGTAGGGCTGTTTCAACAGATTTCCCTTTACTGTATGCATGCTGGGACTCTGACCACATTGAAGGTTCAATTTTACTCCTGATGTGTGTCTCTATGAGTCTCTCTAGCGTTTTCATGACAAACGAGGATAGACTTATTGGTCTGAAATCCTTGGTTGTAGCGTTAGATGTTTTACCTCCTTTGGGTATGAACACCACTTTTACTTCCCTCCATATTTTGGGGGTATAACAGAGTTCTATACATGCCTCAAAGACTGTCTCCAACCAAGGTATGACAATCTCTGAGGCCGCCTGTAGTTCCGCCGGTATGATTCCATCCGGACCTGGCGATTTGTAAGGTTCGAACCCAAATAAAGCCCAAGAAATTGCTTCTTTACTGAAAAGTCTTTGGGCGCTTCTTTGTTTCCTGGTTTGGTTTGTTGCTCTTGGCAACTCCTGCTTACATCCAGGAAAGTGTGTCTTAGTTAATAGCTCTAATGTCTCAGAGCTGCTTGTGGTCCAGCTGCCGTCTTGCCTTTTTATGTACTCGGGCATTACTGGATCCGTTGCTAGGATTTTGCGAATCCTATTTCCCTCAGGGATTGTTTCAATCATAGTGCAGAAAGTTTCCCAGGAGGCTTTTTTCGCTGTTTTTAATTTGCTTTTGAAAACTCTTTGACTAGCCTTATAGTTTTCCCAATTGTTGGTTACCTTGGCTAGATTGAATAATCTCCGACATTCCTTTCTCAGGGTAATGATCTCTTTTGTCCACCAAGGTGGTCTCTGTCTTCCTTTAACCGTGCGAACCGGGCATGATACCCTGGTTGCCTGATTACAAGCATTGGTAAAGGTTTCTATCGTATCGTCCAGTTCTTCTATTGTGGAAGGTCTGGGCGGTATTTCTAATAGAAGTTCGCTGAGGGCAGTGTTATACTTATCCCATTGCGTCTTCTTTCTGTTACGGTACCTAATTTTGTCCGGCTTCTGAAGGTCCAGACTGAATTCTATGTACTGGTGGTCAGAGAAGGAATGGTCATCTGAGACTTTCCAATCTCTTACATATTGGGCAGCTTGTTCATTGACACACGTTATGTCCAGAACTTCGCGCCTTATTGCGGTGATAAAGGTTGGAGAATCACCTTCATTGCAAATTTCAAGGTTATTACACATGATATATTCAAAAAGTAATTCACCTCTTTCATTTGTGTCCGTACTGCCCCAGATCGTGTGGTGTGCATTGGCATCCGCACCTATGACCACTGGTATCTTCACATTGCCTGCTTTTGCGATAGCATCTTGAAGGATACTCGGGGGGGGGCGGTTCTTCATGGTCATGTGCTAGGTATGCAGAAACCATCCATATGGTTTG